>CM031243.1:82165539-82765539 GCA_018340775.1 Taxus wallichiana var. yunnanensis
TAGAACTATATGTTTTTTCCCGCTTTACCGATATCCAAACATACATGTCATCTTCCATTCTTAAACACCAAAAATGTTAGATCCAAGAGTATGCAACTTTGGCTAGAACCGCTACAAACTCTATCCATCACACATAAAGTGAGGTATGCATGAATAAGTTGTTTAACCCATAGACTGTCTCCCTAACCATCATTCTTATACCAATTATAGCTCACATGAAATCCAAAAAATGTGAAGGGGGTGAGTTTAACTTAGAATGCCTTTCCCGAGGCCCATGCACTTCTCACCACGGTGTTCGTATGTATAATAAGTAGGTTCAACACAATTTATCCTTCTCTTAATTTGGTAACACAAAGATGCTCGGCTAATGCATGAGTGTGACCAAGAAATGTCACAAAGTTTCCCATATCACTATGACCAAAAACCATTCTCTTTATAAGGCATTATTTCAAATCAAAATTACCACCCAAAACAAAACATTCAAGATTATAAGGTACTCATTTAAGGTTTACCCACAAACATGTGTTATGAAGAAGAATGCTTACCGAACTACTCAAATTCCTATGAAATTTCCTTCCACTGCAAAAGCTAAGGTTGACCCGAATATCCTATCACACATATCTCTAAACCCTCTATGGCACAATAAGGAAATAAAATCTCAAGTATTAACATATGAACATGATTTCATTTGCTTGATGGGTATGACTACACCATCCTCTAGATAATTATAGGAATCTCACCACACTAGCTACTGACATGGGTGATTAACTCCTTCCCTAAGATCATTTATAAACTAACATTTCTTTGTCCTTTTGCTACCATTAGATAATGATGAATGGGACTTGAAATGACTTAAATTGGATATCATGCACTATACACACCATTATAAATTCCTTCCCAATTCTACATTCAGGTTAAACCTAGATCCAAAAGAATGATTTTTTTGTTCAAATCGATGGAAGGGTTCCACCTGACTTCTACTTTTTCTAAGACCAATCCATGATAGTGCCATTATAGCATATTACTAAAATGTTTCCCCATGAATAACATTAAATTCCATCCCTTTAACTACACCTAATTTTTATAAAATGAGACCATTACAACATATTTAACTCATTACTTGAACTTAAAATCCCACAAACACATATTATGGTAACTAACAACTAAGAGAGAGGAAAGGTTTCCTAAGATTTCAAGCCATAAGATTGGTTCTTTTAATCCAGATATGCATTGCTCATTGACTTGCTTACTTGGGTGTATATTGGTTATCAAACCTCTCCTAGGTTCTACTTCACAAGGAAGTTTTGTTAACACATCCTTTATAATCAATATCCTCCCTACGTGGGTATGAGTTATTTACCGCTATGGTGGTTCTCAACTCATATTCGTAAGGCCATATGACATAATGCTCATAAAGGTTACTAGAGTTTTTTTCTCAATTGAGAAAGGGCTCATCTATACACACTATACATCATCTACCATCTTTGAAGATACACATTAATAAGTGACTTAAAAATGGTCAAGGAAAGGCTTATTTGCAAGCTTACACTTTATTTTTAGTTTTTATTATCTTCAAAGGTAAATCATCTTGCACAAACCATTAAATCATATAACCTTATCCTTTCATAACATTATGTTGTCCTATTTCTTTCCATTATTCAAAATTAACATGTTATTCTCTTATAATCATGTTGACACCTCTTTTTACAACTGTCATCTATATCTACAAAGTCATTTAGTTGGTTGATTATCTCAATTTTTTTAAACTACCCGTGAGTTCTTAAAAGTTCAACATCCAAGAAGAGACACAAAAATATGAGACCACTAAAGATAACCTATAGGATGAAATTCACACGACTCTACTCCATATTTGAGACACATAGTTTATCCCATGAAGTGAAGATTTTTCCAAGGCTATTATAAAAGGAAAAACTATTTGAGTGCAATATAAGGTGACCATGATTAACTATAAATTGAGTGGCAATAACAACACATATTAGTTAAGTATTCACCTTCATGTTTACAAATTACTATTATGAATGATAAGCAAGAAGATAAGTGGACTAACTACATTATTCTGGAATCACATTATTTCTTTAACAAGATGGTAAAGGTGTGAACACATTGTTAAGGGATTGGCACAAGTCACACTATCAATAGAAACCTTTTTTCCTTACATGCTCATGACACTAATACTTTTCAATTTTTAGCTCATTTTATACAACATACAAAATTATAAGAATTTACCACAATTGACTAATTAAATTATTCTACAATACAATTGAATTCCAATGTTAAAAAGTGAAATTCCACTATTTCTTTATTTAACACACATGCACAATGAATGGATTTCTTCTTTCTTTAATAATACAACAGTACTATTAATCAAATATGATACATTTCCATTCCTAACTTGATTACACATTTTCATAAATAAACATTAAACTTAGATTTTTCATCATCTATTTTAATCATGTTTATGTTACCTCTAACCAACACATGGTCAATATGGTCAAATTGTTGGCATGACATCTACCCAAATCTAGCATAATTCATATTTTCATAATTTTCCATTCACATGACTATAATACTTATCACACAACAAGAGAGAGTTAGAGATACATTCATTTCATTTCATTTCCTAAATAGAAGAAGAAGAAGAAGAAGAGAGAGAGAGAGAGAGAGAGAGAGAGAGAGAGAAACACCATTTTCTCGACAATCAAATTTATCAAAACAAGCCAAAAAGAGAGTTTTATACAGTCATCTATAAGTGTCTACAAGTTTTCTCATCAGTTATTTGGCCTGAGAGGGCCCCACAACATTCTTTCACATTTACCTACTAGTTTGTGAAAATGACCAAATTTAGCCCGAGGGTTAAGAAGTTGCATTCAAAACTAATTTCTGATGGGTGGATGCACAACAAGACAAATCATATATGCTCTCCTATATACATATAATTCACATGAGTTGATGGAACTTGAAATGACGAACAAGGTATGAATAACGCGACTACTTTTCTGAGAGCACTGGTCGTAATTGGACTAGTGTGAATTGGTCACCCAATGACTAAAGGCCTACAAAACCCCCTCATAAAAGTAACTAGCAAGGTGTTTTCTCATAACTAAGGGTTACAAGCAATTGTCATGGATAAATACTAGAGGTTTACAGAGCCTAATATCCATTTCTTCACTTAGGGTCCAAACAACAAGTCCAAACCAAACCCAACTTTTGAGTTTTAGTAGTTTCCCAAAAATGCAAAAAGAGTTAATAGTGCTTCTAAAGGGTGACGAAAAGTTTACAAACTGTCATTTGATGGCATTCTAATATTTGGTACAATACCCCACATGACAGGGAACACATCACAACTCAAATTTCCAATTTTGGGGTTCAAAGGGATGTCTTGCCAATCACCGAAAATTGTGTTTTATTAACTTTGCAAGGTGTAAACAAAAAGGGTAGTTTAGTTGATGGCTTGACTCAATCTCACCAATTCAAGAAAACATGGGTATCTAGTTTTGATACCTTGGTTCAACGACATATAAGGTCATGGTTGAGTACGCTTAACGGTCAAATAAACCATCGGGTTGCGTAGGAAAAATCTCTATGTTTTTTTGTCATTTGAAACTACGATTTATTTAATTAAACCATAAACTTGTCCTTAGTTTTATTAGAAATATGATTCCATAGAAAAAGGAAAACTATCAATACGGAAATTATGAAATTAAAAGGTGATAAAACCATGCTCGCAATCGATGAGTTAGTGGTGGAAGGTGTGTTCAAGGCACTTTTGCACGCACTCCAAGAAGCTACATTTTGTTGATGCATATTGATATTCATTCTCATGTCTACGGTAAGACTCCACACTTTTACATCGACTCAAAATTTCATTTCTAATCATTGTTGAAGCATGCCATAGACTAATCCTAAGCTTCCATTGGCACACTCAATAAAAGGATGTTGGTCAAAGGTTGTAGGGTCGGGATTTACACTTGTCAATGCATTTTATTTGAATGAATCTAAATTCAAATCAACAAACCCATTTTGTGTGCCTTCAGCAATCATTGCTATCCAAAAGACCACATTTTTATGTGGAAATTTTGTCAAACAAATCAGTTACAACGCATATGCATCCACAGCTTTGTTGTCGAAATCATGCAACCAAAACAATCGACATCACTATCTCTCTCCAATACACTTAGATGGGCATCCATGACCTATTTTTTCCAACTCTTAACTTGGTACAAATGTGTATGTTGCTGAGTAGGTTGTGGAATTTAACTCTAAAGTTGTCAATAACATTTGCTTGAACATTTCTAAAGCCTTTTCAACACGTTCATTTTGCAGACCTACAAATCCAAATATTCCACATTCCCTGCAGACCGCCAAAATAAAGTGAAGGTTCACGCATTCACGTACATAAACACCATGGCACTTGCAACAAACACATGTGCCAAAAAATATATAGGTGAAAACCCTCCTTTATGCTCCATTTGTTGTTTCAAGGTTACTATGATGCATGCAAGCTTGCAGATTTTGGTGGTAGGCATGAATAGATTCTTTGGATGCCCTATTCTCCAATCCAATTATGGACCACATTTCTTTGAGGTGCTTTGTCCAGCAGCTTAGGAGGCTTGCTAGGAATCCACAATGTTCCAAGAAATTTGACCAAAAATCTTATTCTCATACATATCTTCTAGGCACTAAAGAACCAAAATCCATATTCAAAGCTCTTATCTTGGCAGAAGGGGTGGAGTGATGGTGCCCATGCCTTTTTCACACGTCTTCGTCCATTCCAACCCCCAACATATTCAAAGTTATTTGTTTGATTATTTTTATTTTTTTTATTTTTAAAACTTGTAAATTTCAAGACTTGTTTTATAATATTTGTTTATTTATTTAATTTAATTTATGATTTATTTTAACTTTTAACTTCTACAATTATAAATCTCATTACTATTTCTAAATTTTAACATCAGCATTCTTATTTATTTTATTTATTCTTATCATTTTTATTTAATTTTAAAAAGAAAATATCACTTCATTAATCACAACTAAAGCGTCTACGAGAAAATTGCGATAATTTTTTTTTTTAAAAACTTCTTGCAAGAACTCAATCGAGGGTGATTGAAAAAAACAACAACAATTCCTATTAAAATGGACACACGCTTGAGCCAAGGTTTTTGTTCACCTTCTCATAGCAAGGCCTTCGTCTCTCTCCTGAGGTTTGTAACCATGGCTAAAACTTGAATATTAGATGTAGTTAAATAATAATATTATTAATTGTTATTATTATCTAGTGAACGATTTAATGATGGTCATGAGTCAAAACCCAAAATCTCTTAGATGATACTTACGAAACCCACGGTGGCAAGGGTATATCCAATTCGATTCTTGTCCCACGAAGACCTTAAAGCATAATCATACACCAAATATAAACCTCGGTATGATTAAAAGTACTTGAAATTTTATATATACCCAAAGTCTCTTAATTCAGAGAGGAATTTTGAAATAGATAACTTGTAATTTCTAACTTGCAACGAAACACACTTACCTATTTGTGATATTTTGTAAAACAAAATCTTACGAAGAGGGTCCACAACCTTACGAACCAGGCATTACAATGTAAGGAACTACAAATAGATTTGTAGTGTTATATACCTTCCCTTAGGATTATGCACCTTACACGTATATCTATGAGGCCCCAATATAATTTCACAAATTGCATAAAAACCGACATAATAGACTTGTATAACATCGGTAGACTTGTGTGGCCTCCAAATAAAATTGTTCATCTTATGCAATAGGCTTTTGTAATACACATTCAGCACAAAATACTTTAATTGTTTTTTATTAATACAAGATAGCCTATGGACCCAAATGCTCATTCATCATAAATCATATGTTGCTACCAAGATCTTAGCTAAGACCATTATGTGCGATGCTTTAGATTGGTGTTATACTCTTCAAACTAACTTTGTTGTTGAACTTGAGGGATTAGTAAATATACTACTCGAGGGATTAGTAAATATACTATTCGAGGAATTACATTCTAAAGATCTACCCAAACAACAATTTGAGCATATTTTTCAGTAGTTTAAATGAGGTGAGAATGAAAATGTCCAATCCTTCATTAAGTGATAGAAAACCCTTTATAATATGACTGATTGTACTTAAACTATTGATACTCTTTATCAAATCTTCTTTGGTGCTCTAGAACATCAGATTTTATACAAGGTTAGGTCCTTTTCTCCTATCACTTTGGAGGATTCCATCTATTATGCTAAGAGACAAGATTTCCTTATCTACATGTTTGATAAAACTCAAGAAAAACAATCTCAATCTCAATCTAAGGCTAAAAAAACATACATGTTCTAGAAGATCACATAATCACAATATGGATGATGGAGCCACAAATGTTCATGATCCTAGTAATACCTTCCAAAATACCATACATAATTACAATTAATCCCCTCCTATATCCAATGGAAATAACTATCATTATACCTCTTCTTCCCATATGGATTTTTTCCAACCTTTCTCCAAATAAGAGTTGAGGAAGCATTCAAACACTTTTGGATACTTCTTTCCCCACTCCCCAATGGTAAAATGACAAGTTATATTTTTGGTAGCATTTTAATAGGTTCATTCACATGAGAATTGCAAAGCTCCCTAGATTTTTTCCTACATTTTTTTTTGGTGTCAAGTTTGATCATGAAGGTATAGTCCACAAGATACTTAACGAATCAGTTGCATCCCATGATCAAACTCAACAACATGGCCATCAAAATCCCATTAATCAATCCAATGATTACCTTAAATTCTATATAGATCCCTTCCTTAAACATTCAAAAGCTAAAACAACTTATCAACCTAAATGTGAGAAACAACAAGCCTCTTCTACTAGCTTTATAGAAACCATGCATAATCTTGACTTAGATCCCACCAAGAATGACATGAGACATGTGGTTTCTACTATTGATACCACATTCCTTACTCATCATCACTAGACCTATAGGACTATTCAGGCCTACCCTACATGTCAAAAAAATTATGAAAATCATGTCCAAATCAATGCCATCATCCATCTTGAACCAATAGGGTTGATGTCATCTATTAAGAAATGATTTGTTCATAATAAGATCAAACACTATGCATAATACACATATGATGTTATACAATTAGGGAAATAAAAAACTTCTTCACTCTGAGCTCTCAACCTCTTAAAATCATATTCATATTGAGACCCCTAAGGTCCAACCCAATATTGCATCAACCATCATGGACGAATGAGATCCAATCGTATAACTCTCAAAACTTCCAATCCAAATCCATTTCTTTGAACTAATATGAAATTATCCTTAATATCACAATCAACTTATGACCTCCCTCTTCTAGATGAATACCCCCCATGCTAGTTTTGGGAAAGAATCCTTGTGCATGGCTCGATGAGATTCTACTTTTAAAATGTGAGGAGATTACACCAAAATGTTCTTACTGCATATCAATATCTATCTATTCACTTCCTAGAAATTATATTATCCTAACCAAGCTTCTCTTCCAATAAGACAATCATCCTCTCTTCATCTATGTCGAGATCAACAACATGAAATTCAAGCAAGATCTCATAGACAAGGGCTCAGAACATGTGTTGATTCTTTGAATTCAGAGATATCTAGGATATTCAATTGATAACCTTAAATCCACTCATAACACGTTTCAAGGGTATGAAAAAGATAATTTCCCCATGGACTACATTTGGTTACCTATTTATTGTGCCTCCTCAAACTATTAGAGTGAAATTTATGGTCTTCAACGCTTCCTCTTTCATATAACTTTCTTCTTAGTTGATCATGTACACAATGAATTTTTACAATCACCTCAACCACTTATCAATACATCAATTTTCCCTATCTATTCTTTGTGTTTAAGATTCAAGGTGACACAAACTTATGGAACTTTTAATACTTTCAGCAATGTGGTGTCTATAATATCCCCGCTCTCAAGGGAATATCTTGTGTCTCGTTTCAAAAATAGTTACTCTTTAACTACCCCACTGACTTCATTCAATGATATAGTGGGAACCCAAGCTTGTCAATAATATCTAGTCTGACCTCCTTGACTCATATGATGATCCTAACAAGATTTACCATAAAATCAAGACTCCTAGCCTTCCCAATTATATCATTTCTCAACTTCATCCTTTTGTACATATTTGTTCTCACAAGAAAATGATTGATATTTCCAATCGCTATATCATTTTCTTCACCTCCTACTAAGGAGTTTCCCACTTCACCACATAGTGAAACATTGAAATCTTTAACATCAATATCACGTTCTCGAGTATGATGATGGCTATTTTTCAAATGACCCATTCTTGTTTGGTTATGCCCAAACTAAGAATGTTGTAATGCATCGATCACCGTTATTATTTTTCGTCTTCAACGGTGTTCTTAAGCATTTAATGTTGTTGTGCTCCTGTTGATCTTTTGTTGGCTTCACCCTTTTCGACTACCCTATTAAGGAAAATCTCGTGCTTGAATTCTTTAGGTGGTTTGAATGATGGCTTGATGTTGTTAGGGCGTGACCAAATAGAGGGAACATCTACATAATTATAATTATTATTTTGCTTATTATTATTTTGGTCGGGTTCGTAAGTGGGTCCTTGTTAATACAACTAATAAACAACTAATAAAGTATTAATGAGTTGTAATAAAAATAATAATATTATAATTTTTATTGTCGATTTACGACCTTTTGTTTTAGTGTCTATCTTATCACTATTGTTGTGATTTACCGTTAAGCTATTGTTTTATTAATTGGTTACTTCGTTTAGGGTTTTTATGTTTTTTAGTTAAAACAAACAAAAATAATAAATAAATAAAATAAAAGAATTAGAATTAAAAAAAAAACAAAAGCCCGTGAATTGTGGGGCGCATTAGGGAAAAAGGTGGGGGGTGCTTTCGGCTCCATTTCTCATTTTTCTTTTCCTTTTTTTTTTTTTTGTTTCATCTTTTTGGTTTTATATGTGGGGAAGCCGCCGCCATTGTGTGGGATTAAGCTTCAACTTTTTTTTTTTTCGACACCCCCAAGTTCGCAGCAGCTTTTACACTCCAACCAATGTGCTTAAGGGCACCTTTTTGGACTGTTGTGTGCAAACCAGATGTCATCTCATGGAGTTCCATGGTTGTTGCGGCCTTCTCCTAGCCTCCCAACATGCGCCAAGATCCTCCCAAACCCACGCCAAACACCTACGTGGACTTCCATCAAAGCAGAATGGAGAGAGAAATTTTGTCAGATGTGGTAGTTTCAAATGCATTGGTGGACACATTGCAGTGTTGACCAGATGAAAAAAAAATGAGACAGACTCCTCATGGAAATTTGTTTTTTTATTGCTAGTTTCCCCAGTTAGCACCAAAATAGGAGAGTGGAAACAAAGTATGGACACCCATTAAAGCATAATGTAAAACATTTTAGCAGTGAATGTGGGGAGAATATTGCAGGTCATGCACATGTGTTAGGGAAAGAGGTTTTAGCAGGTCTGGGCCACGCTACCATCTTAGGAAACTCTAAGTTGTATCTTCAGTGTGCCATATAAACCTGTGGTGGTTGCGTTGTTTTGTTCGTGGGGTTACTTGCTTGGAAGCGCAGTTATCTCCAGAAACTCTAAATTTTATCATTATTGTGCAAGGGTGGAGGCACATACATGGCACGTGGACTCTGTTTGACAAAATACCTCAAAGAAATGTGCTCTCATGGAGTGCCATGATTGCAAGATATGCACATAATGGATTCATAGTACACATGGCATTTGTTTGCTATCCCAAACACACTGATAAGCCTCTTTACTGTGGGCTTGTTACTCAGCTAAAGGCACTTGATGTTCCTTTTCCTTTCTTGCCAACAGAGGATTTTCCAATATAATTGGCCACTGATTTTGACATTATTGTGGATGTTATTTTTGGGTTTCCCTTCTGTGGCTGCAAGCAAGTGAAATCAATCGGTGCGATGTCAACTCCTCGACTTCTTCCTCGCCAGCTCATTTCCAGGCATGGTTCACCTCCCCTCATCTTTCATAACTCTCGTATTTTAGTTTTCGTTTTACAACTTAAAATAATTTTAAAATATTAGGATTTTAATACATTTAATTGTTTATTTTCAACTCGTGCAAAAACAATGAAATGTCTTGTTGTAAACTCACGATGTCAAAATAACTCGTTTGCATTAAAACATGAACTCCCACCCTCATTCTGAGGTGATGTAGAAAAATTCCTACCCAACTGGATCGCTACAACATTGTTTTATTGACTAGACAAAATTGACTTTCCAGTAATAACGTTGATCATCTCCCGGTTTAAATAGTTAATTTTTACATTTTTGAAGACTCATTAAGTACCCTTCGTAACTCTAAAAATGAGATGTTAAGCTTCATTCGTGTACCTTGGTATGCGAGGAGTCACCTTGACCTTTGGATTGACCCCAAACGAACATATGAGATCTTTTTGACACTCTTATAGGAGCCTTGTTACACTGTTTTATAATAGTAGAAAGTTGTTAAATCTAGAAAGTTGGCTTTCGTTTTGAACCGCCATTTGAAACTTGGATAGAGAAATTATTTCCCATCTTCACAAACCTCTAGTGTTTATACTAGACAATTGCATGGAACATTCAGTTTAGGGAAAAACACTTTTCTGGATAGTTTGGAAAAGCCATTTTGTAGGCCTCTGGTCGCAGTTTGACGAGGTCAAACTGGACCAATTTCGACTTGTCGCTCTAGAAAACTTGTCACCATTTGAAAATGGTTTTCTAGTTCTCAGTCCCGTCGACTCTGATGAATTATCCTTATATAGGGGAACTTGTAGGAAATGTCTCGTTGCATGCTCACCATCGAACGTGAATTTTGGATGTGGTTTTCTGAGCCCTCAAGCTAACTTCTGTTCAAATTGCATTGGGCCAACTACAACCAGTGGCCCCGGAAAAGTAGGTGCCAAATGCAAACCGTTTACTTTTTCCCAATTCCGTCAGTTGCTATGAACTCTTGGTATATTTGGGGACACGTAGAAATTTAATCGTGATATGTGTTCTCATCGAAAGACAACTTTGGAAAGCGGTTTCTTAGCCTCCGAGCCCGTTTGAGCGTTTTTGTAGCTAGTAAGAAAAGGTAAAAATAGAAAGTCATGCGGAACCCTCGTAGGGTTGCCAAACCACCACGAAACTTTTAACACATGCAAATAATTGTTTAAAACTCTATAGTGTAACTTGTGCGAAATAAAACTTTTGATAAATGGTGTTCTCTCTCTCTTCCCTTCTCTTTCTCTCTCCTGGGTTACAAAAATAAGTAAAATGAAATTTAATGAATACATGTCTCTAAACCTTTTAATTTCGATTGCAAATTGTAATTATTATCATATGTAAATGGGAAACTGAAAAATGATAATTATGTTAGGTTAGGGTGGATGTCATGCCAGCGATTTATCGTTGATATCATGCTCACGTGGTTTTGCAGGATGAAAGAATGACGACAAAAAGGTGATGTGTAATTCATTTATTTATCTTTAAAATTTATATAGTTCATTGTTAAATGAATAAATGTATAATGTTGTCTCATGTTACAAACTATTATATTTGATAATTTGTTGATATGTATGAGATGCTAGTTTCAAGGACATCTAGAAAATGTGCATTTAATCATAGTTCAATTTTGATTTATAGTACACATGGTAAAAAGGTTTGATATTTATATAAGGTAAATGAATTTGAAGTAATATCTTGTAGTGCATATTTAGTACTCAATAAATGATTAATGAGTCATCTTGTGCTTTCATACTTTGTAAATGTAATAAGGAGGATTAAATCAAAACACTCTACTCTTGTTCAACATCGGACAAACTTATTTTTCATGTGTGATACTCCTTACCATAGAAGACATTGAAAACCGTAGGATGAACTTAATCTTTGCACTCGATGGAACGTCCTAATCTAGGCAAATCAGAGCTCAAGAATGGGCTTATCGTCTTAGTCGTATGGTTTAGTGACATTGTCTTAAACCCATCTGATAGGAGTGACATAGTCAAACTTTTCTTGGAGTGTGTAGAGCTAACTCCTCCTTCGTAGCCTAGCGGACTACCTTGTCATCCAAAGATAGATTTAAAATTAAAGTTCTTCATCGAGTGAAAACCTGTTGGATCTAGACGACATGGATGGAGGTTGTGACTTAGTTGTTCTAGGTCTTAAACTCTTGTTAATGAACCCCTTAGCTCCGCTCACCAAATGTGTTACCTTGGTTTCTCTCAACATAACACCTTGGTCCTTCTTGAAGGTGGTTTAGCATAAATTTATCCTTTCGCTTAAAACTCTTATATAGTTGAGGGGTAGACCCTTAGGTGAAGTTGGAATTAATCTAAAACTCAGTTGATTTGGATGTTAACTTGGGTTCGTGTGTAGCTTCAAGTCTTCTAATCATTTATGTCTTCAAGAGGTTAGACAAACACTTCGTAACTCTTTTACAAGGCAATGCCAAAAATAAGACCTTAATATGACGTAGAAAATAAAGCATATAAGAGTAAAAATGAGAATTGAGGTTAGGGATACTACCACTCTTGGAGACCTTATAACTCAATTAAATATATTTATGTGTTTCAAAGAATATGTATTGCATTGTTCTGATCAACTACAAGAAAACCAAAGATTTATAAACATAAAAGGAAGTCTTTAAGTTATTGAACTTTATTAACTATGGTAGCGAAATCACTTTTCCGTGATCGAAGAATGTTTTGTGGTAAAAAGCTATCTTGTAATTAAATCTCCGTTAAATCCTAATATCGCTTTATGGACACCAAGTCACATCCACTTGAGTTGTAAGAATAGAAAGGTAGATACTGAATATATGTTCGAGAAGAATATTCTTCACATAAGAACAAGATAATTAAGTATTTTGTACGCTTTTGAACTATGCCAAATAAGTATGCAAGTTATGGAAACTTTTGTAAAGAATAAGAAACCAACTAAAAAGGGGTGAATGATAATTTAACCACGGTATGAACTTAAGAACCTATCGGTGGACAAACGAGAAATTTATCCTTACACAATAATGTTCTTGGAATGTTAATCGTAACTAAAATACAATTAAAGAAAAGATGTGTTGTGGGTTTGCCTATCCTTGAGTCTTCTTTTTGTGTTTGGGGCATTACTAGTATTCGTTCATTGGGAAAAGTGTGGCATCGACATGCCTATGTTGTTTTCATGTGTCTATGTGAGTCATGACTTATGTGATTGTCGTATGCGAGTCGAGTTTCTATACTTGGAGCCCTTGCTGTGTTGTGTGTAGTGAGAAATGTAAGTCAAAAAAAAAAATTATCCTGGTATTTTACTATTGTATTTGGGTGTGTAAAATGTGGGCACTACATATGGTATCAGAGTGGAGGTTCATGCTCTCAAACCTCTAGGATGGATTGGAGTTGTGATGATTCTACATGATGGTGGTGGATATTGGAAGAGTAATGTGATATATGTTGTTATGTGAACTATGTCGTAATTGTGACCTTATGGAAGCACATGTGGTGCATGTCACTTAGTGTGTATTTGTTATCATATTGATGTGCTTGTGATGAGAGTATTCACTCTCTATGTTGTTGATTCAATGAGGAATCCATGTGTGATGTACTACCTTGTTGTTTGTGAACGAAATGTTATTGTGGATTGCAGAGGGTTAAAACATGTTGGATTTATGTGATGTGAAGGTGTATTGATGTATTGCATGACAAAATTGATGTAAAGTGAATCACATTTCATCGTGATGTCATCACCGTATTGTGATTAGTTGTGTGCATCGTCGTGTTGTATTGCAATTGACTATATGTTGTAATGTTAGACATTGTGTTCGTCATACTTATGATTTGTGTAATATGTAATGATTTACGTCATGATTTAGGGGCATATGGTGAGCGTATGATCCCTATGGTATAGTGATTGCACTCTGGTTGCAGAATGTGGTAATGTGATGTATCGTAACCCATGAAAGTAATGATTGTGTTATACCCTATATATATATATACCATGCGCAAGTAAGACGTTATGGTTAATGTGCGTGAATCACCATTGTGTTAGTGATGTAGTTATGTGTATGTTGTGAACCTTACACTAGACGACCCTAAGGGGATAAACTGTCAAGAGTGTATGTGTGGAGAGAGGAGGCGTGGACCAGGTTTTCATAATCTTGAGTTGAGTACGAGTGAGGAAGTGGAGTCTTATATAGACTGAAAACCCACTTTTATCTATTTAGTATACTTCAAGCTTGCTCAGTATATTGTGGGTGTGCACCACCTTAGGCTCAACTTATGCAACCTAGTTCCCGTGATCTTTCCTATTGGATTATTCATTGAATAATCCTATGTGATTTTGACTATGTTGATCCTTGTGGGAGTATGGAGGAATGATTCAGGTAGAGATGATGACAATTACATTATTTGATATACTCATTTCTAGTTACATGTATATTTCTACGAGCTGAGGCTCGATGTCCAAGTGCTAGCAACTCGATGAGTACCCCTTTGGTGGCGGTATGAGGCCACATAGTGATTGTAATGTGCTATTTTCTCAATACGTATTTTATTCGTAAATTGATCATTATCTCTTTTAGCTAGAACCAGTTGTTTTTCTTGATTGACATGTTCTTATATTTTGGGCATTTATTTGATTGTTGCATTAACATTTAGATTTTGCACTAACCATGGCTAATTAGCCATTTGTTTTTCTTAGTTTTAAAACTTTCTTTTCATATTTAAAAGTTTTGTAGCCTAGCCCAAGGCTTTTAATTTTGCCACTTGGCATTTGAATGGATTGTTATGCTAGTTCTAATGTCGTAATGTGTTGGGATAGGGTCATGGGATTAACCATGGAGTGGTTGAACCTATGGGCCCGCTTTGTTGTATGGGGGTACGCCCCAAGGAGTTATAGATAACTAGTCGGTTGTTGAACCACGAGTTATTATGTCACTTGGTTTGGGGGTGATGGGGCTCTATGTGCCTAGGGCCATAGGGTGACCCGGCCTCATTAAAAGGAGAAAGGAGACGGGCCTCTATGGTTGAGTGACGTGTTATTCTTATGGCACTCTATGGTTGAGTGACCTGTTATTCTTGATGGGGCTCTATGGTTGAGTGACCCGGCTTGGTTTTGACACTATGATTCTTTCTCTATGAGAGGTATATGGAGGTTATTTGGTGATGCTTTGGGAGGTATATGGAATTTTATTTTGTGCTTTTGGAGATATCTGGGGATTGTTTCGTGATGTCTTGTTATGTGTGGAGTTGGTATAATGAGTTATGTGTACTCTTGTGAGTCTCATTAAACATTGTTATGGTTGAGGATTGACATTTCCATTTGTATTGACTACTGGATATTGGATTGGAACTATGTTGTTACAGTCATGGATTGTTTTGGGTCATGTGATACCCATTGTATATGTATCAGCATGTTGACCTGGTTTGTCAGTCATATGTGTGTACTAGATCTATGTCTAGGACGTAATTGTTGGAAATTATTTGCTATGTGGTCTACTTGTTGTCATTCCATGGTTTGGTGAAACCCTTGTGATGTGATACGGTCGTGAAAGTATGTAAAAGTATGCTTGTGAAAATTTAGTGTTGTGTATGACCCTGGTAGGGTGTTGTGACTGTAGTTCATGATGGGAACCCATAGGAATGAATAAACTAAAATTCTACAAAAATGAAATTTTAAAGGACTTAAATTAAGAATAATGTTAATAGAAGGAGATTAATGAAATAATGAATAAGAGGGAACTACCAATCTTCACAGAACCTTAAAAGTTAAAATTTCTACCAAATGTTCCTAGGGCCACCCATGACCTATGATTTTGTATCTAAATCTTAACCATAGAGTACACTTTTGCCATTGTTTGTTCTTTGTTGCTTACCATTTCTTTTCCTCTATGTTTTGTCGCATCAAGGATGACCATTTCTTAAGGGGAGGAAAATGTAATGCATTGTTCACCGTTGTTCTTTTTCATCTTCAACGACGGTGTTGCTAAGCGTTTAATGTTGTTGTGCTCATGTTGATCTTTTGTTGGCTTTTCCTTTTTGACTACCATGTTAAGGAAAAATCTCGTTCTCGAATTCTTTAGGTGGTTTGAATGATGGCTTGATGTTGTTAGGGCGTGACTAGCTAGAGGGAACATCTACATAATTATAATTATTATTGTCGATTATTTTGCTTATTATTATTTTGGTCAGTTCGTAAGTGGGTCCTTGTTAATACGACTAATAAAGTATTAATGAGTTGTAATAAAAATAATAATATTATAATTTTTATTGTTGATTTACAACCTTTTTGTTTTAGTGTCTATCTTATCACTATTGTTGTGATTTACCATCAAGCTTTTGTTTTATTAATTGTTACTTCGTTTCAGGGTATTTATGTTTTTTAGTTAAAACAAACCATAAATAAATAAACAAATAACATAAAAGAATTAGAATTAAAAAAAAAAAATCCCGTGAATTGTGGGGGTGGATTAGGGCAAAGGCGGGGGGCAGCTGGGCTCCATTTCTCATTTTTCTTTTGCTTTGTTTTTTTGTTTCTATTTCATTTTTTTGGTTTTATATGTGGGGAAGCCACCTCTGCCATGGGATTGAAGCTTCTTTTTTTGCACACCCACCAAATGTTGGCCATGCACTTTTTTACACCCAACCAAAGTACTTAAGGGAACCTTTTTGGGTGTGCAAACCGGATGTCATCTCATGGAGTGCCATGGTTGTTGCGGCCTCCTCCCAACCTCCCAACCTTGCGGATCCTCCCATCCCGCGCCAAACACCTACGTGGACTTCCATCAAAGAAGAATGGAAAGAGAAATTTAATCGGATGTAGTAGTTTAAATGCATTGGTGGACGCATTACATGTTGACCCTGTGGAAAAAAATGAATGAGATCCTCATGGAAATTTGTTTTTTTATTGCGCTTCCCACCCAATCAACACCAAAATAGAGAGTGGAAATAAAGTATGGACACCCATTAAAGCATAATGTAAAACATTTTAGCAGTGAATGTCGGGAATGAAGAATATTGCAGGTTGTGCACATACATTAGGGAAAGAGGTTTTAGCAGTGTCCTTCGCAAACCATCTTAGGAAACTCTAAGTTATATCATCATGGTGTGCATATAAACTTTGTGGTGGTTGTGTTGTTTTGTTCGTGGGGTTACTTGCTTGGAAGCGCAGGTTATCTACAGAAGCTCTAAATTTTATCATTATTTTGCAAGGGTGGAGGCACATACATGGCACGTGGACTCTGTTTGGAATTCCTCAAAGAAATGTGGTCTCATGGAGTGCCATGATTGCAGGATATGCACATAATGGATTCATAGTACACATGGCATTTGTTTGCTATCCCAAACACACTGATAAGCCTCTTTACCATGGGCTTGTTACTCAGCTAGAGGCACTTGTTGTTCCTTTCTTGCCACCAGAGGATTTTCCAATAGAACTGGCCACTGATTTTGACATTATTGTGGATGCTATTTTTGGGTTTTCCTTCCGTGGCTGCAAGCAAGTGAAATCAATCGGTGCGATGTCAACTCCTTGACTTCTACCTTGCCAGTTCATTTCCAGGCATGGTTCACCTCCCCTCATCTTTCATAACTCTCGTATTTTAGTTTTCATTTACAACTTAAAATAATTTTAAAATATTAGGATTTTAATACAGTTAATTGTTTATTTCAACTCGTTTAAAAACAATGAAATGTCGTGTCATAACTCACGATGTCAAAATAACTTGTTTGCATTAAAACACGAACTCCCACCCTCATTCTGAGGTGATGTAGAAAACTTCCTACCCAACTGGATCGCTACAACATTGTTTTATCGACCAGAGATGAAATTGACTTTCCAGTAATAATGTTGATCATCTCCCGGTTTAAATAGTTAATTTTTGCATTTTTCAGAGACTCATTAAGTACCCTTCGTAACTCTGAAAACAAGATGTTAAGCTTCATTCATGTACCTTGGTATGCGAGGAGTCACCTTGACCTTTGGATTGACCCCGAACGAACATATGAGATCTTTTTGACGCTCTTATAGGAGCCTTGTTACATTGTTTTACAGTAGTAGAAAGTTGTTAAATCTATAAAGTTGGCTTTCGTTTTGAACCACCATTTGAAACCTGATAGAGAAATTATTTCCCATCTTCGCAAACCTCTAGTGTTTATACTAGACAATTGCATGGAACATTCAGTTTAGGGAAAACACTTTTCTGGATAGTTTGGCAAAGCCATTTTGTAGGCCTCCAGTTGCAGTTTGATGAGGTCAAACTAGACCAATTTCGACTTGTCGCTCGCTTGTCGTAAAAAATGGTTTTCTTGTCGCCATTTGAAAATAGTTTTCTAGTTATATAGGGGAACTTGTAGGAAGTGTCTCGTTGCATACTCACCCATCGAACATTAATTTTGGATGTGGTTTTCTGAACCCTCGAGCTAACTTTTGTTCAAATTGCATTGGGCCAACTACGACTAGTGGTCCCAAAAAACTAGCCAAAAACGCAAACCTGTTCACTTTTTCCCAATTATGTCAGTTGTTATGAACTCTTGGTATATTTGGGGACACGTAGAAATTTAATCATGATATGTGTTCTAATCAAGACAAATTTTGGAAGTGGTTTCTTAGCCTCTCCGAGCCTGCTTTTGAGCATTTTTTTATCTAGTAGGAAAAGGTAAAAATAGAAAGCCACGGGACCCTCGTAGGGTTGCCAAACCACCCTGGAAACTTTTAACACATGCAAATAACTGTTTAAAACTCTATAGTGTAACTTTTTGTGTGAAATAGAACTTCTGACAAATGGTGTTTTCTCTCTCTTCCCTTCTCTTTCTCTCTCTTGGGTTACAAAAAGAAGTAAAATGAAATGTAATGAATACATGTCTCTAAACCTTTTAATTTCAATAGAAAATTGTAATTATTATCATATGTTAATGGGAAACTGAAAAATGATAATTATGTTAGGTTAGGGTGGATGCCATGCCAGCGATTTATCGCTGATATCTTGCTCATGTGGTTTTGTAGGATGAAAGAATGGCGACAAAAATGCGATGTGTAATTCATTTATTTATCTTTGAAATTTATATAGTTCATTGTTAAATGAATAAATGTATAATGTCGTCTCATGTTATAGACTGTTATATTTGATAATTTGTTGATATGTATGAGATGTTGGTTTCAAGGACATCTAGGAAATGTGCATTTAATCATAGTTCAATTTTGATTTATAGTACACCTGGTAAAAAGGTTTGATATTTATATAAGGTAAATGAATTTGAAGTAATATCTTGTAGTGCATATTTAGTGCTCAATAAATGATTAATGAGTCATCTTGTGCTTTCATACTTTGTAAATGTAATAAAGAGAATTAAATCGAAACACTCTACCCTTGTTCAACATTGGGACATAACTTGTTTTTCATGTGCGATACTCCTTACCGTAGAAGACATTGAAAACTGTAGGATGAACTTAATCTTTGCACTCGATGGAACATCCTAATCTAGGCAAATCAGAGCTCAAGAATGGGCTTATCGTCTTAGTCAGTATGTTTAGTGACATTGTCTTAAACCCATCTGATAGGAGTGACACAGTCAAAATTTTCTTGGAGTGTGTAGAGCTAACTCCTCCTTCGTAGCCTAGTGGACTACCTTGTCATCCAAAGATAGATTTAAAATTAAAGTTCTTCATCGAGTGAAAACCTGTTAGATCCAAATGACATGGATGGAGGTTGTGACTTAGTTGTTCTAGGTCTTAAACTCTTGTTAATGAACCCCTTAGCTCCGCTCGGCAAATGTGTTACCTTGGTTTCTCTCAACATAACACCTTGGTCCTTCTTGAAGGTGGTTTAGCATAAATTTGTCCTCTCACTTAAAACTCTTATATAGTTGAGGGGTAGACCCTTAGGTGAAGTTGGAATTAATCTAAAACTCAGTTGATTTGGATGTTAACTTGGGTTTGTGTGTAGCTTCAAGTTTTCTAATCATTCATTTCTTCAAGAGGTTAGACAAACACTTCATAACTCCTTGTACAAGGCAATGCTAAAAATAAGACCATAATGTGACGTAGAAAATAAAGCATATAAGAGTAAAAACGAGAATTGAGGTTAGGGATACTGCCACTCTTGGAGACCTTATAACTCAATTAAATATCTTTATGTGTTTCAAAGAATATGTATTGCATTGTTGTGATCAAACTACGAGAAAACCAAAGATATATAAACATAAAAGGAAGTCATTAAGTTATTGAACTTTATTAACTATGGTAGCGAAATCACTATTCCGTGATTGAAGAATGCTTTGTGGTAAAAAGCTCTTGTAATTAAATCTTCATTAAATCCTAATATCACTTTATGGACACCAAGTCACATCCACTTGAGTTGTAAGAATAGAAAGGTAGATACTGAATATATGTTCGAGAAGAATATTCTTCACATAAGAACAAGATAATTAAGTATTTTGTATGCTTTTGAACTACGCCAAATAAGTATGCAAGTTATGGAAACTTTTGTAAAGAATAAGAAACCAACTTAAAAGGGGTGAACGATAATTTAACCATGGTATGAACTTAAGAACATGTCGGTGGACAAACGAGAAATTTATCCTTGCACAATAATGTTCTTGGAATGTTAATCGTACTTAAAATACAATTAAAGAAAAGATGTGTTGTGGGTTTTCCTATCCTTGAGTCTTCTTTCTGTGGTTGGGGCATTGCTAGTATTCGTTCATTGGGAAAAGTGTGGCATTGACATGCCTATGTTGTTTTCATGTGTCTATGTGAGTTGATGACTTATGTGATTGTCGTATGCGAGTCGATTTTCTGTACTTGGAGCCCTTGCGGTGTTGTGTGTAGTGAGATATGTTAGTCAAAAAAATAAAATTATCTTGGTATTTTATTATTGTATTTGGGTGTGTAATATGTGGGTACCACAAATGCAAAGGTCCTACAATACCAATAGTCATCACACTCCTTGTTTCACACTTACTATTTTGTATCTTCTTCAAAATACCTACTATTATCCTTTAACCATAGTGGGTAAGTGCACAAAGATGGGTGACCAAAAAGAAAACACAAATCCACTTTTTGGCCTTTTTTGCCATAACACGTTCGTGTTATGACTCGGTCACGTTATAGCGCACCATGGGAAAATCACGCTCACATTTTGACTGTCATAAAACACAATTGAAACCCAAGAGTAATTTACTTTGCAAAAATAAAAAAGGATAAAGGAGATGAAAATGTGAGCATTGAATAACACGAACACGTTTTGTAGCATAAACACCCTATGACACCCAACAACACATATTGGGGGAGATTAAAAACAGCAAAGTTCAAATTGAGGGTTTAATAGAAACCCTAATGCCACAAATGCACATCGTCAAAACCTAGTTGCATCATTAGGATTATTATTATATAATATTGACAATGTGGTTGGAAAAATAAACACATGGGAGAGTTTTAAAACCAATTGTCACAATTTTTATGCCAACAAGTTGTCTTATGATGCAATGAAGAAGAAAAAAATCACAAAAGACAAATTGTGTGCATTATTTACTAATCCTAAAACAAATGCATCATTACGATTGGATTGCAAAAGATTTCCCATCCACTGTGTAATCATGAGGGGATAAAAAAATTGGATAGGTGGTGGATGGTTTTTGACCAACCACCTTGTAATAATTTTGAGGTGCCACAATATTTCTTGAGGAAAATCTATTGCAAGTTCATCATCAATAAAATACCTAACTATTATGAAATTCAAGATTTTCAAGGTAGTGGAAGAGGCTCTGGATAAGACAGAGTGGGGCGCAACATTTGCAAAACCGGTCCAGCTAGACCCATTTCTCACCCACCTATTCATCATGTTTCATTCCCTTCTCTTATGAAGAAGATCGTAGACGTTTAGACCCTTGATTCTATCAGGTCTTTGACATAGTCTTTGCTTCAGCATGGCACTCATCTCTCCCAAGGTGATGAGGTTTGTCCTTCTAGGTAGAAAACATCATATACCATAGAGTGTCATGTTTGTGGGAGTATATGGACCTACATGATTGACGTGGCAGCTCCACAGCCTCGTGAGGTAGCTCCACATCATGGCCAGGATGTTCCACAGGCTAAGTAAAGATCTCGATTAGAGGAGGCTCATCATGATTATGTGTTGGAGAATATCATCATCACAGATGTTACATGAAATGAGTTACAATTATCTATATATATAGTACAAAATTTTATAATTAACAATGTTAATCAATTGTGAATGAAAATTAATCATGTGTGTTTTTATAAAATTACAAGGTCAAACTATACATCTAGTATCACATTCCACTTCTTCACAGTTATTTGCAGAACTTCATCCCCTCAGGTATAAATTGGTAATAAATTAGTAAATATATTGTGTTATTTGTTTTCCATGTATAGAGATGTTATCCTAAAATTACATTTTGATGTTGAACATGTGAATGTCGGTATGAGTTTGCATGTTGGCGAATTTACTAATGTGAGTTTTATAATTATTTTTATTCATCATATACATGAAGAGAATGAACTATAGTTAACGTATGAATTTACTAATGTGAGTTTTATTATTATTTTAGTTGATGACATCATTATAGTCTCCTGTTGAGATTCGATGATCTTTAGATATTGGAGTTACTATGGGCATAGCTTTTGTTGCGCCTCTTACACAGGTATGCAGTTAGTAAAGTAATTTTCATAATGAATTAATTGTATTAAATAACATCATGTAGTATAACTAAATTTCATTCATGTGTATTCTAATTTTTGTCATCATGGTTTCCACAGAGGAGTTGACTACTCCAATTGCACCTCATACTGATGTTGTTGATGATCTTGAGAGGCAGAGGATGCTTGCTAGTGATCATCAAATTGTAGTAAGTATTTATTTTTAAGTAGTGTCATTTTATATATCACTAATTGTATAATAATGGGTATGTTGTTTATTTGTATTAATAGATGGAGCTTAAGGCATCCTTGAGCGTAGGAGGTCTAGATGGAATAAGGGACATTCCACTGATGTTCCTAATTCATCTTCTCGGTGGCTAAAGAGAACTAGATTATTTGATGATACCCCATAGCTTAGATGTATACAAATTTTGTTGTCTGCCTTCATGGCATATTGGTATAGATTTTTATGTTTTCGATGTATATCATTGTATATGCCTACATGGATTTGTTAAGACATTGATTTTGATCAAATTTTGTATATTATCAAGGATTTTTGAATCAATATAATATATGAGGAAAAAATATTTTTAAAAGTGTATAGTGGATGAAACATGTTTTATACATGTATCTAATTCAGATTAATATGATATCATATGTATGTTATGTTAATATGTATTATTAGTTTTATTTTATTTTATGTTTAATAATATAATTTCAATGTCAATGTTATCCACTTCTTGGAATTTCAATAATTCAAATGAAACATATGTAACGTGAGACAACACAATATTATATTAATTCTTATAAGTACAAAGATGTATATATTAATTCCAAGATACTTAAGATTTTACAAATTTAAAATTCAATGTTCAAAACATTCAATAAACTTAAGATTTTATAGTAGACAAAATAATGTTCAAAACATTCAATATACATAAGATTTTACATTACATCTATGATATATAAATATTATATTCTTTGTTTCATCCATTTCCTTTGAGATTAATTTTTGTGTTGCGATGGTGCCCACTAAATATTTAAATAGGGAGCACTGACGGACCTATTTAATTAGGATGACTCTAACCTGCCAATGATAACTAAAGAGGTCAGTCCATTGGTTGGTTCTTGCATTCATATTATCCAAAATCACCTTCTAATCATCCTTAAGGATGTAGGAAGGAGTCAATGTTGTTCCTTAATAGTTTCTAGGACAAGATGCTCTTTGAAATTTTAAGCTATGCAATTTACAGTTCCAAATTTTTCTATTAGTATTGAAGATCACCTGAGATTTGATCTCATAAATAACTTGTATGAAGGCTCAGATATATGTCCAAATTTAATTGAATAACTTATTTCCTTGGCCAATTGCGATGATCCCAAATAATTACCTCAAATGTTCTTGATATCCTTTGACGTAGGCCAACACACCAAATACTAACAAGCATTATTTCTAGAGATTAGTAGGCATCACCATGAAATATATAATACAATCCTCTATCTATCTATCAGTCAACACTTGTACAACTTGGATTATGAACATCAAGGATCATTTTCATAGTTTGGACTCCAATGTTGAACATCTTTGTGGCAATGACCATATATGTCATGAGAAATGTGAAGTTTCTAGAGTATGTGAATTCCTTACTGAGTTAGTGAGACAAACCAGAAAACTTTCAAGGAAGAAGAGGTTCTTTTGAATATGAACATGTATTAAAACAAAATGGCTTGCGCAGAGATTGTTGTGTTCTCATCCCACCTTTCAAACTGAATCATGAAGGTCCACATTTTCACACCAAGAAGGCAGAGGCTATACACTACTATGACACAAGGTTTCAAGGATGTGGTTATTTTTTCTAGCTTCCAATGGGTCATCCTAGCTTGCATAATACCATACATGGAAATATGATAAATGTGAAAAAATTTCAAAGTGTGAATAAATTGACATTCAAGAGCACAAGTATATGTGGGGAGAAATAGGTTTGGCAGATATGTGTAATATGCATTACAAGGCACAAGGTAGATGCCATATCCATTTAATTACTTATCCCGCCTCTCATAAAAAAGGTAGTTGTAAAAGCAAACTCAATGATGGTTCTAGGCACGAGACTAGGAAACATGGTCTTGGTATTGATATTCCTAGTAAACTCTTGTGGAGGCTTCGTTTGAGCCCAACAAAGTGTCGATGTTTCGGGCTACTTCATCCGGTGTATTCCCTTAAGAGCCCCGATACCAAAAAAAAACTATAATAAGTTCACCGGTGATTTCTCGCCTCATGGAACATTTAAAGGTCTCATCTGATCCTAAACCTCCACGTTGGGACCCTCTATAAAATTATGTCTTGGTTTTCTCCATCTCAATTCGGTTCTCTCGTTGTCCTATTGTTTGCAACCGCATCAAATAGTCTAGTTTGAGTTAGTGTAAGGTTGTCCAATGCAATATTTTTCCAACGAAAGATCTTGACACCAAACCAACTGCACCAACACGTTGGGGTGGCCTAAATAATGCTTTTAGAGGCTTTTTTTGCTGCTCGAAGATGTCGATGCTTCCGGGTTACTTTGTCCAGGCATAGTCCCTTAAGAGCCCTGAGACCAAAAATGCTATAAGTTCTTCAAGTGATTTCTCAATCTCTGTGGTACCTTGAAAGGTCTTGTTAGATCCTACACCTCCACATCGGAACCCTATACACAATTGTGTTTCGGTTCTATCCATATCAATTCAATTCTCTTGTTGTCCTATTGTTTACAACTTGTGCTAAATACTATAGTTTGAGTCAGTGTAAGGTTGTCTCAATGCAATATTTTGCAAACAAAAGCTTGTGGCCTTTGCAATCGAATCGCACCAACATGTAGAGGTGGTCTAGAGTAAACATTGTGAAAGGCTTCATTTTGGTGCCCAACGGTGTCGTTTCTTAAGGGCTATGTCGATCGAGGGCATAGTCCCTTAAGATCCCTAAGACCAAAAAAGGCTATAAGTTCGTCGGGTGATTTCTCGGTCTGTGGCACCTTGAAAGGTCTCGTCTGATCCTACACCTCCACGTTAGGACCCTCTACAAAATCATGTCTCAGGTTTCTTCATCTCAATTTGGTTATCTCATTTTCCTATTATTTGCAAATGCGTTGAATAGTCCATTTTAAGTCGGTTTAAGGTTATCTAATGCGGCATTTTGCAAATAGAAGCTCCTGGCACCAAACTAACGCACCAACATGTTGAGGTGGCTTGGTAAATGCTTTTGGAGGCTTTATTTTGGTTCTCGATGGTGTCAAGGTGCTTAGGGATACTTCGTCCAGTGCGGTCCCTTAAGAGCCCCGAGACTAAAAAAGCTATAAGTTTGTCAAGTGATTACTCAATCTCTGTGGCACCTTGAAAGGTCTTGTCTGATCCTACACCTCCATGTCATGACCCTCTACAAAATCTTGTCTTAATTTTTTCCATCTCAATTCACTTCTCTCATTATCCTATTATTTTTAATTATGTCGGATACTACAAAGTGTGAGCCAAAGTGTAAGGTTGTCCAATGCAATATTTTACAAACACGTTCCTAGCACCGAACCGCTTGTTCCCATACATCGGGGTGGCCAGGTGAACATTGGGTAAGGATTCGTTTCATGCACAAAATCCTTTAATGCGAAACAAGTACTATGAAACATGTTAAGAAGAGATTGTTCATACAATATAAGTTGTGAAAGGAGAATTTGAAGAAGAGAATTTTCATACAATATAGGTGGTGAAATGAGAATTTCTTCTTGTTTTTCGTTTCCAATATTTAATTTTTCTTAGCTTCTATTAGCTTTGAGAATAATGAATTCTCTACTAATAGTGTCAACCATGTGAAGGTGGAAGATTTTTGGCACCACTAACCTACATAAACATGTTAGTAAACAATTAAATAGAATTTTAAAACCTACAAAATTTAAACAAAATCATTAAAGTAAATATTCAAATTAAATTCATGTAGATGTATATCTAATCTTAAGTGAACATACCTTTGACTTGAGAAAGTAAGCCACTTGGCAGGCTTAAGGGTAGTTTTGTGTATCTTCATTTGTACAAATTCAATCTAGTGAACCATCTGGGTCCGATCTAATTTTAAGGTGTCAAATATTGCTTCATGATCATACTCAAGAACTTTCCATAAAATCTTATTACATAGTCTACCTCCGTATTTAATCAATTGAACATTAGATGCAACAACTAGGTGAGAATAATGAATAATCTTTCTATGAGTGTTAAAGTCCTCAAACAACCACACATTGGATTTCTTCATTGGGTATCTTCTTAGCCATGTTCCAATAATAACCAAAGACCCCGTAGGATATTCTAGGCCTTATCCATCTGTGATTGGGGCTATCAATTTCCTTTTTCCTCAACACAATGACACAAATAATAAGATGTTCCTTATTTATTATTTTCTTCTACAACAACCACATAAACATGACCTACATCACATTATACACAAAATCGTTAATTTTAATACCTTATTCATTAATAAGTTACATAACATGGGAAAAACTACAAATTTTTACAAGAACATGCGGATATATAATACTTGGTTGCACTAGATATGATATATGGTCAAATTGAATTGATGATTCACTCATTGTGAGTTGTAGATCTCATGGTGGTTGATTGGTGTCAAGTGGATATAATTGTCTACAAAACCACTCATCAACCCACTCTTTTGAATCACATTCATCCCAAAATGAATACATATATGAAGAGAAAAAGCATGTCATTTTCTTTGTATAAATAGTCCATAAACTGCATTTGAAATTTTAAAAGAGTGAAACTCACTAGATCTCATTAGTGTACAACAATCTTCATATTTTGACAAATTAGCTTCTTCTACCAACCAAAAAAACCTACAAAATGTAGAATTACCCTCATTACCTGGCCACATTGATAATTTACACCATTCCACGATATAGTTTACATTGATCAACTTGGAACCATCTTTTTACTTCAATTCTAATCTTGTTAGGGCTCTTTTAACACATGCTTATGCATCTTCATGTTCTCTTTTTCCATGTCCGACCTCAACAAAATTCCAAAAATGTTGAACAACACTTATCTTATCCATCCCGTTCAACCAATAGAACATTCGTGCATTCTTGAATTGTGATGTACAATTATCTGAACCTATGATATGTTTATCAAATATGATGTTTCTATTATTCAAATTTTCATATAATATCTCGAAACAACCTTGCACGAACTCTGATGAATGTCCACGATCATCACTAATATAGAAATGGTACTCCCTCAAAATATTTCTCTCTTCCTTTGTGTTGTCGAGAGCATGAGTGAATACTATATGCACAAATATGGAAACCTGAATAGAGTTGTAGTATTGTGATTGAACTTCATTTTGTGGTTGTAGAGTATAGTTCTCTGCAAAATCAACAACTAACACAATGGTACCAAGAGGAAATGTGTCCTTGCATAACCTAAATTTCTCATCTAACCATCGAGCTCTATGTGTATGTTGTGCATACTCATACACTAGCTTCTCTCGAAATATAGTCATAAAATTTGATACACTTATTTCTTTACTGACTAATTCACTCCTGCGCAAATATTCTCGGTATGCAAATTAACACATATATGCCGAAAATATCATAATGCATAGAAAATTCAATACGGATCCTACAACAAGTAGTCCATGAGTGATTTATTTTAACATAAAAAGGTTTTGACATTTCAAAATCCTTTGACAAATTTGTATTTCGAGATGAGTCTCTTTAAACTTATTAAAAATTTGTGTTTGTGTCATATCTAATAAATATTTAGGATGCGATTCACGGTTTCTAGAACCAAATTTTCTTTTTAAAACACATTTTTCAATAGGTGAAACCCTTGTATTATTTTTCAAAAATTCTAAAAATTTTGATTTTAACTCATCAAATATGTTTTTGTCCTTTCGTGGCAATCTACTGAGGATGCCCATAATTCATTGTTATTTTTATCTTCAATTCTTTCACAATGCTTACGAGCGTTTAATAGTTTTTTCATATTTATTTTTAGTGCACTACTTTTTTCTAATTAAACAAGATTTTTTTGTTGCTTTACTTACTATAGTTGATGTAATAACATGTTGGGTAGTATTACTATCTTTGGTATGTGAGGTTGGACCTATTGATTGGTATGCATTCATTAGATTTTTCACCGTTGGTCTTAGATGTTCTTAGACCAAGGGTCTTTATTAGACGTCTATAATTAATATTTTTATCATTTCAACAAATAATTGACATCAACTTGTTTTATTTAAGTCATTAAAATATGTTTTCCATATTTGATAAGGTTTTCTTCTACAAGTGTGTTGACAAATCTTATTAGTCATTAGATTTAAAATATTTTTATAAATCTCAAGTAAAAGTTTGGATGTTTTCTACAAAATTTAATCAGTGATTTCAATGGAAATGATTGTTGAATATCATATAAACATTGTTCATTTTCTATTTTTCGTTCATCTTCATAATTTAGTAAAGAGTGTGTTTTCAATAGGTTGTTCATTTGGTGTAACATTTATGTTTAAATGTGGTATTGCATCTTCATTCATTGAAAATTGATTCAATTGGTGTTCCGGGATATGTTACACCATCAATTTCATTTGGAAGAGATGACATACCTTCATCTCCATACGTTGATTTCTTTTTTTCATGTATTTTTGTACTCGCTCCCTTGTTTTCTTTTTATCTTCTTTCTTGGCTTTGTAGGATGATATATTGCCTTTAGAATCATCTTCAATCTCTGGTAAAGACGTGTTCAATTTCTTTTTTCATGCCCTTTTTCATTTGTTCCCTTTGTTTTTCCAATTGCTCGAGTGTTTGCTTTCGTGGTCTCCTCCCCATAATTCTCAAATATCTTTATCACCACAAGACAATTGACAAAAATGTTATTGAGTGTTAGGAATAAAAATAATACAAACACACTCATATCTCAAAAAATTCTTAAATAATTCACAAAACAATCTCTATATAAGACAAAATAAACAAAATTGTCAATAAGAATCAAAAATTGCAAGAATATGCAGCAATTTTCGACAACCCGTAACCGTGGGGACCAAATTGGAAACTTCCTTTTATATTTTACACATTTTGGTTTTAGTTTAAGCGCATTATAACGCACTCACATTCCATCTTCTATGGGTTTGAGATTCCCAATCCATAGGGTTAGATTTTCCTTGGATATCCAACCCTAAGGTTTGGACTATGTAATCCATGAATAAATATATGTTTTACAAAAACATAAAAATATCACGTGTACACCCTGATATTGCATGTGTTATAACATAATATTCCAAACAAAATATAGTACGACGTCAAACTGAGTTTTACCTTGGTGACAATATGCTTATTTCTAAAATCGATTAGTTTAAGGCTTTCATCCTTAATTTCTTTTACTAGTGCCTTCTTTTCTTGTCAAAATGTATGCATACATTTTTGTACACAATTTATGATTTTTTCATCCAAATTTAAAAAAAAACACCTCTTCTAAACTCCATTCTACACACACAAAAAAATGACTATTTTTCTCAAAGTTACGGGGGTGTACACACAAATATTTCATTTTTGGGATGTGTGCACTTTGAAAATTAATTAAAAAAATTATATATTCATCCAAAAATTATGAAAAATTAGTGGGACCTCGTACATGGAATTACCTAACTTTCTACTAAAGGGATTTGAAAAATAATTTATAAAACTCAAAAAATGGGGGAGTGCACACACAATAGGTTCTTATCTTTTTGACACAAAATAGACATACTTTGTGTGCGCACCACATTTGACCCTCTTAATCTCCACCATTTTTTAATAAAAAATAGTAGTTTAAAAACTAGATTCCGAGCTCTATAGTACTTATTCTTATCATTTTGTCAAATTTTGAGCATATGCATGCCGAATTATTAGATGAAGTTCAGGTTTTGTTGATTTCAGGAAAAATGTGTCCACTTTTGACCCCCTTTTGGTCCCCCATTTCCATGCACTTACCCTAGTATTAATATGGTTAAGTCGATTCCCCTTCCTCCTCACACTACGATGAAAAGGAAAATGATTTAATCAATGGACTTGTATGAATGTGATCAAAGAGAATTGTTACAAGACCCTATTGCCTCTTCCCCTATGTTGAGTGACTTGTATTCGAGCCACAATCATCGTTGGTTCCTCTATCTAGCTTACCCATTGTTTATCCTCCCTATAGCCCATTTCCTAAGCTACAACACATATTTTCCACTCTAATTATCCATATTATTACTAATTGTCACTCTCCATATATTACACCTACACTTCACCCTTTCCATTGCAACTATATATTCATCAAATGAGTTAATGTCATATTTCACATGGAATAAGGCTCCTAGCCATTATGTAAAGGATTATCAAGCCTATCAATGACACATGAAGAAACTAGAAGTTGAAGTTCATGAGGAATAGAAGAAGAGACCATCTCATTCTACCTCCTATCCTCATCCATTTTTATCCTAGCATAGTAGTGGTTCTCATTCATCCATTATATTTTGGGTACTCAAGAAGAAGAAAGAATAGTAGCAATGGTTACCATCTCCTCTACCTCGATCCGTGTTTAGTTACCATTAAATTACCTACTTAAGACCTTCCTCCTATGGAGTGCTTATCTACACATGCATCTTTTATACCATATAAGGTAGTGTGTTCTCATTGTTATCCTCCTCGGGTGGAGATCCCTCTTATCATACCTACCCTCCCACCCACTATTATTTACATGCGCCAGAGATCATATCTTGGATTTCCATTAAAGTGTAGGATTTTATGGTGGTTTTGTATCACGATATAAATTAAAATATCTCTCGTGTCCTTAAAAAATAGAGGAAAACATGATTCACACATGTTATGATATCCAACGATAGGTTCACAAGATTACCAAGGACTCTTATAACTACCTTACATGCCCTCTCTAACATTTTTTTCATGTCCCCAAACTACATTTTATTTTCCCATATTTACTAGTTACACTACTCAATTACATCTATAAGTTTGAGTAGGCCTATTGGTCTAATGTTTTACATCCATAGTTTCCATTAGTTTGTTTCATTTGATGTTTTAGCTACCCCTTAAAATCCATAGTTTAGTAAAGTTCAGCTAGTATGACATTTTCAACAATCCCTTAAAATCATTTATAATCTACTTATTTTGTAGGTTCGTTAGTTCATGTATGTTGATTACCCATTTACATCTTAGTTATATGATTTACAAACGCCTTTTGAAATCCTTATGGTTTACATTTACTACTTGTATCTTACTTGGAATTTTAGTATGTTGTTCATCCATGTACAATATTATACCTCTATGAATTGTAATCATCCTTTTTATTTACTCTTCCTATTTGCATCTTTATTTCTGATTTGGTATGATGTTTATCAATATAAGGTCTTATATATCCATGCTTTACAAACTCCTTCTAACATATTTTGGGTTTATTTTTTCCATTTGTTACTTACATGATATTTTGGTATGTTATTTATCCATATTAATACTTATGTTTCTCTTGGATAAAATCACCTTTTATGCTTTCATTGGAGCTATTGTAGGTTTACACTTATATCTCTTTCCATCTCTGGTGATCTAAATTTTCTATACTTCCTAATTCATTTCTTTTATCCTTCATCCCATATGAAGCACCCTATATATCACCTTATAATCAGCTATTAGTGTTTTTCATTAGTGTACCACTTTTATATTATCTATGTAGCTTTCACTTATCCCACTCCTCTCACTTGAGGCATACTTAGGGAGATGAGATCTCACTCTTTCCTTAGGATATTTCTAGAGGTACCTAAGCATCATGGTTTCTAAGTTATCTCTCATAGAAATTACTTGTAAGCTCTATTAGGTTAATCATTTTCCATACCCATTAGATCAGCATTTTGAATTTGTACTGAGGAGGAACAATAGAAAATCCAAAAAAAAACCATATTATCGAGAAAAATCAAACAAAAGGCAACAGAAAAAGGAAAATTATTACAAGAAAAATTTAATCACACATTAAAAAATGTGATATAATTATTTCGTACATCTTATATCCCATTTAAAATCTCAAACTCCAAATTTGGCCTTGTTACAAATCTTGATGTCCTTTGGGGTGAAGCGAGTTTTTGACTAGGCACAAAGTATCATATCGTTCATTAAGTGCCACTTCTTTTGCATGTCATTACTTATCATCTACTATCATAGTTGACCTTTGGATAACTTTATACTTCATTAAATAGCCTACATATTCAATTTCCTTCACTCCTTGATGTTGAAATATCCTACTCTTGCCAATTTGATAAGGTTGTCTTGATTTTGGTAAAGAACTTCCCACCTTGGTGGTACCAGTTTCCTTATTTTTACATCATTATATCACCTTGTCGAGAGGATAGATTATAAGTCTTTGCCATCTTATTTACATCCTTTTCTCCATATTTTTTCAGACATGTTAGCATTGTGTTAGGCATTAAGTTTTATGGATGTTTCCTTATTCCATCGCTACTTGAGTATCTTATGCATCTCTAAGTTTTCAAATGTTCTCTTTTGATTATTGTTGTCTTCTCTCTCAAATTTATTTGATTGTTACATCTTAACAACTTTATTGTATAGGATTTTTAGTTCGGTTGATTCATTTTCCTAATTAACACCATACACCCTGTAGGACATTTAGAAACCAATTAGTCTAATGTTCTCGATTATCCATTTACATATTATATTATTTATTTCTGATCCTCATGTTTGTTTGTATTATTGATAGCTTTTCTAACAAAAACCTTATATTCTATTTATACATTATGGATAGTACAAGTTTCTTGGGTACCCCTTTATATCATATTTATTTAGCAATAGGTCAGTTTGTCTCGAGTATATCGACTACACCTTTACATCTTATATTACCTTCATGCATGTTAGATTGGTTGATTAGTTTCCCTACTAGCACCTTATCATCCTTCTATGATCCTTTTCCCCTATTTTGTATACATTCTTATCATATATTTGTGTATTCATGCATTCTTTTTATCTTCTTATTAGTCTTGTATCTTTCAAGTTTCTTAACATATATGCACTTGTCATAGTTAAGATGATAGGTAACACGCGCCTCCTAGTTGCATAAAGGTAAGTATGAGATAGGCATATTTCATTTGGGTTGAGTTCATAATATCATAACTTATATTGTTATTTCATTTTATTCATTTTGATTTCATTGTATCATTTTATTTTCCTAAAAACCATCTCATGTACACTTTTTCTAATATGCGATGATCTTCGGTTTGGGATATGTATAAATCTAATGTTTCACTCTTACTAGCTTTTTCTCTTCACATGCACTATTGGTGCATAGCTTTCCCAAAGTGATGTCTAAAATGATATTTTCAAGAGTGAGGGTAACTATAAATGGTGACATTAGGCTGGTTGGAAGTGGTACTTGTGAGAGGGCCTTGATGTGCAATTCATGTTATGACACTTTAGATACCTTTTACACCCTTACAATCATCCTTTATTGTCTCCTATGATATCACCTTGTTATCCTCTTATGGTTTCCTCCATATCTACTTACAACACACATATACCTTCATCATATCACCTTTGAACAACTCCGAGTCATCTTCCATCCTTCAAGACTTCCTTCTAGGACCCCATGATGACACATTACCTTGATCCGGCAAGATCAACCATGTTCGATGTTGTCTGGATTTTATTTTTAATAGTTGACTACATCGACTATGGTAAATTTTATTAGCTAAAAGAAACTATAATGTTTAATCAAGATCCCTATATATGTGTGGCATTTAAGTGCTCTTTCCATCACATAATCATTAGTCATTTTGTCTACTTTTGCTCGTAAATATTCTCTTATGGTTTTAAAGATATTGAATTTAGTCTTGCTTATCTTTTTGAGTCTTTCTTGAAGCATTGGGTACTTAATATTCCCAATCATAAGAATTACATTTTCCATGTTATGTCTAGCCTTTGGAGTCTTCAACAAGTGGAGTTTCTAGGTTTTCTTCTATTCATTTGTAAGCCCCTACATTAACTCCATCGTAAGGTGTTGTTAACCATGGGGTAAGTTAATGCGCCAATGATGTCTACACAAAGTTAAGAATCTCTAACCTCTCATTTCCTTTATGTTATTTCAAATTTGATTGATTTTTGACTAATCATGCATAGGTTAGAATAGAACAACATACTCTTAATATGTTGCATTATTATATATCAATCTTTACCTTCTGACAATCCACCCTTTGGGTTATATAACCTAAAGAACCTTACAATCAATTCTTACAACCCTAGAATAAGTATCTCTATATTGTTATAACCTTGTTACAATCAATCTATAATCATAACCTAGTTATATGTCACTCCTCTATCCTAAATCTAGGATTTAGAACCCTATGCCTTTTATAGACGTAAATTATTGTTTTTATAGATCCACATCTTTAGCAACATACAACTCTCTTGTATGCATATTTAGAATGGCCCATTTATTATCCTAGTCTATATTACCAAGAAGTGAAAGAGGATATTTTGTAAGACTATTCTTTATTTACATACGCATTCAACACACATTGTAGCATTACACCACTATTATCTTCGATTAAGGACACAAATGTGGAAGGAATATGATCATATCTCCACATATAAAATTTAAGTGTCACCACTCCTATGAGTTTGAAATATCCTATATGTTGAGGGTTCTAATGGATCCAACAAAATTTGTGTTTTAGTTTTTAGCACATCATATTGTATCCCATAGTGGAAGGTTTCAATAAAGAGTTACACTCCTCAATAGTCATCTATGCAAAAATGACACATAAAACCACACATTAGATTTCAAATCAAACATTAAGAACCCTATTTCATAGCATATATCTCGACTCTAGGAAAGGAAAACATAACTTAAAATTAGAATATGTCTCACCTAAATATCTTGATTGGTCATCGAGGACTGCTCCATCTAACTACCCACTTAGCACAATGTTTTCATTGTTGTCAATTCTTTGACCTACTACAATCAAATGCCATATCCCCTCTATATTACAAAAATAGAGTATCTCCTCTGCATATACTATACCACTCTCTCTAGATATCAAGCCAAAAATCCCATATTACGGACATCCATAGATTTCAAATAGTTGTCTCCATGTTGTCTCAATCTCCACTCCTAGCCCCACAATTATGGTCTCTCCTCTAAATGTTTACAAAAATTGTTATAAGATATATAGAGGATCCTCTTAAATTTGATTGTATAGTCATGCTAAATGTCTAGCATGAAAATTTTAAAATTTTGGTCATGACAACCAAACCCACACTTGAAATTCCCTTTCACGGTTAATGTAAACCTTTCCTCCGACCATCATTTAAGCGGTTTACCATCATTATGGTAGATAGGAACATGTTAACATGATTTTCAAGAGTGTTTCATGTGCAGAGAATTTTACACTGCATGGTTCTTGAAGCTACTGAGATCTAAGAAAGGATTGTCCTCCCGAGGCTTAAAAGGGGTTATTTTTCATCTTTTTGTCACTACCGCCAATATCCTCTGGAGGCATAAAGGTAAGAATAAAATCATCCAGGGATTTTTGGGAGATCCTTTAATTTTTAGCGGATTTTTAGGAAGATTCAGGAATAAAATTGAAGTCGGGAAGAAGTTATGCAAAATCGGGTCTTTGTGGGCAAGGTATGGGAAATGCAAGCTCTAAAAAAGCTAGTCACCTTATTTGAAGGGTTTCATGATCCCCGTGAAGAGTTAGGATCTCATACCCTAGGAATTGGAAATATAACAAAGCCTACTTCATTGTGGAATGATTGAGGAAAGATTCTAGGAACATTAAAATGTGGAAAATTGTCTCAAATGTAGCTCAAGAGTCCTCTTATAAGGTGAAGCTTGATCGAAAGGTTCCGGACACTCCGAGAAGATTTGAGAGTTTAATAAAATATTAAAATGAGGTTATTTTTAATTCTCTCCATTATCCATAAATTTTTTTGCTCTGTTTCATCGAAAACTATTCTTGCCACTCAGCTCACAGGTGCACATTTTGAGGCAAAATTGAAGGTATTGGTAAAAATTATTGAATAGTTTATTTTTAAGGCTTCCAAATGGTTTCATTGAATTAATTTACTTTTTTCCATGAATACTAGTATATTTGTTTGAAAAAATCCATTAATTTTTTACTCCGAGGCAAAGGAAACATTCAAGTGGTAAAGTTTGAAATGCAAATCATGCTCGGATGCAACATTTGAATGCTTGTGAGGTTTTTTTGTGCTCCCTTGCACCCTTAGTGCACTTTTGAGGTGAAATTTCACCCCAAAAATGCACCTCACACCTATTGTATTTCATTCCCAACTCAAAAACATAACAAAGGCTCATAAAATACACTTGGTGGCTTATAAAAGTGTTTTAAGTGATCTTTGGGTCCCTCTTTTCCCTCCTATGTGCCTTTTTAAACCTTTCTTTCGCCTTGAGAGAAATTTTGAGGTGCAATTTCACCCAAAAAAGGGTGTCATGCGCTCATTGGTGGATATTTTGCATGCATAGGTGCTATGCACACTCAAAAATATAAGAAAAGGCTAGAAAAGTGCATGTGTGTGCCATGTTTTCCTATCCCCATGCATATGGTGCCCTTTTCACATCACCATGCACCTTGGGCGCATTTTTAGGTGAAATTGCACCCAAAAAGGTGCCAAAGTGAAATGGTGCTTCCATTCTCCACTCCTTCATTTGTGCATGTGCATTCTCCACTTCAAACTTCACCATATAAATTTCATTTCCCATGATCACCACAACTTATAACTTAAAACACAACTTGAAAACATAAATTCACTTCCTTGGCAGCTAGTAAAGGTGAATTTGAAGATAGTTATAACATTCAAACATATAAAAACCATTTTTGTGCCCTAAACTTCCAAATCTAGTTTTTCTCATAACTCATGTTTCCGAACTTTGTTTGCCACCAAATTTTAACCATGGATTCCTTATGAGAACACCTTTAAGAAGAGTGTTTACATGACCCCATTGATGCAATCATTTATTTTTATAGCCACATGAATTTTCCACACAAAATCACCTTTTCTCAGATCTACAAAAACTTAGCATTAGAATCTCTCAAAAATTGGAGCAAAGCCTTGAAATGAAAATAAGAAACTTATGCAATTGGTTTCGTTCCAATCCGACACCTAGAAGACCACTTTCTATTTTTAGTAAGTATCTACAACATAAATTACTAAAAATAGTAAGTCTGAGGAAAATATGGTTTTCGGTACCTCAAGTCATTCCTTCAAGTACAAAACACTCAAAATTGACAAGATTGGCAAAATTACTAAGAATGGGCTCCCATGTGATACAAGCTAAAAATAGTAAATGATCAAGATGAGCTCAAGATGATCACATATGTTCTTCCTCTTCATGCCTTGTTGATTCAATCTTTCACGGAGGTCAAATATTTAATTTGCAAACAAATCCCCATCTTCTCGGATGTGGTGAGCATAAGGTGTCTCAAAGTGAAAATGTCAATTTCGAAGCATTTGCAAACCTCCATCTTTCACTAAGTGGTGACCATATCTCTAAAGCTATCCTCATGGGAATGGTAAGGACAAATTCATGATTGTGAAGGAGTGGAAGATGAATTGTGACCCACGAAAAAGGGAAGCTCCCTTGGTTCCCAATTTTGGTCATCAATGTTCTCAAGATAAAAGGATCATCATGGTTACATTGTGTGGGAAATTATTTCAAGTTCTCATCATATGCATGATTATTCAATAAGGCATGGTGATTTTTCATGGTTTATTCAAGCGGGAAAGACATCCTTCATTGTCTTCAACGGTCTATTGATCAAGTGTTTCTCACTTCTTCACTCAATGTACCCTCTGATTGTTGATCATCCAAGAGGAGGTTTCTTATCGTGCGAAAAAGTTTGAAGATCAAGATTTTATCATTGCATTGGAGCATTTCATCGATCATTAGAGGGTGGATCTTTTTCATGGTCGGAGCTTCTTCATCCTTCATCATTCGAGCTTGGAGATTCATCTCTCTCTCTCTCTCTCTCTCTCTCTCTCTCTCTCTCTCTCTCTCTCTCTCTCTCTCTCTCTCTCTCTCTCTCCTCTCTTTCTTCTCTCTTTCTCTCTCTAGAATTCTATTTCTTCGTTGAGAAGAAAGTTGTAAAAAGTGACTTAAGTCACTTAAAGTTCTTTTTCTTTGTTGAGGATTGCACTTTAAGTTGAAAAGTCACATGGGAAGATGAAGAGTCTCCTTGTAAAGCTATAAATTGTAATGCTTGATGTATACCAAAGGGTTAGAGATTATGAATTTTTTTATGTTGTTGAGCTTTGTATCACCATTACACAAGAAATAAGAGTTGCATTTCTTCCATTTCTTTTCTTATGTTTTCCTTTATTCTCTCTCTATTTCCTAGCTTTACAAGCATAATGATCTTGAACAACCAAGGAAAGGCTTTGTAATTTTGAGGAACATATTAATGGATATTTGTGTCTTTAGTTTGTTGATCTCATTGTTGTTTGCATTGTATGATTCTTATAATTGAATGTGGACCTATTTTGTTTATTGTATGTGAACTTTGCTATTGCTTACTCACAACATTAACTATCTCTCCTTTTCTCTCATATCTCCCTTCACCGCAATTTCCTCTCTTATACTTTGTAGGATGCAGGGAGCATCTCTCCCAAGTCCAAATGTTGATGTGTCATGAAAATTTTGGATTGTTAGATGGGTTAAAAGTCTTTAAAGATTCATTAAAATTCATTTCTTGTTGTTTCGTTGAGCTCAAGTGTTCAAAAATTCAACTTTTAGTCTGGTTCTCCTTTTTCCCTCCAAAAGCATTATTTGAATTTGAGTGTGTTTTTAGTCTTATTAGGTAGTTTGAAGATGTTGTTAGGGTAAAATAAGATTTTGGGAGCATGGTTGAGGTCCTTGAAAGGACTAGTGGGATAAAACTATGATGGATCCTAAGCCCTTAGGGTCCTTCCTTCATCTTAGTTCTTAATGATGTAATTTTGACTAAACCGTATGCTTATAAGTGTCTTAAAGCCTCCCAAATTTATTTAAAGGGAGAAAGAGCACATATATATCATGTATTGTAACTAACTGAGACTATCATTCAAATTATTTAAAGGAAGGAGAAGGGTTTTAAACTCCAAGAAATCGATTAAGTCATCTTTCTCTGTTCACACAGTTTTGGACGGTTTGAAAGCATGGTAGATAAATGAATATGATCAACGAAATCTATGAATCTTAGTTGGGATTAATTTTCATAGATGATAAGGTATTTTAGTCTCTTTTTTGAGTTGATTTTAATGATAAATAATCAAATTTGATATTGGTTAAACCTTGGCATTCTAAGAATCCTATAAAGCATGAAGTTCTTTGGGACATGATCAACATATATTAGCGACCTTGGAGTGGGAAGTAACTTCATTTGCTGCAATAGAAAGAAATTTCTGTGTTTAGTGAAATGGTGACAAGATATATGTGGTTTGATTCAAGATTCTAGGAATATTGAATGACTATTTTATAGATTTGGTTCAAATAAAGTAGTAACTCTACCCCATATCTTTGTAACATGTAAGAAACTCGATACATATTGGATTGTTTTGTGTATTGTTGTTATGATAATTGAAACACATGTGGAAGGATCAAACAATCATGAGGGAGAAGTAATAAGTCTTTAAAGAAATTTTAACCATTTTTTTCTATCAGGTTTAAGGAAACCCTACGAGGGTTTGATAACAATGTGCATTTTGAGGGCCTTAACGGTCATTCCAAGACTTAAAATTTTCAGAAACCATTTACATACACTATAAGTTCATATTTTGAAGGTGTTAGGTGTGAAGAAGCAATAAATTGCTTAGAATTCCTGATACTTTGGATTCTTGTATGATTTTCATGGTCACAAACCTAATTAGAGGAAGAAATCTAGGGAAAAGAAGGTTTGTATTTTAATTTTTTCCTAGAAAATTGATAGGAAGACATAACATGATAATGGGTGTTTAAAAATACTTTCATTTAGTTTTGAAACCTCTTGAAACACATTTTATGCTTGAAAACCAGATCTAATAGGGCTAAAAGGAGTTAGGATAGGTGAAGGAGTGATGATGGAAAAGAGACTTATATTGGGAGTTGAGTCGAGAAATTGATCATTGACCCTAAGGAGCTTAATGGGTGCTCAAAATTGGTTTGAGTTTGACCTAGTTGTTTGTAGATATTTCCCAGCACCAACTCACCAAAGGTGTCATTGTTCTTGAGAAGCTAATGAAGGCGGTTTGGTGAAGGTAAAGTAACTTAACAATTCTTTTTGGTTTTCATCTATTTTATTGTGGATTTGGCATGGTATAAGGACTAATAACATATTACAATCATATCATAATCCAAATTGGGATATAAATCAAAATTTTCTAGTTGGAAGAGTTCCTTAGCTTGTGAAAAGTGAGTCATTTTCCTAGTTCGGGGCAGCTTTGCAAGTTTGGCTAATATTAAATTATTGGTTGGTTGGTTAAGTGTGATTTTTCTCTGCATAATTTGGTATCGTAGTAGAGGAGATAGAAATATTGACAAGAAAGGAATATAAAGAAGAGAAACAAGCTATGAAAAAATGGTTTGCAAGAAGAAGAGAATATAATCAAAATGCCACCAAGAAGAGCAACTAGAGGATGTCGAGAGAGGATATCCTAGAGAAAATGAAAGGGTGTCCATATTGAGTAACATACAGGACAAGTTGGGAGCTTTAAAAGTTTCTCGGAGGTATGGTTTTGGGAGAAGAAATTGATAAAGAAGAGGTGGTAGAAGAGGTGGTAGAAGAAAGATGGCGAAAGAGGAATAACCAGATGTGAGGCTCTTGAAAGTAGTCATGGGAACATGCTCTAAGACAAAGTTGAAGGTACCAAAATATGGAGGAATCTTACATCTAGAATACTTGATAGAATGGATTTCTAAAATGGATAAATAATTTGATTTTGAATTCATAACTAAGGACCAAAAGGGAAAGTTTGCATGTACCAAATTGACAAGGCTTGTTGTTATTTGGTGGGACTTTGTGCAAGAAGAAAGGAGCAAAGGAAAGGATAAAATTAGATCATGGGATAGAATGGTTTCCAAGTTAAGAGGTAAGTTTATTTCTTTTGATTATCAGACTAGTTTGTTCAAAAAATTACAAAATTTAAGGCAAAGGGAAATGAGTGTGGTTGATTACAATAAGGAGTTTAATAAGCTAGCAATGATTTCATGTTGTACAGAAGGGAATATTGAAGAAGTAGCTAGATATGTGAATGGATTAATGCTCAATATTCAGGATGAAATCAGTTTATTCACCTTGAGAATAGTGGAAGAAGCATACCAAGCAACCTTGAAAGTAGAAGAGAAGTAGTTTAAAAATAAAACACGGTGTTTCGAAGCATAGGTAGAGGACAACAACAACAAACTCATGAAGAAGAGGAAAGTAGTTCACAAACTAGAAACACTCCAAGAGGTGGTTATTCCTATAGAGGAAGAGGTAGTTTTGGAAGAGGAAGAGGTGAGATTACAGGAAGGTGTTTCAGATGCAATAAGTTTATTGGTCATAGATCCTTTGAATGTCCAAAGAATCCTCAAGTAAGTAGTAATAAGGTGAGTGAAGCTAGAAATCATATTGCACATGTTGATGAAGAAGAAAGTGTGGGATCACCATCACTCATAGAATAACATGAGACGAGAGAATCATTGATGATCGAAGAGTGTTGATGAATGAAAAAAAATAATGTGAGGAACTAGCTTAAAGAATAACCGTATTCAAGACCATATGTAATTCTAGAGGTAAGTGTTGCAAGCTTATTGTTGACAATGGTAGCACAGATAATCTAGTATCTTGAAAATGGTTTAAAATCTCAAAGTTAAAATATTCAAGCACCCTAAGCCATAAAAGGTATATTGGGTTCAAAGAAACCATCAAGTGTTGGTTAGTGAGCAATGTCATGTTAATTTTCAAATTGGTAGGTATAAGGATGAATTTCTTTTTTATGTAATGTTTATGGATTCTCATCATCTCTTATTAGGAATGTCATGAGAGTTTGATAGGAAAGATATTCATGATGGATGGGCTAACACTTATACTCTCATGAAGGATGGAGTTAAACACACATTGAATCCTCTCAAGGACAACTAAGCATGGAGTGAAAACTATCCTAGAGTTATGCTAATGAGTATGAAAACTTACTTTCAACAAAGGAATGAAGATGGTCTTGAAACCATGAGAGGTATAGCTGATAGAGAAGATGAAATGAAAAGAAGGTACAAATCAAGAAAGCGTGGAAATGTCTAAGTGGAGCAGAAGAGTATCAAGGCAATTTGCAAAGAAGAGTGAAAAAATAAGGTAAGGTGGAAGAATCAGAGACCACATGAGGAAAGAAGACAAAGGTGAGCTCTTAGCAATACAAGAACTGAGCAAGGAAGAGAAAAACTCGTAGCATGATGAATTCGTGGAGAAATAAAACCTTGGGAATGAAGAAAACAATCATGGAGGATGAAGAAAAATGGTCCAAGAAGACAAAGAATTACAAGTGCAATAATACATTCAAAGAAGAAAAGATAAGGTGGAAGAGATGAACAAGATGGTTGAATAAGATCACTTTTGTCCTTCTAATTTTCTCTTTAAGTGTTGTGTATGTAGGTTTGAAAGTTGAGATGAAGGTAGAGAAATCAAATGAAGATTATGATTTCAAGCAAAACTCTCTATTTTCATATTATGAAGTTATGATCAAGCAAGAAGAGAAACAAGAGAGTAAAAAGGGAGTAATGTTGATGACGAATCACAAGACTTCAATGTCTGCAACTCGATGGGTTGAGACTCTCGGTGTGATTGCATAACATGGATCTTTTCCCAAGTGTGGGGCCTTGCAAAATCGGAAAAGCTCTCCGGATGAAGGCCGGTTCCTATTCCTCTATTCAGATGCACACGTAAAAATGCGAGAGGTTTACTAAAAACCTAATCTAACTTGCCAGGAGACAGGGTAAGAAAATGAATAAACATAAACCTAAACTAACAAAGGCGATGCACCGAGGAATGAAGAACACCTGTCTTGCCAATAAACACAAACCATTAAAAGGGCAATGCAAGATCATGCACAAATAACCAAATTTGCAATGAAAGATTAGGAAATTGCAAATGGACATAAAGAGGGTTGAGAATCATCCACAAACATGCATTATTTGCTCCAAAGATTGATACAATACACTACAAAATGCCAAGAGGCAAAGTTGCATTACAGTTTTTAGATGGGAGGTTTGAACTCCACAAATTCACCTACCAAAGAGAAGAAGGGAGGGGCAAAACAAGAATGTCCAACCTTTAGAAAGAAGCCCCTCCTTACAATTTATAGGAAGAATGAGAGAGGGAAGAGAGAGGAAATCCAAATCTACCCCAACCACCTCCAGGTTGTATTTAATTCATCTCATTATGGTGGTAGGTGAGAACCCTAGCAAACCCAAAAAGTGGCGAACTGTATTTTACATTTTTAAGAATTTTTTCTCACCTAATTAAAGATATCCAGTTGTAGTTGGACAGAGGACTTTGTAAGCTTTCTGAAAAGTCCAACCTTGCGTGAATCCGAACTCCCTGCGAAAAGTTATGGCCATCTGAATATCCGGTGGGGGCTCGCTTCTTCGCGGCGCTCAAAATGTTGTGCCTCCTGAAGGTGCGCCTTGGCGCATCCATCCTTATGTCGACATACCCTTACGTGCGCCAAGGCACAAATTTTTCCATGTCGACACTCTGTGTCATGCGCCCTTTACATGTGCCAAGGCGCGACTTTTGCCATGTCGACACTCTGTGTCATGCGCCCTTTACGTGTGCCAAGGCGCGACTTTTGCCATGTTGACACTTTGTGTCATGTGCCCTTTACGTGTGCGAGGATATTAGTGATGCAATAAATATTGGGTTCTGATTTTCTTTGATTTCCATATTCTTCTGCTTGTCTATATCTACCCGGGGGAGATATTTACAACAATTGACGACTCGACGGGATCACTGCTCTTGGTAGAAGATCGGTGGCCTTTTAGCAATCCATTGGGCATGGAGTCATAAGTAATAACTTGAAACCAACTTGATCTATGATCCCGAGCCTGATACCGCAACTCATTCTCCAAGAGCATGCTGAACTATATAAATTCAACCTGAGAGCAACAAAACCTGTGTCGAAGCACTTAGGGAAAATGAAACCTAACTACAATAAGACAATGTGCATATGCACTTAGAGGAATTGAAATCTAGGCTAATATTTACAAGGGTAAACCTTTTCCTTTTAGTAGCAATGTTTAAGATAGATTCCGTTAACCGAATCGGGAGTTCTTCTCCATCCAATGTAGACAATTGGAAGGCATTACTACTTTTACATCCCGTGACCATGTAGGGGCCACTCCAAATGGAATCAAACTTGGAGTTCCTTCCTGGTTTTGCCCAATCTGCATCCCATTTTAGAACTAGGTCCCCTTCCTGGAAGGTCCTTGCTCTTGCCTTCTTATCAAACCATCTTTTTACTAAGGCTTGATCCTTTTCAATCATCAGAACTGCATGTTCTCTTATTTCTTCCAATTCCATCAACTCTGCATACCTGGCCTCCATTGGTTCAAACTCGATAACTCCAATCGCTTCATGAGCTCCAATGCTGGCAATTCTAATGATATAGGCAATATTGCCTCTTTCCCATAGACCAACTTGTAGGGAGAATTACTAGTAGACCTCTTTGGCATTATTACACACCCACAATGCTGATTTTAGCTTGGTATGCCATGTCCTTTGGTTTTCATTCGAGTCCTTCCGATGATTCTTAGCAAATTCTTGTTCATGGACTATGCCTGTCCATTACCCTGCAGGTAATAATTTGAAGAGGTGCTCAAATATATTCCATTCTTGACAGCCCATTCTATAATCTTGGAACCTATGAATGCCAATGCATTGTGCGATATGATAGTGGTGGCATACCGAACTCGGTCACTATTCCTTCATAATAGTCTAGTATGTTAGACTCATTTGCCTCTTTGAGCGCTACTTTGCTTTGGTCCACTTGGTGAAATAGTCCATTCTTTGTGAGAATCCACTTGTGGCCTTGGCTTGAGTTTGGGTTGATGACCCCGACGAAGTCCAATCCCCATTGCATAAATGGTTGGTCAACCAAAATTGGGTGCAATGGAAGTGCTGCTAGTCTTTCTTTGCCTGTGAAGAGTGCACATTTCTTACACTTTCTTATCCATGTATAGCAGTCGCTGAACACTGTGGGCCAATAATACCCTGCCTTCATTATCTTGAGAGTTGTTATCCGTGGGGAAAAATGTCCTCCAGAATCTCCATCATGAAAATCTTGTAACACCCTCTCAATTTGACCTGTCCCAATGCACCTTAATAGAACTCCATTGATGTCTTTCTTGAACAAAACACCATCAACAAGCACATATGGAATGGCTTGTAATCTGAAGTATCTCCTTTTCACTTTGCTCAATTCTGGAGGGCATAGGCCTACCTGTAGGAAGTGTATCATATTCTGAGTCCAACAAGGAGCGGGCACATCATCATTTTCTTGTTCTTAACCATCCTGCACTACCAAGGCAGTCTCTTTTTCATCACCTACTTCAACTTTCCGACTCAAAGCTAGTTGTTCACGTAGTCCTTTTCCACATACTAGCTTAGTGACCTTAATCTGGATGTCATATTCTATGACACGAGTTATCCATCCTGCACGTTTCTCGTTCAAATCCTTGTTTAGAAGGAAGTCCCTGACTCCCGCATGAGAGACCAACAATTGGATCTTGTTGTTTGAGACTAGGTGCTTGAATTTCTTAAAGCTCTTGATCACCGTGAGGACATGCTTTTCAATGAAATAGTACCTATTTTCATATTCCTCCAAGCCTTGATCAAGAAAGAAAGCAAGCTGGTTGTTCTAATCCTTCCTTGTTTTGTTGTACCAAGATTGCAGAAATTGTGTCTCCACCACCGAAGGCGTATAAGCACGAAATCCTTGGAGAAATTTGGATTGACGAGAGTCAGAGCTTGAGATATAGCCTCTTTTATTGCCTCAAAACTTGCCTTGCCTTCAGATGTCCACTTAAATGTCATGCTCTTTTTCAACATCAACGTTATTGGCTTTACGAGAGCTGCAAAGTTTGGAACAAACCTGCGGACAAAATTGATCCTTCCCAAGAAGCTTTGAAGAGCCTTCTTGTGACTTGGCAATAACGCCTCGAATTGCTTCAACTCTTTCTGGTCAATGAGTCGTCGAACCCTCCTTTCAAACAATATGGCCTAGAAGTTTTCCCTCGTGAGCCAAGAATATGCATTTTTTGGGATTTAATGATACCCCAAATCTTCTACACCTCTGAAACACCTGCCTCAAATGGAAGAGGTGATCCGCTACATTTTTTGAGAATACAGTGATGTCATCAAGATATATTAGAACTATTTTATTGATCAATCCTTTGAATTCCATATCCATTGCCCTTTGGAAAGTGGCTCCAGCATTTGATAGTCCAAATGGCATCTTCTTGTAGGCATAGGTGCCCCATTTGGTGGTGAAAGCCATCTTGAACTGGTCATCTTCTTTCACCATTACCTGATTATACCCTGAGTAGCCATCTAGGAGAGAGAATCTCTCCGAACCAGATACTACTTGCAATATTTGTTCCATTGAAGGAAGTGGGTAATGGTCTTTGAGAGATGCCCTATTTAGGTCTTGGAAGTCCACACACAACCTGATTTCTCCACTCTTCTTTCTGACCAGAACCAAGTTTGCAACCCAACTTGAGTGCTTGATCGGAAATATAATGCTTGCCTCTATTAGCTTTCTTAACTCTTTCTTCATTAGAGGCTCAATGTGAGGGTTGATTTGGTCTCTCTTACTTTGATGGGCTTAGCATCTGGATCTAATTCTATGGTATGTTGTGCCAACTTCGGATTGAAACCTCTTAAGTCTTCATAGCTCCAAGAGAAGACATCTGGAAATTCTTGGCAAAGTTGTATGAAATTTGATTTCTCCTACTCAGTGGCCACTTTGCCAATTTGAAGTGTTTTGCCTTCCCCAACCGGAATTGGCTCTGAATCTTCTCTCTTGACCTGTATGTTAGCCTTTTCCTTACGGAATTGGTCGTTATGGTTGAAGATAGACTCCAATGTTACTAAACCCTTGGGAAGCTTGTTTGTCCACAACTGCACTACTTGATCCCCATACTGCTTGCTCTAATCTGTCTTGATTCCTAGCTAAGAGTTCACCTCTTCTTGCAAGAAATTGACGGTCCGTTGATCGTTCTCAAACACTGCCACTTGTGTTATTATCTCTGAATCTAGCTAGCCTCACAATCACATGGATATGTGGTTGCATTTTTTCCCTTTTGATGTTGTCAACCACATCAAACGTTGCTCCAACTGCTGCGAGCCTATCTGCTGCTTCATTTTTCTTCCTGGGTATGGACATGATATTGAAAGCTTTGAAATCCTCAACGAGGTCCCACACCCTGTTCTTGTAGTTCTTCAACAGTTCATTCTTTGTAGCATGTTGTCCCCTGACTTGATTGACGATTAGCTCACTATCCCCAAACACCTGCAAGTTCTTTATGCCCTTTTTCCTGGCCCAATGAAGTCCGTGAATCAAGGCCTCATATTCAGCTGTGTTGTTTGAACAGGAAAACTAGAAACAGAAAGTTGAATAATATTTGATGCCTTGAGGTGAAACAAGCATAGCTCCTCCTCCTGCACCTTGCCTACTCCTTGATCCATCAAAAAATAACTGCCATACCTCATTGTCATCCTTATGGTCTGGTTTGGTGATGCTAGGAATAGGCTGGTTTCCTTCATGTATGCAATAGACTCCTAGCTCAGATTCTTCTACTTCTTGGTAGGGATCAAAAGCATGTACCTTGCTTGCCCATTCATCAAGAGTCAAATCTGGAATGCTTCCAACTTTGGTGTCAGCTTCATCTATGCTTGGATAATCTTCTTGATCAAATGTTGAACAGTTGGCATTGATTTGGCTTGGAGTATGAGGCTCAATATGAAAGTTTGCAATTGGTTCGGATCTCATTGTGACCTTAGTACCATATCTTTTTCTCGAACAACATGTGTGACCAATCAGCGAGACAAGTAGCCTCCAATTTTGGTCTTAGTGAAATCCCTTGATAAGCAAAGGGCGGAGTGGTGACAAATCTATCAGCGACACATCTTGCAAAACGGTAACGTTGGGGCATGCATGCAGGTAAGATTCAAAGTTTTAATCACTCCTACCATTGCTTTACTTTTGTCCCATCCAATTGCACTACCCCTTTGATATGACTTCATATTGGAGACCCAAATGATCAACTATTTGCTTGGGCATGACGAGAACTACTTTCGCCCTAGAATCAATCATGCAATTGTGTACTTGTTTATTGCCAATGATTAATTAAACATAGAATGGAGGGGGTTTCAAAACTTTAGCTTGTTGTCCTCCGTGATTCCCTTGCCGAGCAAAGCATTTGTGAGGACATTCTCTTACATATGGACTGTTGGTTGGAAGTTGACCAATTCTTCATCGCACTTGTAGAAGATCTCTTTGGCTGGGTTGGATAAAGATTCCCATATTGATATATTCACATTTGTCTTCTTCATTTGATCAATGATGCTAAATGGGGATGAAAGATCTCTCTGTTGTCCTTTAGGTTGCACATTCCTTTCTTGTGCATGGGCAGCAACAGCTGACATTTGAGTTGGTTTAGAAGGTGGTTTGGGCTGTCCTTGCGTGTTTGGAACTGTATTTTGCTTACCAAAACCTTGTGGAGTGATGGAAGGTTGTAGATCACTTGGAGCCAATGACTGCCCTTCACCAATATTCCTCTTCTTTGATCTTGTGTTAGCTGCTACATTCTGAGAAATTATTTGATTCATGCCACAAAAATCCTCAGCTTGCCAATTCGCAAGTGCGGTATCATTTGGAGTTGTGTTTTGTTGAGATGTCCCTTGTTGCTGATTTGCTTCTTGACTCACTTCACCCTCAATGCCAATAGTTGTCACCATCAAGGCTTGGTTTAAAGCACCATTAAAGCACATAGATTGGTTGTGAGGTTCATTGCATGGGAAACACCAATCATACTCTTGAGCTATGTTGTTTTAGAAGTAGGCACTAATGCTTTAGAAGCGAGATCAACATTGGGGTTATAGGGTTGAAATGGTCTATTAGTGGGAGGCCTTACTTGGCTTTGATTTTGATTTACTGACTGGTGGTGACCTATTTTGTTGGTATGGGGGCGTAGCACAGTGCTGCGCTTGAGGCTAATATGGTTTAGCACTTGAGCTTGCTATCTTTTGATAGTCACCAGCTCATTTCCAAGGTTACTGTAATTGTTTCATAACCTCTTGGAGTTCATTTGAAGCACTAGAGGATTAGGTAGAAGTTTCATTTGAACTTTGATTTCTAGGAGTGGGAATAGGAGCCAAATTGGGTGCTTTACTAGTGCTTGGATTTTCTAAGTTTGGATACAAGGGCGTGGGAGGCCTAAGAGCTAGTTTACCACTTGAATAAGACAGTTTTCACCCCTAATGGCAATCTATAAGCAGCGTGGTAAGGTTGTGCCTCCCATAGATTGAATTAACATAGAAATATCAGAATTCAAAGCTTTAAGATAATATAGAAAAGCACCTTCAGCTGTTGGCCTAATGGCCACTGGCATCCTATCCTAAGACCTTTGAAATCTGAAGTTGAAGTTAGTCAGCTGGCTCGTTGGGAGCTCTCTTGATAGTTGTCAATTGTTCAGTAGAGACAAATTGTCTCCCTTTTCCCCAAACCGCTGCTCATGGAGAGCTATGCATAAGCGATTCCAATTTGTGATAGAACCGGCTCCAGGCTCCTAAACCATTACAATGCCTTCCCTTTGAGCGAAGATGCCAGCCAATTTGACAAAGAACATCCATTTCATTTATCTCGTGGATTGCACAAACGTTAGCAATGTCTTTGACATGATCACCAGGAGTGGTATGATTTTCTCCAGTGAAAAATGGAATGTTCTTCAATGCTGCAATTGGAACTGGATTATGTGCATTGAGGGCAAGTGGGCTGCTGCCAGTGAAATTGACAAAGGGATTCGGTGGTAGATGTGCCATTATGATTGGCCTAAGAACTCTGGTTGATGCGAGAAAAGGTCTACCAGGTGGAGGTGTAGACAAAGTCCGTTAGGTGGAGATGGTGACCTTTGTGGTCTTCTTCCTCTCCTTCCTCTGCCTAGTGATAGCTGTAAGTGAACAAATAGCCCCTCTTCTCGAGTATCAGACCTGGTTCAAATTCTTCTCATGTACCTGGGCAACCTATGCTGCTATGCCAATTCTATCCCTTCGGAGTCGCCAGATGTGTTAGAAAGTGAGCCTCAAAAGGCTAGATTCTACCAAGTTACACACCAAACCTGACAATATTAAAAAATAATTTAAAACTTTGAAGGACCCGAAAGATACAGTTCTTCAATTCGGTTATCAGGTATTTTTGTGTAGTTACTAATCCCCAAAAGGTACAGTGGAACTTAGGTCATGCAAGGCAACTTACAAAACCTGAAATACACCGTGTCAGAACTTGGGACATGCTCAATACCTGGGAAAACCCGAAATACTAAAAACCATGAAATTTTGAAAGTCAAAATCTCAAAAATCTAAGAATACCCTTTTGAAGATTACCCCCCGATCTATCAACTGGTGAAATTTTGACTTGTTTTGAGCAAGTTAAGCCCTTGAAAATCGATTTCAAAGTTCAGCTTGGAAGGTGAAAAATCTGAAATTGTAAAACCTGCAATTTTTTAGTCCAAATTTCTTGAAAATTCCTTCAAATCTTGTGGAATGACCTCTTGTCCCACCGAGCATGCCAAAACTGTTGATGACGAATCACAGCACCCCTAGAATGTCTGCAACTCAATGGGTTGAGACTCTCAGTGTGATTGCATAACATGGAGCTTTTCCCAAGTGTGGGACCTTGCGAAATCGGAAAAGCTCTCCGGATGAAGGCTGGTTCCTATTCCTCTGTTCAGATGCACACGTAAAAATGCAGAGGGTTTACTAAAAACCTAATCTAACTTGCCAAGGAGACAAGGTAAGAAAATGCATAAACATAAACCTAAACTAACAAAGGTGATGCACCGAGGAATGAAGAACACCTGTCTTGCCAATAAACACAAACCATTAAAAGGGAAATGCAAGATCATGCAAAAATAACCAAATTTGTAGTGAAAGATCAGGAGGATGCAAATGAACACAGAGAGGGTTGAGAATCATCCATAGACATGCATTATTTGCTCCAAATATTGATACAATACACTACAAAATGCCAAGAGGCAAAGTTGCATTACAGTTTTAGATGGGAGGTTTGAATTCCACAAATTCACCTGCCAAAGAGAATAAGGGAGGGGCAAAACAAGAATGTCTAACCTTTAGAAAGAAGCCCCTCCTTACAATTTATAGGAAGAATGAGAGAGGGAAGAGAGAGGAAATCCAAATCTACCCCAACCACCTCCAGGTTGCATTTAATTCATCTCATTATGGTGGTAGGTGAGAACCCTAGCAAACCCAAAAAGTGGTGAACTGTATTTTGCATTTTTAAGAATTTTTTCTCACCCAATTAAAGATATCCATTCGTAGTTGGACAGAGGACTTCGTAAGCTTTCCGAAAATTCCAACCTTGCGTGAATCCGAGCTCCCTGTGAAAAGTTATGGCCATCTGAATATCTGGGTCAGGGTCTGCTTCCTGTCAGCGCTCAAAATGTTGCGCCTCCTGAAGGTGCGCCTTGGCGCATCCATCCTTATGTCGACATACCCTTACATGCGCCAAGGTGCAAATTTTGCCATGTCGACACTCTGTGTCATGCACCCTTTACATGTGCCAAGGCGCGACTTTTGCCATGTCGACACTCTGTGTCATGCGCCCTTTACGTGCACCAAGGCACGACTTTTGCCATGTCGACACTCTGTGTCATGTGCCCTTTACGTGCGCCAAGGCACGACTTTTTCCATGTCGACACTCTGTGTCATGCGCCCTTTACATGCGCCAAGGTTGTTGGTGATGCAATAAATATTGGGCTCTAAGTTTCTTTGATTTCCATATTCTTCTGCTTGTCTATATCTACCCGGGGGAGATATTTACAACAAGTAATAGTCATGAATAGTGAAAATTCATCTCATATGAAGTTGGATCATGTGTATATTCTCAGGCACAAGGTGAAGAACATCAAAAATAGTCCTAGAACTATCTCCTTGATCAAGAACATGACTATTTCAAAGGATAAGAAGCTTGTAGGAGACATGATGCGGCTAACAAAGACAAATCAAGCATGGTATTCAGTCAAAGTCCACCTTAAGAAGATCATTATCAATGGATATATTAAAAAAATGGGGAAGATTTCTATTTCCCTTAGGAGTATGATGTCGAGAGGGTCTCTCCTGAGTCCAAATTTTGGTGTGTCATGACAATTTTGGATTGTTAGATGGGTTAGGAGTCTTTAGAGAGTTGTTATAGTTCATTTCTTTTTGTTTCGTTGAGCTCAGGTTGTCAAAAATTCAAATTTTCATCTAGTTCTCCTTTTTCCCTCCAAAAAGTGTTATTTGAATTTGTGGGTGCTTTTTAGCCTTGTTAGGTAGTTTGAAGACATTGTTAGGGGAACATAAGCTTTTGGGAGTAAGATTGAGGTCCTTCAAAGGACTAGTGGGTTAAAACTATGATGGATCCTAAGCCCTTAGGGTCCTTCCTTCATCTTAGTTCTTAATGATGTAATTTTGACTAAACCATATGCTTATAAGTGTCTTAAAACCTCCCAAATTTGGTTAAAGGGGAGAAGAACACACATATATAATGTATCGTAACTAATTACGACCATCATTCGAATGATTGAAAGGAAGGAGAAGGGTTTTGAACTCCAAGAAATTGATTAATTCATCTTTTATTGTCCACACACAATTTTGGATGGTTTGAAAGCTTGGTAGATGAATGAATGTGATCAAAGAAAGCTATGAATCATATTTGGGATTACTTTTCATAGATGATAAGGTATTTTAGTCTCTTGTTTGAGTTGATTTTTATGAGCAATTATCAACTTTGATATTGGTTAAGACTTGGAATTCTAAGAATCATGTAGTAGGTAGTTCTTTGGGACATCAACATCTTTTTGCACCTTGGAGTGGGAAGTAACTTCGTTTTCTACAATAGAAAAAAGTTTTGTGTATAAAGCATTGGTGACAAGAGATATGTGGTCCGACTCAAGATTATAGGAAGATTGAATGACTATCTTATAGATTTGGTTCAAAGAAGGTTGTAACTTTGCCCAAATGTATTGTAACATGTAAGAAACTGATACATATTAGATTGTTACGTGTATTTTTGTTGTTCGATAATTGAAACACATGTGAAAGGCTCAAACGGTCTCAAGGGAGAAGTACTAAGTCTTGAAAGAAATTTTAAACAAATTTATAACCATTTGTTTCTTTACCGGTTTAAGGAAACCCTACCTAAGGTTTGATAACAATGTGCATTTTGAGGGCCTTAAAGGTCGTTCCAAGACTTATAATTTTTAGGAAACCATTTACATACACTCTAAGTTCATATTTTGAAGTTTTTAGGTGTGGAGAAGCAATAAATTTCTTGGAATTCCTAACACTTTGGATTCTTCTATGACTGTCCTAGTCACAAACCTAATTGGAGGAAGAAATCTAGGGAAAAGAAGGTTTGTATTTTGAATTTGTCCTTACAAATTAACGGGCATATAGAACATGATAATGGTTGTTTAAAAATACTTTCATTTAGTTTTGAAACCTCTTGAAAGACATTTTATGATTGAAAACCTAGTTTAATAGGGCTACTCTGGAGCTAGGATAAGGGGAGTCATGGTGGAAAAGAGACTTACATTGGGATTTGAGTCAATAAATTGATCACATACCTCAAGGAGCTTCACGGGTTCTAAAAATTGGTTTGAGATTGACCTGGTTGTTTGTATATCTTTCCCAACACCAACTAACCAAAGTGTCATTGTTCTTGAGAAGCTAGTGAAGGCAGTTTGGGCAAGGTAAAGTAACTTGAAGATACTTTGTGGTTTTCATCTATTTGATTGTGGATTTGGCATGGTATTGGGAATAATAACATATTTCAAGCATAACATAAGCCAAATTGGGCTATAAATCAAAATTTTCTAGTTAGAAGAGTTTCTTAGCTTATGAAAAGTGAGTCATTTGCCTAGTTCAGGCAATTTTCCAAGTTTTGGCTAACACTAACTTATTGATTGGTTGGTTAAGTGTGATTGTGCTCTACATCATTGTCTGACAAGCACTTTACCACGGGTTCATTGGAGTGTTCTTGTGTGATACCTAACCTAATGGCCACCCATAGTTCTTAGTTAGTTTACATTCAATAATGGGAGCCTCCCCATACACAAGAAGGAGGGGCTTAGCCTTGTGATCGTTGGTGAAACCAATAATTTTGAACATGAAAAACTATTTCACCAATAGTTTTTGGTGACTCTCTTGGGAATATCTTCCCATTGTGCATGCGTAAAAGATCCTTGAAAATCCCAAAAAAATACATATTCCAAAATCCATAAAAACAAAAAAAATGAAAAATTACCAAAAAAATACTCTTTGAATGTTCAAGAGCCTTACTGTAATCCTATTGAAAAATATGCATTTTTCCAGCTTCATTTATTTCTAGTTCTTTGAGACAAATTGTCAAAAAGAAGATACACTCGAGCTAATCCTGCGGTGGAATATTTGATCCAACATTCAAGGAGGGAAAAAGAGTTGATTTCATACTTCCCATTGTATAGGTGAGAAGGAAAGTTCTGAAAACCCTCTTGAAGGTCATACTAAAGAACCAATTAGTAGAACCACTAGTTCTCATTTCACCAGGAAGAAAGAAGAACTGAAGAAGAAGAAATGATTGCACTGTTCCATGGGGACAAAACACTTGGTCCATTGGATTTGACTCCTCCACTATATGAACTTCCAAAAGGGTCAAGAAAGAACTTTCCAAAATTATATGGAGATGGAAAGAAATGACAAGATGATCATATCAAATCTTTCATCATAGCCTATGGCATTCATGGGGTGCAACACGAAGATGTTGCAATGCGGTTATTCATGGAAACATTAAAAATGCCATTGTGGACTGGTTTTACTATTTTTCGTCAAGTTCAATTACTAATTGGTGGGGTATGGAAAGCAAGTTTGAAGCAATATTTAAGACTACAGATAATGCACATGCACTCCTTTCTCAACTAACTCAAATGAAGAAAGAACCGCAAGAGTCCATGAGATATTTTGTGGAAAAATTCAATAAGTTGATCAATAAGCTTCCCACCATTTCTCATCCTACTACAGATAATCTAAAAAGGTTCTTCATCAATGCTCGAGTTTCTGAAATTAGTTTTACACACTACGAAGAGTTCAACCAAATAATTTGGAAAACGCTCAAGATCTTTCCATCGATGTGGAAGATGGCCTAATCATGTCAAGAAAGATCAAAAACCATTCAATGAAGTATAAGACTCATGGTTCTAAAGATGAAAGAGTTGATTCATTGTTGCAAAATTTAGCCAATTGTTTCACATGTTGAAGAAGGAAATTGCTCAACAAGCATCCCACCAAAACCAAAAAAAATCATATTGTAGGATCACCCCAAAGGTTTGCCTTGGAAGCTCCATCGGTCAATTCAATATGTAGGACCAGTGAAGATGAAAGAGAAGAAACGGATGAATCAAAACTAGAAGAAAAAGCATATGGATGTGCTAGGATTTGGTATTTTGAATACTCATTGGACAATGAATTTGAAGAGCCTACAAATAGCTACTTTTGTGAAGTGTTCACTTGATCAAAAATGGTGAAAGAAGCCTCTTCTTTTTCTTCCCAAGATAAGCAATTGAATCCTCAAATGGAGACTCTACGAAAAATAACAAAAAAGGAGGATCCTCACATTCTACTTCCACATGGTCAACTAAGAAGAATCCTTTTGCTTCTTCGGGTAAGTCTCATTCATATTCTCTTAATAAAATAGTTTCCACTTTCGTTGATCCTAAGAATGTAAATCCTAATTATTTCAAGGATTCAATAGTCCCTGATATGCCTACCACCTCTTCACATTTTGACATCATTGACCATTGCAAGAAATCCAAAATTCAAATTTCTGAGTCTGAGTACTTGAAAACCCATCCCAAGCAATTTGATAGACTTGTTCAGTTTATCAAAGGAAGTATTTCAAGTTCATGTTCCAAAAATGCCACTTCCAAAGAACTACCTCCTGCTCCTCATACCACTCCTCAAAACCTTCTTACTTCCACACCCTCCACCATTGGGAAAATGGAACCTTTATATATAGCATTGTTGGTGAATGGATATAAACTGAATAATTGCATTATTGACTCGGGTGCCTCTATAATGTCATCTCTCTCAAGATATTTGTGGTAATACATATCTTGAATAGTAAATGGGATCTCTCTCTCTCCACAAATTTTGTAGCCATACATTCCATGGAGAATATAAAGTTGGACTACCTCTTTTGTCATGTCAAATACATTAAGTAGCACTTGTGGACTTTCCTGATAAGAAGATTTTCCATCGTAAGATACTTGATGTAGAAAAATCCAACAGTATAATGGGATGTTGTTCTAAGTAAAATATTTTGTAGAGACATTGGTGGAGTTATAAAGTTGGACTGGTCATTTTCCACCATACCAGTCAAGGGTACCATGAAGAAGCTCCTTCATCAAAGAAAAATGAAGTACATTGTTCAAAAGGAAGATGATCCAAGGGAAAACATTGTATATCAAGATTCAAGAGGTTGTAATTATTTCATGACTTCAGAAGAAAGTGTTGAGCTTCCCATTTTGATGGAAGAGTTCTTGAATGTGATCAAACCAGTTGAGGAACATGAGGCTGGTTTGATGAACCTTGAATTACACAATGCACCTTTCCCATTTGGTATAGATATTGGTTCTTTGTTTCATGATGATGAAGATCAAGTATGCATGACTTGCAAGAAGGCAACCCCCAAATGATAAGTAATGTAGATCATGAGAAAGAAGATGTTCAAATGAGTTCCAAAATGAAAAATTAACTAATGAACATAATTGTGAAAATGAATCTTTCTCCTTTCCATTTGAAGAAGAGGACCTTCTTGATGGTGAATGCATGGATAAATAAGGTACTTGAGCCTCTCGAAGATGATGCCACTCATGAAGAAGAAAGGGTAATATTCAATGAATTTTGTGAAAGTGAGCTAGTCTCTCTTAGCCATATTCTTGAGACCCAATGTGAAGGTGAGTATGTGGCAACATTGAAGGAGAAATTTGTGCAAGATATTTTAAAGGTTGTGGAAGAAACTGAAGACCCTCAACTCAATCTTGAAATCCTAACTTATGTTATGTCCATGCAAGATAGGTATGATTATGTTTTTATTCTTCTTTTGATGCACAAATGTTCAATAATGAAATAGAACAAACATAGGAGCTCAAGGTCCTTTTAAAAATTGGTTGAATGTGAAGATGAATCTTTCTCCTTCCTTTTTGGTGGAGAATATTGTATCAATGATGAACAAGATGAAATGAAGGTGCTTGAACCTCCCATGAGCATCATTATATCCCCGATGAAAATGATGATCATACCATTTGTCCTCAAATTTATGTTCTTCCTCTTTTCAAGAAGATGAAATTTTGGGTGAGCCACATCATAACATGCAATGGGCCAAACATGAGTTGGTGAGTATGAAAGAAAATATTTTGGGGTAGTTGTTGAACATGACTCAAAGAGAGGTCTATGGTGATGTTGAATATTTCAAAATACCTATCAGAAACCATCTCACATAAGCAACAATCATAGAGAACATGAAAATCAAGAGAAGTTTCTTGATGAATATCACAAGACTTTTTACAAACATGGTGAGCCTATAATGATAAAAAATCAATCTTTGATAGTAACAAAATGAAAAATGGAAAATCAAAAATTGGAATGAATTTGGAAACAAATGAGTGGAAGGAAGTAAAATGTCAAAGAAAAAAGGAAATGGAATGACCAAGTGGACCCTCAATTATAAGAACAATCATGCAAGATTTCTCAAGAAATTGAGGAAGGGGTCATATTTCAATGAGCTTATTAATGGGTTTGTGGAAGAAAGGCATTCAACGATACCCATACATGGGTAAGAATTTAGTTGAATTGGTGCTACAGTGAAAGTGGGTTGTCCCCATGTAACATAGGTGATTTAGGTTGTTTTTCCTCATTGTGTGGTGTGTTTCCCTTTTTTGTGTTTCATGCTTTTGTTTTGTTGTTCTTGTTTATGTGCCTTGCTTGTATTGTTGGTGTGTTATGTGACTCTATTTTTCCAATGGATAAAGCATTGGTCTCTTACCAAGAGATATCTGAGTTCTCTATTTCCCTTACAATCCAATGTCCCTAAAGAGCCATTGTTGTTGTATGTTAAATGTATAGCATGAAAAATTTAAAATTTTGGTCATGACAACCAAACCCACACTTGAAATTCCCTTTCTCGGTCAATGTAAACCTTTCCTTTAACCATCATTTCAACTATGTCACCCTCATTATGGTTGAGAGGAACGTGATAACATGATTTTCAAGTGTGTTTCATGTGTAGATAAAATTACATGGCATGGTTCTTGAAGCTACTAAGATCTAAGAAATAGCAGTGCTCTCAGAGGCTTAAAAAGGGTTATTTTTGGTCTTTTTTCACCGTTGAATATCCTCCGAAGGCATACATGGAAAATTAAAATCATCCGGAGTTGTTGGGAGATCCTTGAAGTTTAAAAGGTGGTTTAGGAAGATTCAGAAGAAAATTGAAGTCGGGAATAAGTTATGCAAAATCGGGTCTTTATGGGCAAGGTATTGGGAAATGCAAGTTCTAAAAAAGCTAGTCACCTTGTTTGAAATGTTTCAGGATCCTTGTGCGAGTTAAGAGATCATACCCTAGGAATTGGAAATATATGAGGGCCTACTTCATGGTGGAATGATCGAGGAAAGATTCTGGGAACATTAAAATGTGGAAAATTGTTCGGCAGTGCAACTCAAGAGTCCTCTTACAAGGTGAAACTTGATTGAAAGGTTACGAGACACTTTGGGAAGATTTGGGAGCCTAATAAAATATCAAATGAAGTTATTTTTAATTATCTCATTATCCATAAGTTTGTTTGGCTCTTTTTCATCGAAAACTATTCTTTCCACTCACTCACCAAAACATACTCTGAGAAAAAAATTGAAGGTATGGGTAAAAATTGTTGAATACTTAATTTTAAAGGCTTCTAAATAGTCTCATTGGATTCATTGGCATTTTTCCATGAATTTTCATACATTTTTTTGGAAAAAATCCATTAATTTTTTACTATGGGACAAAGGAAACATTCCAATGGGCAAGTTTGAAGTGCAAATCATGCTCAGATGCAACATTTGGCAGCTTGATTTTTTGTGTTCCCTTGCACCTTTGGCACACTTTTGAGGTGAAATTTCACCCCAAAAGTGCACACTCTCCTATTGGATGTCATTCCCAACTCAAAAATATAACAAAATCTCATAAACTACACTTTTGGCTTATAAAAGTGTTTTAAGTGATGGTGGGTCCCACGTTTCCCTCCTAGGCACATTTTAAAACCTCTCTTGCACCTTAGGCACACTTTTGAGGTGTAATTTCACCCCAAAATGGTTTCATGCTCTCATTGGTGGAGATTTTTCATGCATACATATCATGTCAACTCAAAAACATAAGAAAAGGCTTGAAAAGTGCGTGTGTGCCATGTTTTCCCCATCCCATGCCTATGGTGCCCTTTTCTCATCACCATGCACCTTGGGTGCCTTTTTTGAGGTGCAATTTCACCCAAAAAAAGCTCCCAAGTGCAATGGTGATTCCATTCTCCACTTCTCCACTCCTTCATTCTCTCATGTGCATTCTCCACTTCAACCTCCACCATATAAATTCCATTTCCCATGCTCACCACAACTCATAAACTTAAAACACAACTTGAAAAACATAAATTCACTTCCTTGGCAGCCATTAAAGGTGAATTTGAAGTTGGTTATAACATTCAAACATTAAAAAAAAGTCTTTTGTGCCTAAACTTCCAAATCTAGTTTTTCTCATAACTCATGTTTCGAACTTTGTTTTCCACCAAATTTTAACCATGGATTCCTTATGAGAATGCCTTTAAGAAGAGTGTTTATGTGCCCCCATTGATGCACTCATTTATTTTTATAGCCACATGAAGTTTCCAGCCAAAAATCACATTTTCTCATATCTACAAAACCTAGTGATTGGAATCTCTCAAAAATTGGAGCAAAGCCTTGAAATGAAAAATAGAAACTTCTGCAATTGGTTTCATTCCAATCTGAAACCTAGAAGAAGAAATTTCTATTTTAGTAATTCTCTACCACATAGCTTACTAAAAATAGTAATTCCAAGGAAAAGATGGTTTCGGTACCTCAAGCCATTCCTTCAAGTGCAAAACACTCAAAATTGGCAAAATTGACAAGATTGGCAAAATTGCTAAGAATGAGCACCCATGTGAGACATGCTAAAAATAGTAAATGATCAAGATGAGCTCAAGATGATCACATATGTTCCTCCTATTCATGCCTTCTTAATTTAATATTTCAAAGAGGTCAAATGTTTAATTTGTAAACAAATCCCTGTCTTCCCAAATGCGGTGAGCATAAGGTGTCTCAAAGTGAAAATGTCAATTTTGGAAGCATTTACAAACCTCCACCTTTCACTAAGTGGTAGCCATCTCTCTAAATCTATTCTCATAGGAATGGTAAGGAGAAATTCATGATTGGAAGATGAATTGTGACCCAGGAAAAAGGGAAGCTCCTTGGTTCCCAATTTTAGTCATCAATGTTCTCAAGATAAAAGGATCATCATTGTTGCATTGTGTGGGCAATTGTTTCAAGTTCTCATCATATGCATGATTAGTCAAGAAGGCATGGTGGTTGTTCATGGTTTATTCAAGTGGGGAAATGCATCCTTCATTGTCTTCAACGGTCCATTGATCAAGTGCTTCTTACTTCTTCACTCAGTGTACCCAATGGGCTACAATTGTTGATCATCCAAGAGGAGGTTTCTTATGGTGCAGAATATTTTGAGGATCAAGAGTTCATCACCACATTGGATCATTTCATCAGATCATCATAGGGATGGATCTTCTTCACGGTCAAAACTTCTTCATCCTTCATCATTCAAGCTTAGAGCTTCATCTCTCTTTGTCTCTTTTATCCTCTCTTTCTCTCTCGAGAATTATATTTCTCCATTGAGAAGAAAGTTGTAAAAATTGACTTAATTCACTTAAAGTTCTTTTTCTTCATTGAGGATTGAACTTTAAGTTGAAAAGTCACATGGGAAGATAAAGAGTCTCAATGTAAAGCTATAAATTGTAATGTTTTCTCTATTCTAAAGGGTTAGCAATTGTGAATTGTTGTATATTGTTGAGCTTTGTATAGCCACTACACAAGAAATCAGAGTTTCATTTCTTCTATTTCTTTGCTTATGTTTTCCTCTATTCTCTCTTTATTTCATAGTTTTGCAAGAATAGTGATCTTGAAAAACCAAGGAAAGGCTTTGTACTTTTGAGGAACAAATTAATGAAACTTTGTGTCTTTAGTTTGTTGATCTCATTGTTTTTTACATTGTTGGATTCTTCTAATTAAATGTGGGCCAATCTGGTTATTGTATGTGAATTATGCTAGTGCCTAGTGCTACTCACAACATTAACCCCTCTCCTTTTTATCATATCCCCTTTATCTCCCTTCACTGCAATTTCCTCCCTTGTACTTCATACGTCTGAAAGCACTTTGCCACAAGTTCGGTGGAGTGTCCTTGTGTCATCATCGACCTAACATCCACCCACATTTCTTCATTTCCATTCAATAATAGAAGCCTCCCCATACTCAAGAAGGATGGCTTAGCCATGTAACCGTTGGTGAAAACCAATAATTTGCAACACAACAAATTATTTCACCAATAGACTCCCTCTCAAATATTGTGTCATCATTATTGCTACAAGAGGCTCTCTACATGTGCATCTACCACTAATACATCAACCTCTTCATGTTGCCTCTATCATCTACCGGCGCACTAAGGTTCCAATTGTGGCCTCAAAAGTGGGCCACTATCCTCAAGTCCCTCACCTTCTCTTTCCCATATATCTTTTTCATGTCTCGAGTCTATACTCAAGTGTGGAAAATGGTGTTGTAAGGTGTTGTAATGAAATTACTTGTATAATTCAGATTATGAGCAACAATAGAACACCAAATAACACAATATTTCAGAATAATGATCTCAATATGCAATTGTAATAGCTTCACCACTTTGAGGGGGCAACCTCCAAACCATATAATAAAACTCAAATGCTCAAAGAATAATGAAATACTACCTACAATCCCCTATATATACTATTCATATGTTATGGCCATCACCAAGGCCAACCTATTAAGCATGAGAAATTATATATGATATAGTAAGCCACAAGTCGGCTACTCATATCCTAATACAAGCAATAGGTTAAGGGCGTAGCATGCCCTTCCTTTCAAACCAATGTTGTCCTCAATGTTGAATAATCTTGGATGTTCTTTCAGAAAACCTTCATCCTCCTAGGTTGTGTCTTCTATGCTCTCATTCTTCCACTTGATCGATATTCCTTAATGTATCTGGTTCTCAACGCGTCTTAAACGTATTTGAGAATCTTCTCGGCTCCAAAATGATTCTTCCTTCCTTGTCAAGTTACTGTAACTCTTCTGGGCTTCAAATTTTTTCCAATAACCTTCTTCGGGCATGAAACATGGAATACTAGGTGTATGTGTGAAGATGGAGGAAACTCTAGTTTATAAGCAACACTATGCGCCAATTTTTGTAGAACTTGATAAGGGCCATAATATTTAGGAGCAAATTTGTTATCCTTTTTCATTGCTTTAGGGACATTTGTTTGTAAGGCCGGAGACGTCAAAAAACCAGATCACCAATTTCAAAATGTCTTTCACTACGGTGTTGATCTTGCTTGTTGTTTCATCTGTTTTGTGCTAATGCTAAATTCTCCTTCAAACTAGCCAAAACCTGTTGTTGATGTTGAATGTGTTCCTCAACATTTCGACCTTAGTTTTCACCCTCGGGAGGAAGTGATAGAAGGTGGATGGTAACCATATAATGCTAAAAATGGGTTCATTTGAGAATAAGTATGAAAAGATGTGTTATACCACCATTCTACTAGTGGTAGCCATTTAATCTACCTTTCTGTTTATCTAATACAAAACAAAATAGATACCCCTCTAAGCATTTGTTGACCACTTCTATTTGCCCATCGGTTTGAGGATGATAAGATGAACTATGAGCTAGCTGAGTACCCCAACATGAAAATAATTCCGTCCAAAAATTACTTGTGAAAATAGGATCACGATCACTTACAATTATCTTTGGGGTTCCATGTAGCCTTTGAATTGTCTCCAAAAAAATAGTTGCGACTATACTGGCTGCAAATGGATGTGATAGGGTACAAAAATGGGCATATTTTGTGAGCCTATCCACAATCATGAAAATAACATTCTTACCCTCACGAACAAGGCAATCCGGTGATGAAATCCATGGATACCTCCTCCCATCTCTAGCTAGGAATTAGTAAGGGTTATAATGGACACAGTGTCTTAATTGTTTCCCATTTTTTTACTTTTGGCACACTAAACACTCGATACAAATTTTTGTACATCCCCCTTGAGTCCTTCCCAAAAAGAATTCTCTTTTTATTCTATGATATGTCTTCAAAACCCAGTGTCCTCCAACAAGTGAGACATGTAGCTCTGCAAGAATCTTATGCTTGACTCGGAATCTTTACTCAAGTATAACATGTCTCTGTACCATAGGGCATTATCTTTCCACTCAAATTTGTTGGATGTCATAGATCCTTGCTTGATATTATGTATTAGAGATTGTGTATCCTTGTCTTGGTTCCATTCCAATCTTGCTTCATCCACCCGATCGGCTGTCAACATGGACATTCCACATAGTAAGGCATCTGTGGATGTATCATTCTAGACAACCCATCGATTACTACATTTTCTTTACCCTTTTTTCTATGATTTCAAAATCATAACCCAACATTTTATTTACCCACTTTTGTTGTTCCTCGGATGATAACATTTGCTCCAAAAATTATTTGAGACTATCATGATCGAGTTTTACCTTGAAGTGTTTACCCATGAGATAGGGCCTTTATTGTTTGACCGCATGAAGAATAGCCATCATTTCTTTCTCATAGAGAGGTTTGAGCATATCTTTTCCTTTGAATTGACAACTCTCAAATGGAATTGGTCTTCCTTCATGCATTAGAACTACTCTCAATCCTGATCCTAAAGCGTCACATTCAACAATGAAGGTTTTTGAGAAGTTCGGAGTAGCCAAAATTGGGGTGCTGCACATGGCTTCCTTCAGTTGCTCAAAGGATTTAGTGGCTACGTCTATCCAATGGAAGGCATCCTTCTTTAGCAATGCAATGAGTGGGGTTGTTATTCTACCATATCCCCACGAAATCTTCTCGTAGTACCTTGTTAGTCCTAGGAACCCATGAAGATTTTGAGATTTTTGGGCCTTGGCAATTCCACCATAGCTTTGATCTTCAAAGGATCAACTTTGACGCCTTAATGGGATATAATGTGACCCAAGTACTCTACCTCTTATACACCAAAAGAACATTCGGATGGCTTTACATAGAGAGTATGTTTCTCCAAATCTTCCAACACTTTATTTACATGTTGTAAGTGTTCTTCCCATGTCTTCTTGTAAATCAATATGTCATCAAAGAAAACTAATACAAATTTCCTTTAAAATGGCATAAAAATAGTGTTCATCAAGCTTTGAAGGTTGAGGTGCATTTGTAAGACCAAAAGGCATTACCAAAAACTCATAATGGCCCTTACGAGTCTGAAAGCCGTTTTATGAACATTCCTCTTTTATTAAAATTTGATGGTACCCGAATGAAGGTCTAATTTTGTGAAATAAATGACACCATACAATTTATCAAGTAAATCATCAATTCTTGGAATAGGAAACTTATCTTTGATGGTGTAATTGTTGAGTTCTCGATAATCTGGACACATCTTCCATGTTTCATCCTTCTTACGTACCATGACCACTTTGTGAACAATATGCACTTTGGTTATGCCTAATGATACCTACCTTCAACATTTCCTCAACCATTTTCTCGATCTCACTTTTATGGGAATATGGGTATCTGTATGGTTTGATGTTAGGTGTTTGGCTCCCTGGAATCAAGCCAATGGCATAATCATTATCCCTAAATGGTGGTAGTCCCTTTGGAATTGCATAAAAAATAGATGAGTGAGCATCAAAAATCTTCTAAAGATCGGGTGGCATTGAAGACTCTGTATTTTGTACTTCTATGGAAAATAACTTTGTTATAAATCCATCTACTCCTTTTAAAGAACTTCACGCATTTTATGAGAGCTAATAATGCATGTGGAGACTTACCTACCATCCCATTCATTGTATTGTCCTTCCATCTAAATGAAATCGCATGAACAATTCTTGGAAATTCATCTCTATAGTACTTAAGGTTATGAGCTATTGGACACCCAAAATAGTATCTCGCCTCCCATAGAAATAACAAACATAGGTGAGACTAACATGTAGTCTCCCATGGAAAGCTTGATACTATGGCACTTTCCTGTGCGCTTGACTGTCCCACCATCTACAATCATAACTTGCATTTCGAGAGTTGGGTAAATAAAGCAATTGAGGCAAGCAGCTAACTTACTATTTATGAAGTTATGAGTACTCCCCGAATCAATCAACACCGTCACCTTCTGTTTTTTGAGATAGCCAATAACCTTGAGTGTTTGAGGAGTACTAATACTTGACAATGCATGGAAAGAAATTGTAGGTTTTTGATCCTATACTTCATCTTCTACTGGTTCCTCAACCTCTCCTATAATTTCAGCTTCCTCATCATCCTCATTACCTCTGTCAATATAAAACAACTTCTTCTCGACACATTTATGTCCCAATCCATATTTGTTATCACAATTAAAACATAATCTGTTTGCTCTCTTTTCTTGTTGAGGAGTCGAGTCTAATTGGCCTAGCAAATGAAGGGAAGAGATAATATGGTCTCTGGTGTTAATGAAAGGTGGTCTCCTACTACAAAGAACTTTTCCTCTGCACGACGTGCCATGATAATAGAATCGAAAGCTTGAGTGGATTAAACATACGTACCCCATGCTCAATATGGTCCTTAAGACCCCCGAGAAATAGGTCATTCGATTCTCTTACGGAATATTCTCCACCCTTAAAGATAAGTTCTGGAATTGATGCACATAATCTTTGACTAATCCTATTTTCTGTGACTTCGGTAATTGACTAAAGTAGTTCTCTGAAACACTAGAACTATAGTGCAATTGCAACTCCTCGGTAAAAACTATCCAAGTGACACCGAGACCATTCTTTTGCCTCTGAGCATATAACCATCGATACTAAACAAATTGGTTGGGTTCAAAATACGTGGATGCCAATGTCACCTTTTGTCCTGATGGTGTTTGATGTAACTCAAAGAAGTTCTCCATTTGATTTATCCAATTCAGGGGATCCTTACCATCAAATTTGCGCATATCCACTTTCGGCATCATGTTTCGTGGTTGTAAATAAGTTGGATTCTGATTGGGCTGGAAAAGTGATCCAACATGGTTATTTTGTCCATGATTTTGAACTAAAGATCCTCCTTGGTTGATATGGGCCAGATTTGGGCCATACTGTTTACCCTTTACATGTTTCATGATATCATCCAACCGATGATTGATTTGGTCTATGTCTCCTTTAGAGGCCATCTCAAATTGTACATTTCGCAACTCATACTCAAGTTGGCTCACCTTATGATCAACTGAGGTAAACCCTAGTGTTGAGGAATCTGTATTTACCCCTTCTGACTCCATCTCTTCAATCACTACCCCATCTTTATCTGGGGTTTTACCTAGAGTGACTGGATTCTTTTTGCTCTTGTGGAAGGCCCCACCATGATGTCAAACCTTAGGGTTTAGGGTTTCGATACAAATTTGGCCAAACAGGAAAAACACAGAGAAGATACTAATACTATTTTTTTGAGATTTTGAAAATGTAAAGAACTTGAAAATATTCCACAATTTGCACCCTAGGGAGTGATTTTATGAAAAACCTAAATTTGTAATAACTTTTGCAAAATAAATCAAAAAAGTCTAAAATTTTCAGAACCTTACTTGAAATTTTGCGTAACTCTAGTAAAAATATCTCCCACCAATTTGCCCTAGTTCGCGATATATGGCGAAAACAAAAAATTAGGGTTTTGCCTAATTTTGGCCCATATCGTAGCTCTAATACCACTTGTAATGAAATTACTTGTATAATTCAGATTATGAACAACAATAGAACACCAAATAACACAATATTTCGAATAATGATCTCAATATGCAATTATAATAGCTTCGCCATTTCGAGGGGTAGCCTCCAAACCATATAATAAGACTCAAATGCTCAAATGATAATGAAATACTACCTATAATCCCCTATATATACTATTCATATCTTGGCCATCACCAAGGTTGACTTTATTAAGCATGAGAAATTATAAATGATATAATAAAATGATATGGTAAGCCACAAGTCATTACTCATATCCTAATACAAGCAATAGGTTAAGGGCGTAGCAAGTGTGATAGACCAAATGAATATGAATTTTATCCACTACATGTGATTTAGTACGCGATGATAGTTTATAGTAACACGCCTAATCATTTTGCTAGTATGGTAGATGGCCAAGATGGTCATGTATCTTTTGTACATGTATATGGGGTCGACATCAAATATCCATATGTGGCGGTCTCTAGTCTTTGATATCCATTCATCATGGAGTTGTTGGACCCCTCTCCCATTGTCCCGACCAATGACACGTTCATTACTATTTGATAAGGCATTCCTTTTAGATGCTACATCATAAACCTCTCATAAATCAAAGCCAATGAAAGAATGATCGAACTTGAGGCCAAAAGACATGTGATCTCGATACTGTATATATCATTGGCCAACTGAACACGTATCAATGTACCCCATTTATATAGGGTGCCTTGCTCAAAAGCAACCCAACATACAACTAAAGAAAATAACATAACATTTTTATCTAACTTGTGGCAAAAATGTGTTCTAGAATCATGTTAATAGTCGTCCTCCAAATATCCAAAATAGATGCACTATAAACTTGACTCGACAAAACATTTAGCAAGAAACTGGTGATACGCATTTGTGCTATAGCCCACTTTGCTAGTTCCCTTTTATGCAAATGTCTACGGAACATCACAAACCATATGTTCCCACTGTATTGGTAATCCTATAATGGCATACACATCCTCTAATGTGAATTTAGTCTCAACTACATCATTGACTCTTTGCTCATTTAAATGTATCGATCAATACTCCCACCACTCTAGAAACATGGCAAAGAGTTCTACATCCAAAGGGATGTGACATATCTCCATAGTACCCCTAAATCGCAAGCTAATAAATCATGCTTTGTCTAGGTATATAAGTCTTCTCAATTTCTTGGTACCCATGAGCCATTGAATGTCCACCAAATTCACACTTATCTCTACACTTGCCAAAGTCCAAACAACAAGAACCCAATTAGTTGCAATGATAGAAGAATCTAATGAAAATCAACAATAAAAATTAAGTACTTATAAAAAAATTATGGTATTGGCCATGTTAAAACAAAAATAGTTACGATGGCCATGTTAAACGTTGACAATTGCATAGGTCATCTCTTAACTTTCCTACTACATTGGCCACATATGCACATTGTAGAAACCTTAATTTGGTTACATTCCCCTTAGCCCTGCTTGAATAACCAACTTAAGCATGGGAACCTAACCATGGCCCCCTTTCACCCCACATTAATAATTAATTTAATTATTTTAATTAAATTAAATACCCATCCTCACAATATCCATTATTTTATTACCTTAATTGACCTAATTTCCACCTCACCTAGACACCTCATCTAGCCACCTCACCCTAGACCTATTCTTGGCATGTTTCCATAACTAACAATAACTAAGTCTTACTTGCCTTAATGAGCTAAGATTTGGTCTAACCCTAAAAGCACATGCCTAAGATTTCTCTAACCACATTCCCGCTCATTAGAAGGGAATCTTTTGTTCGATCATGAGAACAAACAATTGGGCCCAAAAATTAGAAATATCTGCCCATTTTAGTAAACCTAGGGAATCTTGCCTTAATCGACACGTCGGACCCATACTAACGTCGGTCGAGACAGTAACCGTCGTCGATTACCATTTATTCACCTTAGCACCTTGTTAGAGAGGTTGGCACATTTGAGACCAGAGGAGAACGAGATCGAGCTGCGTAGGAAGGAACCAAAGCATCTTTTCGTGCATCCAGGCATCCAGAACCATCATCTAGATAGATCCAAGAGCATAACACCCACGGTAGCATTCCTCAGGAAGCATTTCCACGGCACCAAACACCATTCCTTCGATCAACCATCACCTTCATCCAGCTTCGTCGAACCTACATCACAAAGTATCTTGTTAACCATCATTCTTCTATTTTCATTCTAGTAGGCTTTGTTACTTCCGTTATTAGTTTCTACTTGAACTCTCACTTCCCCACCATTTATCTCCATACAAGTTTGATCATTCCTTCACCCACACCATAAAATCACCCATACCTGACCGTTAGACATCTCTGAGTATTTCCAACACCTCCCCAAACTTACACCCACTCCTCACCATCCCCGAGTCAGTCTCAGAAAAATCCCTAAACCATGAAATATTGAGTTATTGAAAATCCATGAAGTAACTGCCGATCATACAAGACCGACGCCGGTCTCTGTGTTTTATACCTTGCCCAAAACAAAGCCAAACAACCTCCTACCAATTGACCTAAACAACCCAGAATCAAACCCTGACCAGACCCAATACCTTGACAGTTACCTCCTCCTTTAGATCCAACTATAACCTAGCCTGTTGTGATTGGATTTGCTTATTGTACTTGAATGAGATACCTAAATCATATCAACTACAGTAGGACTTTATTTATTTCTCGCATTAATTTGTTTTAAACAGTGGATTGACAACCATCTAGGAAGTATCACACTTCCCAGAACTAGCATACACTAGGTAGTCCACTTGTCATATATCATTTAACTTCTCTTTTGTGGTCTTGTTTTCTATTACAGGTAGTTCCTCCTAGCCAAAAGGAAGCTCTCACAATCAACACTGGATCGAGAAGTCAGAACGCGCGCAACAACCATCAACCAACCCATTTAACAAGTATTCCTCCTTGGCCCTTACCCTTATTTGTTTCGTCATTCAAAACGTAAGGAAAACAGTGAAACACACATAACTACATCGATTGAGCTGATAAAAAATAAAATTGTGTTGACCACCTTATGATTTTCTTACTTCAGGCATGGACAATTGTGTTGGATGGAAAATCATGTGGTCCTTTTAGCGTTTCTTACTTTTTCCTACCTAAATGACATGAAAACATATAAAATTTCAAAAACCCCGCCTAGAGTTCATCATTAGCTTCATTTGACATACCTTGGGAAAACTCCACCTTGTGAATTTTCCCCAAGTCTATTTTTCACTTTTCTACCTAATTACCCTTATCTAAATTAAATGTAAACCCTACATGTGGAATTGTTGGTGTGTGCCCAAATATGGCTTCCTCGCACTAGCTCCATAGACTTTGAATTCACTAAAAAGAGATAATCTAGAGTTATATAAACTCAAAATATCTATTTGCAAAGTGACCAATGAATGGGTTGACCTCCTGTTTATACGCTTCAAAATTAAAAATTAAAAATTAAATAAAAATACACTCAAATTTTGAAAAATTGTTATATCTTTGCAATTGTAGATCCTGAGACAAACTAGAAGAAGCATTACAATCATGGAGTTGTAAGAAATTTCTTGGTATTTATGGAATATTTTTCTAAAAATGATCAATCATCACTTATTTTCAAGTTTTGGGGTGACCTCATCACTCGTCTTCACAAACTTACACATTTTCCACCCTTAGTTTTCCTTTTTAATAGACTTGTTATTTGGTTATTTCTTATTGATGTAGATTACATCATTCCTTAGGTTTGACATACCTAATCTACTCTTCTCTTTAAAGTTATGCGGACTTGATCTAATCCTATTTTATAACCCCTTTTCTAGGTTATATGGACCTAATCTAGTTTTCCTTTATAGGCTATCTGGACTTGATCTAGTCCTATTTTATGAACCTCTCTCCTAGGTTTCCTAGATGTAATATAATATTCACTTATAGGTTATCTAGACCTAAATTAGTTCTATTTTACAATCATTCCATAGCCTATATGGGCCTATCTCGATCTCTATCACGGACCTAATGTAACACCCATATTTTGCGATCAATACTTAGGCTATATGGACTTGACCCGGTCCTTCTATCCATATCAAGCCGAACAACCATATTTTACAACCATCCCATAAGGTATCCGGACCTGGCCTAGTCCTATATATATGGGCATGTCCTAACATCCTTCTATAAGATCTCTTTACATTTTTTATTATCATTTCTAAACTAACATTTTTTCTAGTGTTGTTTCTTCAATCTTATATCATTTGGGTTACAAGGAACTTTGTTCCCACTAGTCAATACTTGAGTTTAGCTCCAGAGGTCAACTCAAGTAAGTATATTTCATTTGGTTGGGTTCGTATTTATTATTTCAATTTACAGTCGAGTTATTTTGATTTTGGTGTCCTATATTTCCATGATACACATCTATGACACATTGTCATCTTTGATTGGAGGCATACTTTTACACCTTATTTTTCACTTACAATATCTCTTTATAGGCTATTAGCACATTAATCCATTGATTGTGTTCCTTGAGGGCGCACCGGGAGTAGGTTTTGAGATATAGTTATGTTACTTATCTTAGCTTTCCCACCCATGCATTGGCCTACCTACTACCACTTTATGACCTCTTGATATCCTCATTAATAATTCCTTTGTGTCATTTTCCTAAAGAACCTTTAAATCCCCTTCATACCTCCTTCAAGTGTCTTTCCCTAACTCCATTCTCTCTCCTCCTACCTAACATGTATGGATTTTTGTAGTGGAGTGTGTTGACTATGGTTGATGGTATCTAGTATACACTTTTTTTTAGTCAAATGCATATACCATGGTCATCATGGACTAAGTGAGATTGTGACTGTTATGTTTGTGGAGCTTGTTTTCATGTTAGATTTTGGTACACCTTCTATGTGTTACACTCGGGTATTTTTACGGCGGTCCCGCTCGTTGGTGAGTGGGTCAGGAGTTCGGGGTGAAGCCCCCTCGAAGGGGGTTCGGGGCTTAAGCCCCAAGAAAATTTTCATGGGTGGTTTATTAACCCATGGGTAATGGGTAACTATTATGGACTGTTTTTTGGGTCCATGGTTTTTCGTACCCATTATTTTGTAAAACCGCCTCTTGACTACCCATAGGTTTATGGGACGGTTTTATTTTTTGCCCATTGTTTTAATACCCACGGTTTTGTAAAAATGCTTAAGCGATTTGTCTATTTATATGGTTTTATGCATATGATAGAGGTATGAAATGCATTACAAATGTGCTTTGAATTTGGGTGTGAATTCTGTAGAGTTTGTTGAGCATAGCTCCAAACGGCTCTGGTATCAGTATTGAGAGAGTGGTGGCTTGTAATAAAATCGAGCAAGTGATCTTGGTGGATGTAGCCCAAATTGGGTGAACCACGTTAAATATTGTCTCTTTGTGTTGTGTTATTTTATTCTACACTTTTATTTGAGATTTGTAATATTTTACGCATATTAGTTTCTACTATTGCAATTTTGTAAGGGATTATTCCGCATATTTTGTCTCTTATTTCCTAACAAAGTGACTTCATGTTATGTTCCCTTATGTATAACTATCATCGTTTTCATTTCTCAAATATATCATAACATAGTTTTCTCTAGCTACACTTGCATGCATACCCATAAAGGTTAAGAAGTTCTAAGGTCTAATGGAGCTTATACATGGATTTCATCATTAGAGCATTGGATTAATAGAAGCATCAAGAATAGGAGTTGCACCAAAGATATCTACCTTAGTACTTAGAGTCCCCACTTTGGTCTACTTAATGTCTTCTACATATCCTCTTGTGATCCACCCACAACAATCTCTCACAAGGTGTTACTAACCAAGGAATGAGATCAATGTGCCAATAGTGTCATCAAAATTAAGTATCCTAACACTAAATTTTTTTATGTTAATTAATTAATTATGTTGATGTATGATGTATTAGACTAAGATAGTGTAGCGTATATTTGTCTATTACATTTTGTTATATTTATAGCACATGTTTGCTACCAAATGGCATCGCAACACTTAGTTTAAGATTAGTTTTTACTTCTTACCTTAGCTCTTTCTTACAAACCTTGATATCCTAGTAAGACCTCATCCCCATATCTTAGATATAGGCTTTGGAACCCTATATCTTCAATATGAGTGTGAATTACTCTCTTCTAGATCCATGACCATTACGCCTTTACACTCTATCTTTGGATTTCGTGTTGGCTTTAGTAAGGTCTTCTACTTATATCACAATCTATATTGAAGAAAGATAGAGAGAGAGAGAGGATAATCGTATTGACCATCTTAGGTAATATACAAATGATATTCGATTTCAAGTGGTATACAAAAGTTATGACCCGAAAAAATTTAGGGTTTTACATAGTGGAAAAAACTACCATTGCAGGTTTTGCAACATTAAGTGGTGGTTTTGAAACCTTCGAGATGGTTTCTTTTCGATCAATCTACATAAAGGGGTAAATTCACAACCATCGTTATGTGTAAAGCGACAGTTTCACCCATAACAAAAGAAAAATAAAGTAATAATCAATAACATTTAGTTTCCTCATCTTGTGAATTTCAACATTTGGTATTCAAAAGGGCATCTCTATAATGCATAAAGGGAAGCCTCTTGTAGATGATTAAGGTAGTTTTCAATAGGATTTTCTCTCCAGATAATGGGTAGTGAGATGACAAGAAAACAGAGTTCTGTGAGAAAAAGAGTTGTAGTAACGGTCGATTGAGGGATTGTATTGTAATGTTTCTTCTTCATGTTTGTAAGGAGTGTGAAATCTAAAATTTAAAATTAAAACATGTTTGAATGTAATGTTTGGTGTAAATTTTGGCTACATGTTTGTATGTTCATTGTTGTGAGACTTGAGTAAGGTTGCATCGACAAGGTTGTCCTTCATAGACCGCCTAATCCCGACTTTCATCTTATGGTATTGGAGATGGTAACAACTTTGGGTTAAGTGAGAGACTATATTATACAACATATTGAGGAAGTATGTTGTTTTATATATGGATCTTGCGTAAGAAAAGTATTCACTAATGACTCATCCCTAGTCACTAATGATCATCCCCTAGTCTAGTCATCGGTCTATCCATCTTGTTGTTTTTTTCTCGCACATTGTCACTTACTTCCTCATTTCTAGGCACCCTAGTCCCAGGTCACACTTGGTTCTCATTTAGATGTTTGAGGTCGGTCTTTATGATTTTCCCTCCCATTCCCTAGGTACTAGTCGGCATGTCGGGTCATTAGTGTCAAAATTTGAGCAAGAGATCCCTATATAAACACAACATACATACTACCTTATGGGTGGACTATTTCTACTAAGGGATAGCTATCTACATAAGAGCAAGGGACTACATTTGGGCACTATTTTGCATCACACACTACATAGGAAAGGGAAGTCTATTCTATTCCATCCACCATTTTGCATTTTATCTAGCTATTTCCCCTATCTCTCATCATTGGCACTAGGGCATCCTAGGCACATTATTGCACACACAATCACACATAAACTACATTGGGTCTAGATGTAGTGCAACACTTAGTTGTAAGACCACCATTGTGGCTGCTAAGGATAGTCCAACCCCTTCATATGCATCTTTATTTTTTAGGGTTTGATGCTTTGTGTGGGGTTTTGCTAGGTGATTCTTCATTGCAGTTTACGACGTCATCATCAAAGCAAGTGTGACATTAATGCAACAAAAGGAAATTATTGCAAAAGACCTAGTGACCCTTCTAGAATAAGGTTTTGAGCTATTCCACAGACCAAGGCACCCATATTTCAGACCAGGGCACCCCAAGCACCCTAATCCTTCCCTGGTGCCCCAAGTTTGGCTAGATCTACCCTCTACTAATTTTTCGGTGTGTTGCACGACACTCTTTTCTCACTTGTTCATCATCCCTGCTTAGTCCCATATCACTGCGAGGTAAGTTCATTCAGTTAGTACCTTTTCCTCTTTCATTTCATTTCATTTAAAATATCAAATAAATTATTTAGCATTTATATTTCTATATTTCAGTTATTACATTGTTGTACTTTTAGATTAATTCTAAAATTCATATTTTAGTTAATCATTTTGGTGAACCCGTAGCTTTAGAACATTTTTCCCTAGGATCCACTATAAACCCTAATGGCTAAGGATAGCTCTTCTCCTTCTCGGCCCATCATGTCTCATGTTAGTGTCAATCCAATTTATGATGAGGTTGTTATCGTTGAGCTCACGACTCTCTATAGTAATGTTATTATGCCAATCATATTCAACAACAACTCTTAGATGGTGAATGATATGTACCTACTAGTTTTGAAAATTCTCCCATCGGCATTAGTATTTTTTGATCCGATAGCCTTTACTCATTGTACACCATGTTATACGGCTACTCATGATCCTCCTTCTGATCTTTCTAAGGAAATTCTAGATGATTCTCTTATCGATTACATGTTTGGTCTTGACAATAGCTCACATGTGCATATTGATTCTTCTCCTAGTCAAACCACTACTATAGTTCCATCTCATGATTCTCCTATTTTGATATTGCTTCTCATACTCCATCACATACTAGTTCTCATACTCTTTCATATTATGTTGATGATCCTATTGATAGTATGCTTAATGACATTTCTCATATCTAAGTCTCTATCTGATGTCGATGAAACAATTGATAGCCATGATTCTCCTACTTTTCATACTTATTGAGTGTGAATCTCCATCTCCACTTTCTCCTGAGGTTGTATCTAGCATAGTGCATGAGTCATCTCCATCTATTAGTTCTTCTTCTCCTACCATTTCATCTCCTCCTATCACTTCATCTACATATTATTAGTTCATCTTCTTCTATCATTATATCTCATCCATCGGTCACTTCACTTCACCTCCTAGGGATGTTTCGATGCTAGTCCTACCACTGTATATGGATGTTCCATCTCTTTTCATCTACTATAGCTTCTTCGGCACCTACCCCTAGTGTGCCTTTAGCATCAAAATCTCCTTTATCTTCTCTTGATATTCCTATGATCACTCACAATGGAAAGTTACAACCACTTAATACATTATTTCCATCTTCTACTATTCCTTCACATGACATCATGTCTCTCATGCATGTTGTAGGTCAATTACAATCTCAAGTTCAATCACTCACTTTAGAAAGTAGGGCTTACTATGCTTCTATTGATAACAACTCATTACATGGTAACCCTATTCCTAAGAAGATTCATAACTCTTGCATTTCCTAAGGACTTTATCATGCCTACATTCACATGTTTTGATGGTACTGGTGACCCTCATTCACATCTCCAACATTACCACATGGCTATGGCCTCCTATTCTAATGATAGATTATTGCTTAAGGCCTTTCGACATAGTCTTACCAATGAGGCTTTACAATGGTACACTCATCTTCCATTTGGGTCTATTAGCACTTACTATGACATGGAAGACACTTTTCTCCATCATTTTTATCATCAATAATGGCCCTAGAGTTACTTATGACCACTACCTACTTTACATCAGGGCACATCAAAACTATCAAGGATTATATCTTACGGTTCAATGCTTGTATGCATCAACTAGTATTCCAACCTATCGATCTAGAGAAGCAATTCATTTTTTATCATGGTTTGATTCCCACACTTAAGAAAATATTGCAATATGATACATGTGAGTCATTCATTCTTTTGTGTATAAATTCATTGACCTAGAACAAGATCTTCTCACGACACATGTCATTGATCCTCCACTTATCTCTACTATTTGTATCATCTATCTCTTCTCTCCATTACCATCAGTTGAGCATCCTACACAATCTCCATCTCTCCTACAAAGAAAGCTCAACCTACTACATCACAAAAACATACTTCTTCTCCTCCTCCATGATAGATACTTCTCCTTCTACTCCATCTGTGTCACGTGAGCCATTACACTTCTCTCATCATGCTCGACCACATGATGTGTTGTGTACTTTACTTGACAAAAGCATCTAATTCACTTACCCTCCAACCAACATCATCCACAACATCATCTACAACATCAGCATGATCAACCTTATTGTAATTATCATCATATCAATGGCCATAGGGACAATGATTGCTTTTCCCTTCATGATAGATTACAAAATTAGAGGATAAGGGCATCATTTCCTTTGGCTCTCACTCATGTGAGTGGTCCATCTCTCCTCTCCTCATCAACAAGTTTCTACTCAGGTTGAGTTGTCTCCTCCATCTGGTGCTCAGGTCATTGTTCATCCACCACCATTTTTTCACTCATGCACACTCTCCACCACTTCCATCATCATTACACCATCATCCATCACATCCACTTCATCCATCTCATCCACCACATCATGCTATTACTTCACATTGGCTTCCACATCCCTCGACATTCACACATCCCATCATTGCTCCACATGATATTCAGTTTGGTTCATATGCTCACACTGCTTTCATGCCACATGCTTCCACCACTTCACACTCACCTTGTCTTTGGTAGGTGATTATTATCACCTTACTACCGATGATGCACTTGTGTTCTTACGGTTCTTACATGACTGTTGAGGGATTTTCTATAAGAACCTTTCATCATGCACTTTTTCGATTCATCTAGCGCACTCAATCATTTCCCGATGATGCACTCTTTCTTTACGTGGTTCATTCTTGACTATTGAGGGGTCTTAACTAAATGAACCTCATCATCCATATATTGGGGGGCATCACTAATCTTCCCCCCATTCATCACATACTAACATATTACGATCACATCACATTATCACATCAACAAATCCATCATGATAGGTCATTTTACAAATCATACATTATTTATCTTTACATACATTCTACTATCATCATTACACTAACTATGCATTACAAATCCATTCAACAAATATAATCATCAAATCAACATCATCATCATCATCATATATATCATATCATATACATCATCATCATCATCATCATTATATCATATCATCATCATCATACAATCATATATCATCATCAAAATCATACATACATGAAATATCAATATACATACATATACATACATCATCACAATATCATCATCACATCATCATATATCATCATATATATATAATATCATATACAAATGAATATATATATCATCATATACAATAAATCATCTATATATATCAAATACAATCATCATTACAAAAAAAATCTCATCACTTTGGGGGCAACTCCCCTACATCATATACAATAATACAAATCAAATCTCATCATCACTATCACTCTCTGGTATTTACGAGAGCTCTCAAACTCGATGCCTCACCACTAACTCTACATCATTGTTGGTCGCGACCTCGATACCTCTCAACCTACCTCCAGTAGTGTAACCTCGGTAGAATTCTCTACAAACTAATGATGTTGCAACTCGACATAACATGTAAAAACATCCTGTGCTAAAGGACCACCACCACCCTCTCTAGCTCATCATCGAGTCTCCTCATGCCTCGCCTCTCCTCTCACTCAACACACATACACATACACATCATGCTTGCTTATGGCCACTTGCTCAAACAAATGGGCATGCTCACTCACCAATGTCATCCACACACTCTAACATCCCTCCACCCAAATTATGTTGGTGGGCACATTTTGCATCAATGTGTGGATGGATGTGTCCACTATCAAGGACCAATATACATCACCTACAAAACAAAAAAACACATTAGATAACCATCACCATATCATCATATAATAAAAAAAACAAAACACACAACATAACTATATAAATACTCACGCTCTCTATAGTTGTTGCTACACATTATTAGGGGCATGTGTTTCCCCTCCCCTCCTCCTCCCTGTGGTAATCCTATTACATCTGTGAAAACAATGGAAACAAGAATACCCATCGATGTGTGTCCCCACCACATGTGCATGTACTCCTCTCTATACACCCCACATCATCATCCTAATCTATCGGCTCTATCGCCACATCTGCCTCATTTGGCCCAGGGGTACTAGTTACTCTCTTTGTGGGCCCTGGTCTAGCTCCAGCCCTCCTCGGTGCTCTAATAGCTCTCAACCACACATATGGCTCTGGGGGCACATCTTGAGCCATACCAAACTATCATGATACCCTCTCCACCTAGAATAACTCGGCCACTCCTGAAATCGATCCTCCAACCACATAGTCCTCCATATACACCACAACTCTACAACATCCTCTGGTCATCCTCCATAATCTCGGTATGGCCTCCATATCACTACCTCAGACCCCATCCTATCTATCAGTGCTCTATAGGTATCGTATCCATCTTACACCATGCACACACACCCAACCCACCTCCTAGAAATATATCTTAGCCTAGCCCACTCTACTCGTGGACCACCAACTGGCCTCAACACTTGCTATATGCTCATAGGCCCATACATGCAATAGTGTAGTAGCTCTATCCCACCTTCATGCTCCTCCTCCCGAGTAAATAATATATAATCTCTATATATATATGGGGCCAACACACACATCATGCCCATGCATATCTGGTACTCTCCTCCTCTATCTATCTGACATATATCATGCATCTTATACAAGATGCCCACACCTCCTCCCTCTACTACATGATAGATGAAGTAATAACCATGGCTATAAACTTCCAAGTGTGGAACCCCAGACCTCAAAATAACATCCAAACTAATATGGGCCTCGATGACAGGTACTCAAGTCCCCACAAAATACCATCTAGCGGCTCACATCTGTCTCTCCATATCCTCCAATGACATGACCTGTACTCTCTCCCCAACAACTGTAATCACAAGTATGTGATATACATCCTCCAACGTGACTTGTCATCTCACCCGTAGGAAACCAAAAAGTACAAGTATCCGCACACCACCTCTCACATAAGGTTGTCAACATAGGCATATTATGGGGCACATCCCCCATCCATGCTATGTGCCATAGGCCGACATGGTCCATAACCTCCCAATCATCATCTAACAAACCTAACCCAAGAAAAGTACTCAAATGATGACCCCCATGAAACTCCCTCGAGTGAATATCCCTCTACACAACACAAAAAACAACAAAACACAACATTAGAACACTATATAAAATCCATACACACTCACTTATCACATTACTACACAATAAAAATCACATTTACACCACTTTAGACTAAATACACACTCTCTTTGACTAGGCCCTAAAAGCAAGGACTAGGGCACCCAGAGTAGGGACACTAGCGCCCAAGTCTGGGCACTCCTGTCCCGAAGGCCACTTAGCACCTTCACCACTCTTGTCCAGTCTAAAATGCCAAGAAAATTCAAAATCACAATTTTGCAAAAATTCACTAAAAACTACTACATACACACATTTTTCAAAAAAAATACACTTACCAACTCCATCATCATACGTGATGCTACGGTGGTCACCACCATCTCAAATCGGCTAGGTCGTGTTGCTCTCACTTGTGGCATCCTTTCCACACTCATAGCTCACTCTCACTCACAAAAAAGACAAATGAAGTGACTAATCACTTTTTCACCTTACTATTTATAGTTACTTTTACCTACCCATTTTACTATAGTCATTATTTGCGATCATTTCTCTCAACTAATACACACCACACATTTTTTCATATCTTGAGCATTTTTACTCTGATTTACACCCGTTTGTGGAATTATTTTCAAATTCCCCTACCATCATATCATACACACATGACACATGTGTTATCTCTCCTCGATTTTATTTCACTCAATCTATACACATTTTGGTGATATTTATCATACACTATATCTATTTTGTGCTTACTTTTGGCTCAACGTTCATTCTTCTCATCACTTCCCTTTCACCAAAGGGGGCATACAATTGGGGTCATCCTATAATTCCCCTTACACTACTATGTGATCAATCAACACTACTAATTCATCATTTTCAAACATTTACTAATGCATCATGTGATATTTCATCACTTCCCCCTAATGACCTAACTTGGGGCAAAAAACAAAAATTTTCTATGTGATATCTCATCAATTTCCATCAACACCCCCCTAATGACCTAACCTGGGGGCAAAAAACAAAAATTTTTTGTTATTTCATCAATTATTAACTATCGATTCCCCCTAATGACCTAACTTGGGGGAAACAAGTAAAATCTCTCTATGAGTAACCAATCAAAAAACAATCAATCAATCAATTCATCAACACATGTTTCAAGTTTCTAACAATCAAAATCATACCATTCAATCATATAAATACAATACACAATCACCTCCCATATGACCTAACTTGGGAGTTACATTCATTACTTTCCCAGATGACCTAACTTGGGAAGTTATTCTATATTTGGCATTTTCTTCCAGATGACCTAACTTGGAAGCCATCATACATTTCATTTTCTTCCAGATGACCTAACTTGGAAGCCATCACATTGCAGGTGACACCCATGGAGTGGGGGAAAGAGTGCCTTTCCTATACCACTCCTATATGGGTCAACTGATTTGATCAAATTATTTGGATCCAAAACCACTAAAAAATTTGATTTGAGTCCATCTGCAATGGCTAGATCTTGAGGATGTAGTTAAAGGTTGGAGAATAACACACTTTTCTCCCTACACTCTTCCTCTGGCAAAGGATGCCCAAATCCTCCGGTCGATTTTTTTGTATACATAATCAATCGGTTTGGGAACTTGATCACTCCTACCCATCATCATCATCATCATCATACAACATTCAAAATCATCAATCATCCAATATCACAATCATCACTCTCATTTAGTGCACTTCATCACGATATTACGTCTTTCTCACTATGTTGCATGGATCAACACGTTGATCCATGGTTCGACACACTATATGGTTCTTTCGACATGATTTTCTACCACATCTGTGCATTACTACACAACATGGGCTTCTCTCAGATTTCTCTCAGTACACATCTCTAACTACTTTATGTTATCGAGCTTTCACTCACCAACATAAAGTGGGGGAAAATGTAGTCACAAAATCACGCACTTACTACTATAATTATACCACCAAGTATGTTGTTTTATATATGGATCTTGCGTAAGAAAAGTATTCACTAATGACCCATCCCCTAGTCCTCATCATCAGTCTAGTTGGTCTTTTCATTGTTTGTTTGTCTTGCACATCATTAGTCACTACTTGCACATTTTGATCATCTCTCAGGGAGTCTTAGTTGTCATTATTCACTCAGTTGTCATCTCTAGTCTTTGACTAGGGCACCTAGGAAGGGATTAGGGCGCCCCGGGCACCCTGGTCCTCATTTCTAGGTGCCTGGTCCCGTCACACTTTGGTTCTCATTTAGATGTTCGAGGTCGGTCTTTATGATTTTCCCTCCCATTCCCTAGGTACTAGTCGGCATGTCGGGTCATTAGTGTCAAAATTTGAGCAAGAGATCCCTATATAAACACAACATACATACTACCTTATGGGTGGACTATTTTCTACTAAGGGCTAGCTATCTACATAGAGGCAAGGGACTGCATTTGGGCACTATTTACATCACACACACTACATAGGAAAGGGAAGTCTATTCTATTCCATCCACCATTTTGCATTTTATCTAGCTATCCTATCTCTGTGTCATTAGCACTAGGGCATCCTAGGCACATTATTGCACACACAATCACATAGAACTACATTGGGTCTGAGATGTAGTGCAATGCTTAGTTGTAAGACCACCATTGTGGCTGCTAAGGATAATCCGACCCCTTCATATGCATCTTTCTTTTTTAGGGTTTGATGTTTTGTGTGGGGTTTTACAAGTGATTCTTCATTGCAAGTTTTACGACATCAACATGAAGCTAGTGCGACATTAACACGAAAAAAGGTGAGTTATTGCGAAGACCTAGCGACCCTTCCAGATCAAGTTTCGAGCTATTCCACATACCAGGGCCCATTTCAAGACCAAAGCACCCTAGATGCCCTAATCCTTCCCCAAGCCCCCCAATCTGCCAGAAGATTTCCCTCTTTTGCAATTTTTGAGGTGTGATGCACACTGTTACATTTCATCATCATCTCGCCAATCCCAGATCACTGCGAGGTAAGTGCATATCAAGTTAGTACCTTTTCCCTCTCATTTTATTTCATTTAAAATATCAAATAAAATTATCTAGCATTTTTATTTCAATTATTACATTGGTGTACTTAGATTAATTCTAGAGGACATAAATAGAAGATACCATATAAACTATCTTGGAGATAATGATGGAGGTTATAGGTAATCATGTTGATTCCCCTAGAGATGATGAGTTCTTGAAGAAGCAAGCTATGAAGGGGTAGTGGATGACGTATGGTCTTGAAAGAAAGAAGTATATGACAGCGATGTTGAAGTCACTTACTAGAGGACATGTATAGGTGGGAAAAATCCCACAAGTGGATAGAAAAAGAGAACTTACTCGAGGATGTATGTGGACTATGCCCAATGAATGAACATGGAGAAGAGAGGGATAGTGAAAGTTAGGTGGAGGAAGAGGGTTTATGGACAATCATGTGGTTAGAAAACAAGAAAGAAATGTAATAGAAATCTTTTGATGTACCTATTGTGGTGGAAGGGTACACCGTGACATTGCTCTTTGGGTAATGATGGTTCTATCATCTAGTCCAAGTTTGTGACAACTATGTTCACAAAACTTCTACCTATAGTGTATATGATGCAAGAGATTTCGGGTCCACAGGAAATCTTGCATCAACCAAAAACTTGTAGGTTATGTTTGTGTAGACTAGTCAACATGAATGTCAATTTGGCATGGTAAAATTGCTCCAAATGAAACATCAACTCTACTACACTTCAAGGGCATCGAGTACATTAGGGGGATGGTTTTAGTTAGGAACATACTTCCAACTCAATTTGTTGTGATATTCGATTGTCAATAGCACTTATAATGTGGTTATGTCTATCAAGACACGAAAGTGAGAGGTTTCACCCATATACAAAAATATCATGTGGAATACATCAAAACTAGAATGTGATTGTATATTTGGATTCTCCTCAAAAATTTATGCACTTTAAAAAATGTGGAATTGTATGCAAACATTATAGGCTCGAAACTAAGGGTTTTGTGCGGTGGAAAAACCATTGTGGCGGTTTTGCAACCTTAAATGGCACTTTTGAAACCTTAAGTGGCGCTTTGAAATTGTTGTGGTAGTTTTAAAACCACTTATATGCAAAAACGGGTCATTTGATCATCGACACAATGGTTATGCAACCATTACTCGATGTAAAACGATGGATTTTCCTTTAGCAAAAGAAAAAAGAAAGTAACAAACGTCAACGTTGAGTTTTTTCATCTTGGGAGCGACTCATTGCTCTTGAAATGGACATCTCCAAAAGGCATAAAGGAAGGGTCGTGTGGATGAGAAAGGCAATCTTCAATAGAATTGTCTTCAAAGATAGTGGGTGAAGAGATGAAAAGAAAACCCAAGGAGTGCCTATGAGATATCAAAGAGTAGTTGTACTAGTACATTGAGGGATTGTAGTGTAATGCCTCTTTTTCATGTTTGTAGTAGTTTATGAGTGTATTTTAATTCTTTCGTTTGAAAGTAGACCACGAGTAAATTGTAATGTTGGTGTGAATTATGGGTACATGTGTGAGTGTGTTTATTGTTGTGAAAGTTGAGTCAAGTTACAAGGACAAGGCTTTCCTTCATTGGACCCCCTAACCCTAACTTGCATCATGTCATGTGGCGTGGGAGGCTAACATGTGGTGATTTAGTGTGTAGGTCCTTAATAGGATAATGGAGGTATGTGGTATGTTGTCAAGCAATGCACAGAGATCCAAAGGTATTGCAAGGTTGCGAGGCACTTGAGGTGTTCCACAATACTAAGATATTGTGTGGTACTGCAAGAGTGATGTGCGTGTATGTGGGACTATGAGGCAATGTGCCAAGGTACTACAAGACTTTGCACAAAGTGTCGGTCATGTTATGAGTCGAACGGAGTAATGTGGTATGATGTGAGGTGTTTCTTCATGTGCTACCTAATACCACAAGTACATGTGTGTGGTGTGAGATGCCACGAGGTTGAGGAGCACAAAGTTGTGAGGAATATTGTATGATTACACCACTTGAAGTATTGCAAGTCAAAACACAAGGTTGTGCATGGATCATGAGTATTAATTTTACAACCCAATGAATGCTTCATTACGAGGTTTAGGTTCTATTTTTAAGGACTAGCTTAATTATTTGTATTTTTTGTTATTTATGGAACATTGGGCACCTCTCGTAGTAGATCTTGCACATGTTCTATCTAAATATTACTATATTTCAATTTTGGTCTTTTTATTTTCAACCTTGAGATATAATATTACATACATTTTGTAAGCAACAATGCATTGCAATGAGGGTGATGACAACAATGTCAATAAGGATGCCAATGACAATGGTGGCAACGTGACAGCAAGCGGGCGGCAAAGTGGTCATGGTGGTTGGCATTGGTGGTGGCGTTGGCGAGGGATGAGGATGGGGCAATTAGATAAACATCAATGTTTTTGTTGGGATTCAAACACTTAAAATATTTTGTATATTATTGTTTAATGATTTATAATCTATTTTTAAGCGGATGGTTGTGAACATTTTATACATAATATATAATTTTTTAATGTTTATGATGAATTTTCATTTTAAATTTAGGTAAAGACATCTCGCACAATCATTGTCTTTTTCAAATTATATTGTAATACACTAATTGTTAATGTTGTCTATTAATTGTGATAAAAGAACTTACTCCATATTTGATTTTTGACCATTAATTGTTCGGAAAGGTATCATTCAATTCAGTGCATTTTTATATAATTAAGAATGGGTGTCTATTGAAAACCAATAAAATTAATGAATTGCATTGTGTATAATAAAAATATTGTATATTTTGCAAATAGGATCAATGGTCATAAATATTTAAAAGTTAAATTTCAATCAAATTTGTCATGTTTTGAAGAAAAATACGCCGATGCAAAATCTGTCAATTCAAATGCACACTATTTTTCCAAAATCTTGAAGACCGACAAATAAGGATGATGTTACTCCTAGTGTTGCATTTCACACATAAAAAAATCAAAACTTAAAAATAAACCGATATAAAATGCAATTTTGACAAATAAACCCTAACACAAAATGCATAAAAAGTCCTACCAAAATAATCTACGTAAAATTGTTTCTAAACAATGATGTTGATTAGCATAAACAATTATCGTTGTTTACGCAACCAAAACAATGTGTCAAAGAAGATTCATTCATTTTCTAGTTAGTTATCGGACTACTTTGATGCAAGTGACACAAATCAATTAATCTACTAGTGATATTTTGTGTCCTTACTGGTTGCATAAGGTGTTCTTGTTTCCTATAATATTATTCATTTCTATTTATTGATTCTATTTCCAACACTATGGCAAGCACACCAATTCTATGTTAAAATTTAGTTTCCTTGAGAACACAAACTCAATAGATTTCAATCATAGTAAGTTTCATATTTGCTTTCATGAGTTAGAAATTGGTATATCCAACCTAATAACAAACCCCTAAATGGGTATTTACTTTATAGTAATTCAAAACAATTGAGGGCTTAGTTCTAGATTCTCAAAATCATCCTAGAATGCAAGACTTGAGCTTTCACGACACGAACATAATGAGTTATGCCATATCAAGAGTAAGGACTAGCACCCACATAATGCATGATGGTATTCAACATCCTAAGTAAAAACTCGTAATAAAGAATAGTATAGTGTTTCTCAATGAAATGTCAAGTTTAGTGACTAACTATTTCACTTCCTAATGACAAAGGAAAGTCAATGATGCTAACATTATTCTAATACTTCAGTGCTTTATGAAAAAAATAAGACTAAGAACTATAACTAACTCATTGGAATTGAGCCATAATAAAAAATTAAAAACCTTATATTGAGTTTTTTCCCCTTTGCACTTTTTTAATTTCTGGTTCTTCCTTGGGGCTACAATGTTGGACCCTTCTGCAGTCCGGCCTCCGATCCTCCCCCGACAGCCGACTCTAATGATTCTCTCCCACATACCCCTAATGGGTCATGGAAAGATGCGGTTGTTGGGTCGCCTAAGGTTTTTCAATCTGTTAAGTTGTAGCCTAAGATTCTGGATGACACGATGTCTCTGCAGATTCCTTCCCATGTCACGGATGTCGCTCTTGCTTCAAGAGACTTTTCCCTCGGTAAAGTTGATGGGCCCCGGGCACCCTCTAGAGGACATTAGGAAATGGTCGTGCATTAAGTGGGCCCCATGTGGCCCCCGGAGATTACTGTTATGCCAAATGGCTTCATCTTGTTTACTTTTAGCCTAAAGGAGGATTTTGTGTGGGCGCTTCTAGGTTGTTTGTGGTTCTTTGGTAGACACGGTTTCTACCTCGATAAATGGACATCGGGTTTTAACCCTCGCACGGAGACAATGAATTAAGCGCCGATTTGGGTTCACCTACCAAGTCTGCCATTGGAGTTCTGGGATGCTACAGTCATTGAAGGTATAGCTCTGTCCTTGGGCTCTCTCATTGCTATTGATCAAGCCACCAAAGCTAAATCTAAGGCTTATACATGATAGGTTTTGTGTGAATGTTGATGTTAGTTGCCCATTACCCAAATCCATTGATCTTCTTATCGGACTTTGGAGTTTGGTCTCAACCCATTGAATACGAATATGTTCCACAGGCATGTTCTAATTGTAAGAGCATTGGCCACAAGGCCCCTACTTGCCCTTCGAAACCGGCTCCTAAACAAAATGCTCTTGTTTGTTCTCCCAAGTTGAAAAATAAATTCATCCCCAAAATCATTCCAGAGGTTAGCACTTCTAATTCTTTTGTTTCCCTTTTTGGAAGAGGGTGAAATCCCCTCTTCGAGATTCCCCAAGAGCAATCGCTTCTTCTTTTTCATTGTTGTCACTTCTTCTTCTCCCCCTCTTACCCCTTGCTTCGTTCGCTCCTTGATCCCCCTCTTGAGGTTGAGCTCCCCCTTTTTCCCTCTCCCTCCTTTGAGGAGATTATCTCTTCCTTGCCTTCTTCCTTCACCCTCTCCTTGTTTTAGATGTAATCTTGTCCTTTCCCTCTCCTTCCCCCTTAGTTGTGGAAGATGGCTGGTCCAACTAGGAACACTCAAAGCAACTGTAAAAAAAATGGTGATGTTGGTGCCAATAATAAGAAAGGGATACCTACCAATCATTCTAAGCTCCAACAAGAGACAACTTAGAATATTGCTCAAGGTGTTCAGGGTACTCTCACTTTGGATGGTGGGGGTAAACCTAAATCCAAAAATGAAGATTCTCTCCTGGAATATTAGGGAATTAATGCTCCCCTGAAGAAAAAGAGTCCTTAAAGATATGAGATTAAAACACTCCCTGACATCATCATGTTGCAAGAAACTAAGCTTAAGGAAGATCTCATCCTTCCTAGGATATGGCCCTCTGCATCCTTTGCCTCTCAGGAATCCTCTGGGAACTCTAGGGGCCTTTGTATTTTTGGAATCCAAGAATCTTTTTGGTGAATGCCTTATCAAACTCCTCACTTTATGGGAATGTTTTTCAAGAAATCATCAAATGTAGGTTGGATAGCTATTAATATTTATGCGCCTAATCTTGAATCTCAAAGAGAAGTCATGTGGAAAGATATTATGGACTTCAAAAGTAGCAACAGACATTTGCCTTGGCTCATTGCTGGAGACTTTAACACCTCTTTACCCTTCTAAAAACAAGGTGGTTCCCCAACAAATTTCAAGTATGGATTCCCTTGCCAGCTTCATCCATCAAGGTGAGTTTTTTTATTTTGATCTTCATGGAGCCTCTTTTACTTGGTCGAATCGCAGATTAGGTCTTAATCACATTCAAATCAGGCTGGACATAATGCTTGGTTCTATGGATTGGATCACTCATTTCCCTGATTTCTATCTAAGTTCTCTCCCCAAAGCTGCTTCTGATCATAGCCCCTTGCTTTAAGTGCAGCAACTTTCCAAAAATCCAAAATCGCCTTTCAGATTTGAACTAGCTTGGCTCTAGAATCATAATCTTGATAAACTCATTGAGGAATGGTGGAAGGTGGAAATACAGGCTCAGCCATGTTTAGGTTTGCCAAGAAACTTAGTTTTGTCAAAAAACATCTTAAAACTTGGAAAGTCAAAACCTTTGGGGATATTAGGAAAGAAAACACCAACTCTCCTGAAGATCTCAGAGATATCCACCAATATTGAAAGATGGAAGAACTCTGATTTACACCAACAAGAATTGTCTCTGCTTAGTGATTATCATAATACTCTAGTTGAAGAGGAAATATATTGGCGACAAAGATCTAGGGCTCTTTGGTTACAACATGGAGACCACAATACAAAAAAATTCATGCTACAACTTCCAAGCATAAAAGTGGGATAAAATCAAAGAACTATTATTGATGGATGGTAGGCTTTGAATTTTGAAGATGTTATTTCTTCAACTGGTTAATTTCTATGCTAACCTCCTTAAGGAAGAGGGGCCTCCTAATGAGGTTGATATGACAGAAATGTTGCAACATATCCCCAAGCTTGTTTCTGATGAAATTAATGGAAAACTTACTCATCCTTTTTCAGTTGAAGAAGTTCATAAAGTTGTCTTTACTATGAAAGGAGACAAATCCCTAGTCCCGATGGCTTCCTTACAGCCTTCTTCCAAACCTTTTGGGATATCATTAAGCAAGACCTGATTGAGGTTGTTAATGAGTTTCAAAATAATGACTCTCTTTTAAAGGAATGGAACAATACTTTCATTGCATTAGCTCCTAAGACTTTGGGATCCAAATCGGTTTCAAATTTCCACCCTATTAGCCTTTGCAATACCTCTTATAAAATAATCACCAAAATGTTTGCGATGAGATTGAAGCCCTTTATGAATAGCTTGATCTCTACACAACAAAATGGTTTTATTGGAGCGGGATGATTCAAGGAGGAGTTATAGTTGTGCATGAAGCCATCCACTCAGCCCATCACTCTAAATTGGTAAGAAGGAATGATTCTCAAGTTAGACATGTAAAAATATTTTGATCGAGTCAGCTGGCCTTTTCTCCTTAGAGTGCTCAAAAATTTGGTTTCTATGATAAATGGTGTAATTGGATTTATAGTTGCATCTCTTCTCCTCATTTCTCTATCCTAGTGAATGGTATCCTACAGGTTTTTTGCTAATAGCGGGGAATCAAACAAGGAGATCCGCTCTCCCTTCCTTTTCCTCCTTATGGCTAATACTTTGAGCAGGGCCCTTGAGGCTGTTAAAAATGTTGCTACTATATCTAGCCTCAAGATTACAACTAGGGTCCCGGAGTCTACTCACAGTCAATTTATAGATGACACCCTCCTTCTAGGTTTGCCTCGGTGGTGGAAGCTAGAGCTTTGAAAAAGATCCTTGATTACTACCAATTTGCTTCTCAGCAACTCATCAACTTTTCCAAAAGTTGTATTGCCTTCATTCATACTCCGGCCAGTAGGAAAGAAAGATTGTTGCTATCTTTGGTTGCAAGCATAGTTGATCTTCCTTCCACCTACTTAGGGCTTCCTCTTTTCAAAGGCAGGTAACTTAAAACTCTTTGGACTCCGGTTATTGAATGTTTTCATAAGAAGCTTGCAGGTTGGAAGGGTTCACTTCTCAGCCAAGCTGGCAAGCTGCAACTTGTAAAGACCTCGCTTTAAAGCCTCCCTATTTATTTTATGTCTTTACTTAAATGCCCTCATCGGTGGCCTCTCACATCGAACAAATTCAAAAACACTTCCTTTGGTCGGGCACTGAAGAGCGCAAAAGGATTCATTTAGTTTCATGGAATATTGTCTGCAAACCTATGCATGTTGGTGGGTTGGGGCTTCAAGAGTGACAGATATGAATGAAGCCATGTTGGCTAAGTTGGGTTGGGCTATTGCTTCTAAAGATCACTCCCCATGGGCTCAACTTCTGATTTATAAGTACCTTCCCCCTACTGGAGACTTTCTAACTTCAAAAGTTTTGCGAGGCTCAACTATTTGGAACTCCATTGTCAACTCTCAATCTTTACTAAAATTGGTACCAAGTGGCGTTTGGGGGATGGAACTCTCATTGACTTCTGGAATGATTGGTGGTTGGTGACAAGCCTCTAGGTTGGGATTCATTCTGGAACCCAATCAAAAACATCTTTCTTCTATATGTGGTAATAAGGTTAGTGATTACATCAATAGGAAGGACAATAAACCTTGTTGGCATATTCCTTCCTAGGACAGGTTGTAGCATCATTCAGTTGCAATGTATTAATTGTCTTAAGGTTGTGCTTTCCTCCCAGTATATTCCCTTTTCTTATTCTTAGGATGAGCGCATTTGGCCGATCTCTCCCTCTAGTGGTTTTTCGGTAAAAGTTGCTTACCTATCAAAATGCATCCACCTTGTGGACCGCCGCTTAGACAATTTGGTCTCCTCAAGTGATCCCTAAATTGGCTTCTTCTCTTGGCTCTATCGTGATGTTATTCTCTCTGGGAAAACCTCAAACATAGGGGATTCTCTCTTCCCAGTCATTGCATCCTCTACCTTAATGCCTTGGAAAGCTCTGCCCATCTTCTACTTCATTGCCCCTTTTCTCACTCCCTATGGAGTCTACTTCTAATTAATATGGGGTTTCCTGGGTTTTTCCATCCTCTCTAGCGGAAACCTTTTCCCAATGGCGCTCTCCCTTCAAACATCCTATTGCTCTCTTGCTTGGAATCTTTTTCTCCCCACACCTTATGGGGAATTTGGAAAGAAAGAAACAAGCATGGATTTTTAAGGAGCAAGTCGTGATTTGGGACATGTCTTCACTGGAATTGTTTCTAGTCTATAGGAAAACTTGAACTACTTCATCTGGAGGAAGCACAAACAAAAAATTACTTTAAGTCCTTCAGCTTCTTGGCCTCAAGCAACTCTTGATATCAATTACGCTCTTTATTCGACTTCGGTTAGAGCTAATACTTCTGGTCCCCCGACAGTTGGTTGAAGCTTAATACCAACGAGCGGCTAAGGGTAACCCGGGGGCTTCTAGGGGTGGAGCTATTCTAAGAGATGAATTTGGTCAACCCTTGGCTGCAGTTGTAGCTAATTTTGACATTGGTACCAATCACGAGCTAAAGCTCTGGCCATCCTTAAAGGGTTGGAGTTGACCCTTAATATTGGTACGAGTAAGCTTATTATGGAGAGCGACTCTCTTAATCTAGTAAGAATTATGAACTCAATGACCCTGCCCAATGGACTATCAATAATATAATCAAAGATATTAGAGCCCTTCAAGCCCACTTTCAGCAGATGAAGTTTCAACATATATATCGAGAGGGCAATAAAGTGGCAAATTTTTTCCTTGCTAATATGGGTGTCTTCTCTGATGGTCAAAATCTTGGATTGGAGACTTTCCAGATAACCTTCTTAATATTATTTCTAATGATTTTCCTCCACCTTAATTCCCTTTGGGGATTGTTTTCCAGCTTCATCTGGCTCTTTTGGGCTACTACCATCACATACTTGGCTAAGACCTCTTTCCCCTTTTGACAGTGGGTAGTAATGATTTTTTATTAAACTCTTCAATGCTAATTATGATCCCAAGAACTCACGCTCGTGTGAAAGGAAGATTTGCTCATGATGATGGTTAATTGGAGTGGATTTTTTATTAATGGTACTCATTTTGAGTTAATGTCGACACGTGTGTACAACGGGGATGATGGTGATTGTATTTCCTATTTAAACTTTGGCCATTTTGGATTTTTGCCAATTTTGGTCACTTTCTTTCAATGCATGATGGGTGGGCCAATTCGAAGGATTGAACCTTCGTCCTACGAGGAGGTCAGGAGTGACCAAGAAGTATGGAATATCTTACAGGATGCGGGAATTACTCCTTTCATGGAATGGCTGAAGGGACATTCATTAGGTCTCCAGCGCGTGTGTTGGCGTCATGGAAGAAGGGGAAGGGAAGGTCAAGGTGGGTAAGAACTCGGTTTATAATTTCTCCTAAATCAATTGTTGAGGCTATTGGTCTTCCTTCTGAGGGAGATGAGTATTTCAAAAGATCCCTCCAAGCGTGCGAAATGGCGGACTTTTTATGTCATGGGGAGAAACTGAAAAAATATCAATCTAGTTATGAATGGACTTCTCTCCCTCCCTCTTGGGATAGGGTCGCGGAGTTCATGCATGCGTTATTTCACCTTGGAAGGCCGGTATAAGCTGATTTATGGCCCCCAGCTCTTCTTGCTTGCTCATTTGTGCCATGATAAACAGGTGAATCTTGCATCTTTCCTTTTCCAGTCTTTTGAACTTTCTCTACATTTAGCTCGAGAAGAAGAAGGTCCTCTTCTTCATCATGGTCTTATTTACCTTCTTTTCATTTCTACTACTTCCCCGAGTGACATTGCCCGCTTCCCCCCTAAATTGGGTAAGCGGGAAAGTCGTGCCACTCGGTTTTACGCTTTTGAGCCACCCCAACCTCCTCCTCTCCCTCTGCCTCCTCCGCTCCTTCCTTCGCCGCCTCCACCTTCCTCTCGACTCGACTTTGATGTTCTCATCATCGGGCAGAGTGTTGTTGACCCTCGTGCCTCGGTTCCCATTGCTTTGCCTCTCCTTCCCCACCTTCTACCAGATGTTCCTTTGTTGTCCCCTCTTGCATCGTTGATGGCGTCCCCAAGCCCTCCATCTGCTTCTTTTGGTCCTTCTTGGACTTGGGGCTATCCTTCTTCTAAAGCCTTTGGAGATGTCCACTAACCATGTTATTCCATAAGTGTTGTTGGGCCTTTCTTATGTCTACCTGGAGTCTCCTTCCCCTACTTTGGTGGGTTCCCTTGACATCGACATGGAGGATAAGAATTTGGCTTCAACTAAAATGCAAAATCCTAATATCACCTCCTTTATCATAACATGATCCGGAAGATAATGAAATTGTTCTCAATATCCTTGAAAAGCTCAACGAGGCCTTCTCTATCATCAAGAACTAGAAGTTATACACAGACAAGACTTGGGAAAGTATCAACTCGATTGCCTTGAGTTGATCAAGCTTGCTGATAATTTGGTTGATAAAACTGCTTATTGTTGCTACCAAGAATGTTGTTGATACACTTAAGAAAATTCACTCTATGTAATTGTGCTAGTTATCTTATGTTTTTGCTTTTTGGATTTTGGTTGCCTTCGGGCTTACTCTCTTAATGCTTAACTACTTGTATCTAGCCACTTGGGCTTTTTGTACAAGAATGTGGGTCCTTTCAAAACAAAAAAACTCTATTGGAATTGAAAACTTGTGTAGTTGTGATTCCTCTCACAAAATTCTATAAATATTAAAAAAACTAATGCTTCTAAAATGGCTACACACTCAAACAGAGGCCTTGTATATAGTCAAATTCATTTCTATAAGACATTTTGTAATGAGAATCTTTTATTTCTTACTAAAGTTGTGAAAATGTTTAGGGCATCTTTTAGAATAACATAATTAAATTTTAAAAAAGGTTGGGGATACATATTTACGCCGAGAGGCATTCTTATAATGGCCGACAAGGCTATAATGGAGTGTGTTGTTCAATTTTATTCTCGACATTAAATTTGACATTCATTTGACTATCATGTGATAATTCATTCATAAATTTGACTTCTATTGGACTGTCACTTAAATAATTTTGTTTCTTTTTCTTGGAGAAGTCAATCAAAAAATAGTAATATCTTGGTCATGTAGTAATGTTTGGATCTTTTTTTCTTGAATAAGACTGACACAATTGGAAATTGATAGAGAATTTAATGAAGTTGATTAAAGAGGTATGTAAAAATCAAACCTAAAAACCTTGAAATTGATATCTATTAGTGTATTTCATATAGATACATTTATTATAATATAATTATTATATTTATTTTTAATTGTTAATTTTTTGGTGTACTTATATTACCCTTGCATAGTTAGATATGTACATTGCCTCATGAATAATATATGTCGACGTATTTTAGATAGATTTATTTAAGATATCTATACTAGTTTATATAAAGATCATGTGCAAATACTAATGGAATCATGCATAAATCATTTTTCACTTATAAGAAGATTTGAAAGGGAAAACAACATGTTTCGGTTAATCTATGATAGGAAATATGGTCCCATAATTAAACCACAATTAGTTATAAAGTAACGATGTAAATGGTGTTAGACTATAAGAGTTAGGTTCTTACTGAAGGGTTGGCGTGGCTATAATGTGTCCATGCAAGTGTGGACAGGTTTTGGAAGTCCCAAAGCATAACTTAAGTTTGTTTGTCCCTTATGTCTCACTGAGGTTACATTGCATACTACGTTAGCTTTATAAGGGTGCTTTCCTAAATATGCTTCCAAGTACAAAAAGTCGATCCCTGTGATAATATTTTGTTATTGAGCTATATAGGTACCCTTCACATTTAGAATTTAAGTTTTACCATAAATCCTCTTGGTTGTATTGTTAATGACAGTCTATTTAAAAGAGATGAGATTGGAAGAGAATCAGATTAAATAAAGAAATGGGAGCCAGTCATTCTGGGTTATAAATCATTTGCCCAACGTTGTGGGAAGTTTGAAAGGCCAACAATATAGGAGATGTTTGGTTAATGTCATGGACAACAATCAAGACATCACATGTTTAGATTTTATATAATTCCCAAACATCCAATCATCAGTTAATGTCATTTCTTCTATGGATTGGTATTTCATGGTTGGTAAATCTTGTTTATGCTTTTATTCACACGCATAAAACACAGAAACCAAATGCAGCAACACTGGTGCAAATACAAGTAGCAACACCAAAAGTGAGATCAACCACAAGTCTGCATATTCACAAGTTGCTTGTCTCCTCTAGTTGCCACTAGCAAGTGTTGAACTCGGTACCAACCAACTCATTTGCCTCGGAACAACTTGATACCCCCAGCTGCCAAATATTATATATTGTCTTATCTTGGAGTGAGACATACTGTAATCTTCAGTTCATATAGCCTTAGTGAATAATATGTATATTTCTATTTTTTCTTTTTAAATACTTTTAACGTGATCTCATAAAAGTGATAAGCATTAATGTATCCTCCATATGACGGGCTTAGGCTCCTGATGTTTTTTTCCAAATTTTGTCAACTCATTTTCACCAAACCTTAAGTTGTATTAGGTTATCTTCCCACTGGTAGTTGTCTTATTTCTGGGTGAGTTTCTTGATCTATAAGGTTCCATGCTTTATCTGTGTCAGCACAATTTTTAGTATTGGTTGAATCTTCTAAAAAAATCTTGATTTCCATACACATTTCTGACAAGGCATGTCTTTTCTTTAGTCACAAAATTATATAAAAAAACAATTAGTTACCAAAACTACTGTTGTCTGAATCCACCATTCAGCAGAGGTCTGAGATTTCAGAACCGAGTTAGTTGGGGCAAGTAGCATAAAAATAGCGAGCCCACTAACTACCCTAACAAGAAATATGATAATCAAATTTTTCAATGGATAGTACTGTGTTACCGGATTTGCCTCCAGAAAGGTGGAAGGGGAGGGGTGATGGGGAGTATGGGTATGATTTGTTCCAGATATGGATGCGGGGGCAATTTGGCAATGGGTATGTCCAAGGTACCGCAGCAGACCTGCAGATATGCCTGGATCCGTCCAGGGACAAATCTGAGCATATCCACAAGCTTCTTGCAGTACCCTGGATTTATCATGAATCCGACCTCAGCAATGGATTTTTTTAATCTTTACTTTAAAAATACTCAATTGTGAACTTCAAAAAAAAGTAAAAACACTCATTTCATCAAAAGCAAACAGCACCACTACATTTACCTCTCATTGCACATTTGCTTCTCGCCTCCATTTCTTCAATTGCTTAGGACTGATACTAATTTAATGTGTTAATCCTATGCTATTACAACTGCCCATTTGCTGCCAAGGAATTTAATGAGCTTGTGATGATTTATGGTTTTTAAAACAAAAACATGGTTTAAAAACTCCAAAACATTAGTAAGCTTTTGTAACTAGTTTTTACTTCTTTTTGTTATTTTATTTTAACATTCTTTCAACAAATGCCCAAATGCCTTAAATTTTAATAGCAGTATTATTATTTTTTGACCAGGGGCTATAGGGATTTGCTAGAATGTCTGCCTTTGCAAGTGGTAGTTCCATGGGCCAAGGGGTAGCCTTCAAAACCAGTGCTTCCTCGCCTCTTTGGAAGAATGTAATGATTTTAGAACAGGCACTAGGAGGAGGGTGTTGTATTTGGGTTTGTTCAAAGTGTAAGGTCAGATATAACAGCTCGCATAATCGGGTGAAATCCCACTTGTGTGTGATTCTTAGTATTGGAATAACTTGCCTTCAGCCAGGCATAGGTAGAAAGCAAGGAGAGGACTTGTCGCATGCAAGATCATCCAATACATCAAAGAGTAGGAAGAAGCAGATGTAATAGTTGCGCAAAAATTGAAGCATCCTTTGGCAAAGAAAAGATTTAGATCTACTAGGCCATCTATTGCTCCATCTTATGTCATGACCAAATCACACCCATTTATTGCTACACAAGTAGCATAAAAATAGCGAGCCCACTAACTACCTAACAAGAAATATGATAATCAAATTTTCCAATGGATAGTACTCTATGCTACCAGATTTGCCTCCAGAAAGGGGGCAGGGGAGGGGTGATGGGGAGTACGGGTATGATTTGTTCCAGATACGGATGCGGGGGTGATTTGGCAATGGGTATGTCCAAGGTACCGCAGCAGACCTGCAGATATGCCTGAATCCGTCCAGGGACAAATCTGAGCATATCCACAAGCTTCTTGCAGTACACTGGATGTGTCATGAATCCGACCTCAACAATGGATTTTTTTAATCTTTACTTTAAAAATACTCAATTGTGAACTTCAAAAAAAAAAGTAAAAATACTCATTTCATCAAAAGCAAACAACACCACTACATTTACCTCTCATTGCACATTTGCTTCTCGCCCCCATTTCTTCAATTGCTGAGGACTGATACTAATTTAATGTGTTAATCCTATGCTATTACAACCGCCCATTTGCTGCCAAGGAATTTAAGGAGCTTGTGATGATTTAAGGTAAGTTTTGTGGTTTTTAAAACAAAAAACATGGTTTAAAAACTCCAAAACATTTGTAAGCTTTTGTAGCTAGTTTTTACTTCTTTTTTGTAATTTTATTTTAATATTCTTTCAACAAATACCCAAATGCCTTAAATTTTAATACGAGTATTATTATTTTTTTACCAGTGGCGCTAGGGATTTGCTAGAATGTTTGCCTTTGCAAGTGGTAGTTCCATGGGCCAAGGGGTAGCCTTCAAAACCAGTGCTTCCTCGCTTCTTTGGAAGAATATAATGATTTTAGAACAGGCACTAGGAGGAGGGTGTTGTATTTGGGTTTGTTCAAAGTGTAAGGTCAGATATAACAGCTCGTATAGTCGGGTGAAAGCCCACTTGTGTGTGATTCTTAGTATTGGAATAACTTGCCTTCAGCCAAGCATAGGTGGAAAGCAAGGAGAGGACTTGTCGCATGCAAGATCATCCAATACATCAAAGAGTAAGAAGAAACAGATATCATAGTTGAGCAAAAATTGAAGCATCCTTTGGCAAAGAAAGGATATAGATCTATTAGGCCATCTATTGCTCCATCTTATGTTGTGACCAAATGACACCCATTTATTGCTACACCCCCTCACGGCCATAATAAAAGAGGATCCACCTTAAAGATGCGAGAGAACAAAAGGTGCAAGTCCATTGGAAAGGGCATTCCAGAATGAGGCCACCGGCATAGTAAAGAAGAACATTGCGCGTTGTTTGCACACACGGGTTGCCATTTAATGTCACTAGATCATCATACTAGCGGGAGATAGTGAAATCTATCAATGAAGTCCTAAAGGGTTCGCCATCCCAAGGTATGAAAAGGCGCAGACCACATTGTTGGCAAAAGAAAAAAACATGTTGAAAATTAGTTGCAGCACATCAGGGATTCGTGGGTCAAAACAAGGGTCACCATCATTTCTAATGAATGGAAATATACGCCAAATAGGCCATTGATTAATGTGGTCACAGTGTGCCCTAAAGGGGCAATGTTTAGAGAGTCGTTGATTGTGAGGAGACAGTGAAGGATGTACATTTTATTGTGGGCATCATAATAGCGTCCATTGAGGTAGTGGGGCCTCAAAATGTTGTCCAAGTTATAACAGACAACACAATAAATTAAAAGTACGGTCATGTTGGTTGAGGCAAGATATGGGCACATATTTTAAATACCTTGTTCAATCCCTCAAGCCTATATTGCAAATAATGCGCACCAAAATTGATTGGATCAAGCAAGTCTATGATGTGGGCGATATTCAAATGTTCATATCCAACCATAACATGCCCCAACGCATCTTCAGGTCTTTCTCGAAGTTGCAGTTGTTAAAGGTCTTCTTTTTAACTTTTTTTAATCATTCATGAATCATGTATAGTTTTAAATTTTAATTTAATTTGTAAGGTTGTAATTTGTAGAATTTTATTTTTGAACATTTTGTTTTAATTTGTAGGTTGTTGAGACTCGATTTGCCTCACTCACATTCATCTTGAGACAAATTGTCAATGCGTGTGACATTATCAACCACTAATGGAGTGTATGGAGGCAATCAAACACTTAAGAGGGCCACAAAGGTGAAAGGGTTGATCTGGATGATGGGTGGTGGGATTGTGTGGAGTATTTTCTCAATTTTATCAAAGCCCGTCTGCAGATGTGAGATTTATTGATATGGAGGATAATCCATGTATGGGCGAGGTAGATGATGGAATCAACTCAATGATTGAGAAGATTAAATCCATCATAAATGCCAAAGAGCAAGATCCTACAGAGAGGTTCTTCAAGAAAGTGCATTAGATACTCATTGATAGGTGGAACAAAATGACCACCCCATTGCATCGATCTAGAATCTCAAATTTGCAGATTTCTTTTCTTTGTCTAGAAGGGTCCTACCATACAGAGATATTGAAGTTAGTGAGAGGTGTATAAGGTGGGATTATCTAAACTCTTTCCCGAACCCTAGAGTAGAAAAAATAGTTATTGGAGATTTTGGGCTTTTCATGACATCCACGGACCACTCCTTGGCACTACTTGTGACAAATACGAGGACGGCCAAATGTGGTGGTGCCTCCATGGGCAAGCAAACCTTCGCTTCCAACCACTGGGTATTAAAAGAAAACTCTACCTTTCTTTTCAACATTTTTTTAACATTTTACTTTTATAAATTTTGATTGACTTTGTGGCTTTCCAAAATAGGTTGTGAGCTCCTCTTCAGTGGAGCAAAACTCGGGTACATACACCTTTATCCACTCAATTAAGCACATCAAGCTAGCAGCGAAAAAGGCTGAGGATTTGGTCAACATGCGTTCCAACCTACGCCTTCTAACACAAACAAAATGAGTACAAGCAAGGGGCAACAATGTGTTGGGACATTGACCCGGAGACTCCTTGGATGCTTCCATTGCCCACCTTACATTGCTTGACACATATCTAGCAAGTTCTTCACACTACCAGCATAGCAGAGTTAGTGGGAGTGGCACTGCTACTGCATGTGGTTCTAATGAACTACATGATGATGTTGATGAAGACATTGGAGTGGAATACGAATATAATGAACATGCTGATTTTTGTGTATACATTGTAACATTTGCACTATGCACTTGTTCTAAGACTAATCTGAGTTCAACCACTGAATATCATGACTTTCGGCATTCATCAGTATGTTTTGTGGTTATTTAAGTTTTCTCAAATATTTTGTTTACTTTATGCATGATGTGTGGTTAATTTTGCTTATTTGGCTATATTTTTAATATTTTATATTTTTTTGTACGGCAAAATGTATCCGGGGTAAAAAAATGGCATACCGGCATATCTGATTCTTTGTACACATACCCGTACCCAAAACGAATCAGGTGCATAGATAGTACTTGTATGTTAGTTCATTGTATCAGTCGGTGTGTTATATGTGAAGCACATTTTAATAGAAATTATCAGAATTCAGTCAGAAATTTTGAGATGAGGTTACTACCAAAATGAAATATTTTCAGATGTGTGTAAAACTCCATTTTTGTATGTCTTACTGAAAAGAACTCTATTTCATGTCTCCAATTTTGAGTTCACTTTTTCTTTGTTTGCTCCGAGTAGTCTAAAATTATGTTCTTAAATAATCATCTAACAATCTATTGAACCAGGTGGGATACTGAAGGATCAATCAATTTAAAGCAATTACGGATGGGGTATTAAATGATCCACAAAACTAAATTACATTCAATAATGAATATAAAGAAAGAATACTCCATCCAAGTCTAATTCATATTAGAAAAATTGGGCAAGGAAACATCTCATTTATCCCCACAAGTGTAACACAAAAAGGTTTTAAAACACTCGATAGTAGATACTGTACCATAAAGCTAAACAGTATCATAGGCATTACCAATAAGGTGCACTTTTTATTCGCTGCACAAAACTGTACAACTAATAGTTGTAAAGTGTTACTACAGTAACACATTTGTCTTGCTCTGCTTCAAATAAAAGATACATTCACTTTATTTCTCTGGCATCAGTCACGGACATATCAAAGCTATTTCACTTTGCATAGAATAGAAAAGTAAATGTAAACTAAAAAGGCTAAAGTTTTCAGTTTACATGGGAAACTTACCACAGTATTCTTTAACAATGCATACTTATGGTCCGCCCAGGATAGCATTTTCAAGATCTTCTCTGCTTAGTGCATAGCTGAATTTTCTTTCAACCCTCTCAGGATTTCCAGGCCCACTATTTTGATACCTGTAACATGTGACAACAAATATAAAAATATGTGCCACTATCTTGGAAAGGCATCAGAACTCCAACTCTCTTTGTTGGCCCTTTTAAAAAGTCAGAACTAATGGATCCTCTGCTTTGGTGAAATCATTTGAAGTCAAAACATCTTTTTTAAGTTAATGAAATTTGAGCATCCCAGAATGCAGAGGAAAATGAAGATTACAAAATATAGAGGAGAAAAAGAATCTGCTTGGAAGATTAATGCTGCTCTTGGGGTTAATGAAATAATCCATTTCATGAAAAAATTTCGAGCATTAAAGTATGATATAAATAAAAGTATCCCACGACAACACAAGTTCCACAGAAAGTGAGATGTTAAGAGGAGACAATGTCAACAGTTACATCTCTTTGCAAGTGCTTAATTCTTATTCCAAAAGAACATTTCCAACCCTAAGAAGTGCTCAATTCACTTGGGCTTATATACATCTTATAAGAAAAACAATTAAGGATCACTTCCTCCTGTACTTGGATAAATGAACAAAGGAACTTGGGTACACAATTAGACTGCAATGCATCTTTACTCACACAACTAAGTGTATGTGACGATTATGCTCTGCAATATGTAAAGGTAAGGCCCACACTATTACAGAAGGTGATATGGTCATCATTAAACCTCAAAAAGTTTTCTCTTCTATGGTCAGCATGATTCAATGGTGTTTCCCATAAAACCAGAAGTAGCTCAATTTGTCATTCCACACTACATATCTGCAAATATGGATATCAAATAACCTATGTCAAAGCCTATGGGTAAAATCCTGCAAACACAGAAATCAGGTAAAACCTACGGACCAAAGCCTATGGAACAAATACCAATAGGACCAATCAGTCAATGCTTACAAGCACCAGTATCACATGACATGTATGCATCAAAACCTATGGGCACCAGCATCAAATATGACCTATGAGTTGAAGCCTGTGGTTTAAAATGTCTTAAGACAAAACCTACATATGAAATCTTAAGAGCACCAATACAACATAAGCCCTACAGGTAAAGCATAAGGGCACTAAAATTTAATATAAGCCTACAGGCAATCCCACAAGCAAACAAATGCCATTGAAAGCCACAATTTAAAATGACATGTTTCTAGTTGATTGAAGATTGAAGATGATCAGAGGTGACAGTTCTGTTGGAATCCTACATTAGTTAGCCATGGTATCCTAATGGCATCTTCAAATGACATCATAGGATGCCCATCTATGGACATGGTTTAGTGATGGCTATTCTACATACTAAGCCTCTGTGTTTTCTGGCACTTGAATATTACTAATTAACTTTATTGTATATTAAGTTTTTGTTATGCTATCATGGAGATGGTTATCTGTAACACTTCACTCTAAGATATCAAATGCGAACTTTTAGAGAAAGGAGTAGAATATTAGGACAAAAAGATAAAAGAAAGGAATAGCAGTTGATCCATAGTAGTCCAAGTCATTCTTGGCAGGAGAATATCAACCAGCATATAGAAGATAACGGTTTCTTAGGCCTTGCAAGAAATTACAATGATTTGTTTTGTGTTTTTCTAAGATAATACTACCCCTAAAATAATTCCAAAGAAACACAAAAAGATTAAAGTGGACTAATAAAACAGCCAACGTCTTTTGATATCGTAAAGGAAGCCTTAACAGAAGTCCCTATCCTCACCCTAGTTGATCCATCTAGACCTTAATTGAAATAATGGATTCTTCATACATAGATCGTTCACACAAATAATACAAATAAAATAAAGATAGATAATTATGAAATAAAGCACAACTCCAGACAATAATAATAACAATATAGAAGCATAACTTTCACACGAAAGGTTGACCACTTTAGCAGGGTGAAATCGCCAGCATTGTGACAAATATCACAAATATGGATCCATGCCAATAGCTTCTTTAATGATACTCAATTGACTTGCTATGTCCCTCCCTCCCTTTTTCTCTTCTACTGGCCCTCCTTCCCTTGTGTCTCACAAACACACAATAAATACATGTTTGCGCACATGTGTGTGTGCCCATGTGTGCATGTAAACTTGGGATAAATTGTGGCACACAACATTACTCCTTGAAATGCTTCGATGGTAAGCATTTGATCAGACCACACTATAATATTCTCTCAAGACTGCATTTAACTGTCATCTTTCTTGCCTATCTATCCACCTATATATTATACATGTTGGTGTTAACATTGGATAGTGAGTTATCACATCATCTATTCTTCTTTGACTCCATGCATTTTCATATCTCCATCAATTTTTGGTAGTTCTTGGACTTCCACAATTCCTGGTCTCCTAGTTGTCTCCTAGAGTCCTTGTGTATCCATTGCTTTGTCAATTTTTGTTTTGAAGGTTTGAAGTACCCAAGTATGATCAATTTGTATGTAACAGATGATAACGGACATGTACTAGGATATGTAATAATTATTGTGTCTGTAATCCACTTGTTTTGAGTAAATGGTTACATTTTACTAGCAGCCTTGTATTTGTTGATCTGCCGCAGCATTCGTTTATTTTTCCTTGGGAGAACTATAAATGTATGCTCTTAAGTTTTACCTTTTCACAATTTACCAGTCTCCATTCATTGTCCTTATTGATTTATTCATGTGCATATGGCATTTTCCCAAATCTTTGGTGTGCCTCATCTTTTCTTTATGTTTATTTGTTTACATGGTATCAAGTCAAGGGCTTGACATTGTTCATTCATGGAGTTACGGGAAAAAAATTGGACTATGTGTGGAAGAATGTTCATTCAAAATGAGCATAGCAGACTGTTTTTACATGGTTGTGCAAATCTATGGTTATGCTTGTGGGGGTTTGATACATGAGAGTTGCAGTAAAACTCCCTCCTTGTAAACAATACTTTCTCTAGATGGAAAATTTTTGGAATATGAAAGGGAAAATTACTTGATGTACAATGCAAACACCCCATTTTGACCAAGGACTTTTATAGTCATTGACACAAGTAAAACATGGAAACATTACCTGAAAAACAACAATTTTGAGGTGTATACAGACCACAAATTATTGCTGTATTTTCCCACTGAAGGAGAATCAACTAGCTATAGACAAAACAGGTGGTCATTGATATGGCTATTTGATGAACAAAAATCCAAACTTGTCTACAAACCAGTAAAAGAAAATGTTGCTCTTGATGCCAGATCACTGAAATATTCAATCTCGATTGTTCAGGGAAACATCAAGGAGAAATTACGGGAAAAAAAAAAACAAAATGTAAAACAGAGGTAAAAATACTAAGTAAAAACGGATAGACGACTATTATTTCCAAACCTAGCTAGCATATAAACCAATGTTCCACGAGGATGCGTCCACCCCTAAATTTTGACATTTATGGGGACAGGGACGTCCCATGAGAATTGGGGATGCCTAGGAAACATCCCCCGCCATACCACCACAAGTCAAGGGACATCCCTAGAATGTTTCCCAGAAGAGGGAGCGTTTCTGTCATAGAAGAGACCTTTGGGGACTTTGGGACATCCCCAAAACTTCAACCGTTCAAAGTTTCAACACATTCATCAAGCCGGAAGCCCTCAAGCCTTCAAGGTAAGCCATGGCCCATGGCCCTTGATCTTTTGGAGGAGCTTACCTCGAGGAGTCCAGCAGTCCAAGTGATGAGGAGTTTGGCACAGACTTTGGGGAGGATTTCTAATTAGAGGCATTGAGTCATTGGCCAATCGTACTTAAAATGGGAAATCACAAAGGCAGCAAAAACGTAAAGTAACGAGAAATGCGTGTGGAGAGGTTGCAAGTAAGAAATGGATCTACCATACATATTATAGACATAAATTTTAGATTCCTTTTGAAGACTACATGTTACTGATGGTATAAAAATAATAATGTACTAGCAATACAAATAACATAATAACATAAATTTGATTTTCGTTATTCATTAAAATATGAAAATGAGATTTTAATTAAATTATGTTACTATTCTTTCCTAAAACTTTTAGCTTTATTATTTTTTTAGTTTTTACCATATCTACCTATGTTGTTTGGAAATGAAATTCGTCCCCATAACTTTTGGCTTTATTATTTACATTTTTAATCTTTATATATTGTTTCTATTTGAAGGAGATGCATCTATTTTAAATTAATTTACGATTCCAAACTGCCAATAATCATTTAGAAAGAAAAAAACTCAATCAAAACAGAGGCTCGACGTCAGATTCAACACATTAGACAGGTTGGAACTGGATCCTTTCAATGCGGAAGAGCAAAGGACTACTAGTGAGCTAGAGTCTCACCTTAGGAAATTTGAAGAATATAAGGCAGGAGGAGCTCGAGTTAGGGGCGTCTTCATTGGCTTGAAAAAGATGATATGTCCTCCAAGTTTTATTTCCACTATCTCAAATGCAAGCATATTAAAAAAGGATTCGTGTGATGGGAGACTCCAATGATAATCTATCGGATGTTGAGATTCAAATACAAGATATTTTTCAAGGTCATTTTAAGAAAAATTTCGCGTATGCGGGTGTGGATCCTTTACGTATTACTTGCATGGATTTAGTCAAGCACGTCGTTCTTAAAAATAGTAGAAACCTACAAGAAGGTTTTTATCTCCAGAGAACAAGAGATAGAGGAGCTAGAGGCATCAATGAAGGCTATGAAAAATGATAAATCTTGAGGTCTTAATGATCTTCTAATGGAATTTTATAAGAAGTTATGGCCTACAGTTGGACCAGCTTATCTAAAAATGTGTCAGGAATCCATAAAGCGGGGTGTCATGGAGGAGCTCATCAATGGAGAATTGATCAAGCTCATTCCAAAAAGCTCCGAAAGGGTGTGGGTAAGTGTTTGGTGGCCTATTACCCTCCTTCATGTTTCCTATAAAATTTTAGAGAAGACCCTTACCACAAAGGATTACACAATTGGTGGCACGTACTGTTCGAAAAGAACATACTTTGGATTTATAAAAGGCAAGTGTATATTGGATAATCTCATCAACTATCTAGGAGGGTATGGAATGGGCAAAATGTTTTTGCTTGAAGATCAATTTTGATAAGGCTTGTGATCAAATAGAGTGGGATTTTATTTTAAACATGTTGGATTGGCTCAATTTTGGCTCCTTCTTTCACAAGGTAGTGGGAACTCTGATTTTAGATGCTTTTGCATAGGTTAGTGTGAATGGCATCCCCTCCGAGCATATTCAATTGCAGAGGTCCATTCGACAAGGTTGTCCTTTAGCCCCATATCTATATGTCATTGTTGTTGACACTCTCAAATACTTATTAGAGGTGGTGAGAGTTTAGGGTCGAAATTGAGGTATATCTTTACCCAATGAGAGTCAACTCCTCGATGTTCACTTTGCAGATGACTTGGCTCTAACTCCTGAACCTACTCAACACTCAGTTGAGGGTACACTACTTGCTTAGATACCTTCACTAAGGTTGCTAGTGCAATTGTAAGTGAAGAAAAATATAAGTTTTGATCATTGGGCAAGAGGACCTCCTTGGTTGAACCAGTGATGAATACTCGTAAAACTACGCGAGGTCATTCGTTATTTGGGTGTTCCATTTGGTATGCATCTCTCTTTGGCTGATCAATGGTAGTGGGTATTAAAAAAATTGAAAAAAAGTTGCTAATGTGGAATAAGCTTGATCTTCCTCTTGTTGGGAAGGTTACAATTGTTGACAAAATTCTAGCAGCAAGGCATATGTTTTACTCTTCTTGTTTGTTTCCTTCCCAAGGAACATTTAAAACACTTGAGAGAATTCTTAGAAGTTTTCTCTAGGGAAAGCAAGGTGGGAAAAAGGACTTCCCCTTGTTGCTTGGGATGTTTGCACTCTTCAAAGATCTCAAGGGGGGTTGAGCATTCCAGACATAAGAGCGCAAGGAATAGCCCTTTCCGTAAAAATGGATTACAAGGGAAATGGAGAGTGATGCCCTTGGCAGTTCCTTCTCCGTCATAGAATTCTTAATGCATAGCATGTCCATAAAATCAGGGGCCTTTCCAAGTTTGTGACATAATTGGCAACACATCATTGGATCAACACCGATTAAGAGAACTTGAGCCGCTTTGCATATACTTCGGGTTTTATCCAATGGCAGTTTGAGGGCCCATGGGATGCTTGGGATTTAGCAAAGCAGTGTTCTATTATGACCTTCAAATCGCCATATGGACAATTTGGATTTCAACATTTTTTGCAGTAAAAAGATTGACACGGAAGGATTTGTTCTGTTGGGAGACCTTTGGAATAATGGGCGACAACATTGGAAGACTTGGAGGGACTTAAACCGGGCTCAAATTTTGGCACCAACAAACAAGAGTGCTTTCCAAGACCTCTAGAGAATGATCTATAAAATGTTGTCTTTTCAAAATGCAGCTTCAAAGTGTGGGCCCATATTGGAGGGATTGGAAGTGGAACACTGGGAAAAATCTTCTCAATTATAATTCAAAGGACTTGTATCATCAAGTACACCACTGTAATCCTATTGCCACACGATTGAACAAGCAATGGCAGGTCAATGACCTTGAAGTGAGATGGCAACGACGGTGCCAAGTTATTTGGAAAACACAAACATCCTTCAAACACAAGGTCCTGGGATGGTTAGTATTGCATCAGGGTCTAGCGGTCAAAGCACGGTTGAGTAAGATTAGTTTCACATATGCATTTTGAATTGTATGTAGGAAAGATGAAACAGTTGACCATATTTTCTGGAAATGCCCACTAGCACGAGGTTTTGGAGATGGTTGCACATTGAATTCACTTTCCTTTTTTATTGCACCTCTCTCTTGGAAAGGGCCTCTTTTAGGGGATAGTTGGATGGTTAGGGAAAGTTGCAAGGGTTTATGGCATACAACTCAGTTGGTGGCAATTAGTTTTCTTTGGAGGACAAGATGCCAGGCTGTCTTTTAGGAGGCTACTTCCCCCTCAATTTGGGGCAGTTGAAACTCTTCAAACAAGAGTTGGCTCTACTTGTACAATCTAATTTTGAGTGGTTTCACAAAGATGTGTACTCTTTGCCCATTGGGGCACAAGATTAACAGCTTTCTTTCCTTGCTTATGTAGGGAGATATTCTTTTAGTTAGTGGTGTGCCCATCTGATGTAAACTTTTAATTTATTGAAGTAATATAGGATGCATTTTCTCCCAAAAATAAATTAGAAAGTTTTTTCAATCAATAGAAAGTTGAAACAAATTGCAGAATGCACTGTAACAGCCCCCAAAATGGTGCTGAAACGGAACCATTGCAGCAGCAGACAAAAACCTTATTGCAAATCAATAAAAATTGTTCTAGAAGCATGTGAAACGGCTGTTCGCTTTGTGAACATTGTTTCAACTATTGAAATCCACCATGAAAGCCCTGCGTCATGTTTTTGGCAACATAATTTCCAATCACAAATATGGTCATCTCACCTGCTTATAAATAAAGGAGAGATGTTGCCCTACTTCCAATTTTTCCAATTGGAAATATTCTATATAATAATAAATAGTTGGACTTCATACCTATTCCATGGTCTTTGTGCATTTTATCCATCATCTTAAAAGGAGTATCATGATGCTTCCAAAAGTACTTTGTTTAATTTTCTCTTATAGCAATCTCCTATAACTGTATTTTTCAGTGTGCTTCTTGTCTAGGGAGACGAATCAAACCGATTAATCATGTGCTTCTGGATTTATTTCTTTAATCAGGTCCAGAATCTTTGAATGCAATCACAATCCACTTCGATAGGCATAAGTTGGTTCTCCTAAGGGATATAGAAAGTCCACTTATCAGTAAGCACAACACCATCAATACCATGATTCCCATGTAGTTTCAAATAATTATTGCGGCCAACTTCAGCTTATATGGTTCATTGTTAAATCCTCAGAATCATGCCTTCAATTGAAAAATTAACAGCTTAACATAAGAGTATACAATCTCTTCACTTCAGAAATGGAAGTGAATATAACATGCCTCAACATATCAGAGATAGAAATTGCAATTTATCTCAAACATGTCACTGAGGAAAGGAAAAAAAGATTAAGATACGCATTAGTTGAAACAAATGCTTGTAAAGAGAAACAAAGAAATTTTGTACAGTCATCACAATGTCAATTAAAAATAAAATCTGAATTAAGAAACCAAAAAGAAAGTGTATAAATCAACCAGGAAATCTATTATGGTTCTAAGGGCCTCCAATCTTCCCAATCAAAGCCGCCTGCTCAAAGTACCATAGTTCAGACAAGCTTTCATACAGACTTAGCAGCACTCTAACATCCAGTTCAAAGGAAAATATGTGGGTTGTAACAAAAGGGGAGTTTTTAGAGGAAGATACAGTTTCAATGGCATGCCACCAATCACACACTAGGACCTCATCAAACAATAATTGGAAGAGTTAACTAAAGGCTGATCGCTTAGAAACCATCTGCTAATTTTTTTGCTGTAGATATGTTAAGTTTTCATTTAGCTGGCACTCACTTGATTTTAAGAGGGAGTTATACTAGAGACTCATTTTTCACATACTATGTAACAGGCAAGTTAGCACTGCCTTTTGATCTTAAAAACAAGAAATTATGATTCACTTGTGAAAAATATCTGTAATTTTATATTTAGAAAGCAAAGGTTTGATCTAGCTGAGTACTTGGTTGTACCAAGCCGTAGAAAGCACCAACAAAGCCTTGACCTTCTCCATGCTTTGAGTCCTTCAACATTTCCACTTCCTTGCAATAACCTGGATACCCCTTGGGAATTATCCCCTCAGCTCTATTACCACGTTGAAACAAGTTATCGTTGAATTCTACTTAACTCCAAAAGACCATATGCAACTTTAAAATAAAGAGAGAAGAAAGAGAATGTGGATGGTACATTGTCATACAATGTGCAAAATAATACTTTAGTTCTTGAATAATGAATGACAGACAAGGTGATATCCTCGTCTATTTAAACAATGTGAATGCCTTCATTATTGGATAGTTATTTCATGTTGGCATCCTATTATACAAAGGTAGGCCTTCCAAAATATAACACACCATAATGTAAGCCATATAATTGTGGAACCCAAGGTACATGAAGGGTGTACCTAATGTGGGCCCACTATAATACAATACCAATGATCGCCAAATAAATTAGTGCCTCATGGGGTAAATACTTTGATGCAGGGCCATCCAGATAAATTTTGTATGGACCAGAAAAACATTGTGTCATGAGGAATAGTCGGTGTGCTTTCATCATTGCAGCGTGGAATTTGATCCATGGGGATCCATGGGGAACATCAGGGCTTCAGCAAGCTCGAAGGGCCAGGAAAAAATCAGTTTCAGTCAGCAAACAGGGCTAAAGTTGAGTGTCCCCTGTTTGGTGATGAAGCTGCCGGTTATTGCAAGGTAGTTGCAAAACCATGAATTTGCATTGACCAAAGGTTGCAAAACCAACCCGGCGGTTACGTAGCTAATGACCTGTGTTAAGGTGCGGTTTCGCAATGGTTGCAAAGTGCAGGTAATGATCTGAATATTTTGACTTTCTCATCTTCGGCATATTTCAAGAAACATGGGATGGCAAGAGACTTCTTAACGGCGTTGGATAGATGACAGAGACAGAGTGGCAAGCATTCTGGTTGCCACCCATCAAGCAGAGCTCAAGGAATTCCAGGAGAAACACAGGGGGAATAGGGCGAAACGCGACAAAATTCTAGCCAAGGTTGAGAAGAAATTAGAGGCTATTGAGACCTTGCAGGGCTCAATTAAGAACCGGCTTAAAGAATTATATCCCCAGATCACTCATAGGATGGACGCACTTGAGGATATGGGCAAGCAATTAGAAGAGGTTGTGGAAACCATGAGTGCCAAGGGAGAAGGGCTAAGCTTTGAAGAGGTGAGCGCCCTAGTCGGCGACCTCTGTCGGCAAGCACAAAGCGAGTCAATACCTGGAAGAAGTTGGAGGCAGACTTGACGAAAGATTTCCCCCTCTTGCAGAAATAATCATAGTTCCCCATTCTTTCATTCTTCCCCAAAATTCTTCATTCCTTTATTCTTTCTCCAAACTATTCAAGGACGGTCATTCTTTATTCTTTGAGAAAATGTTCCCGTGGACGGAGAACAGGCGTAGTGTGGGGTGATGTTGGGCCCCTAATTTATTGGCCAAGTACAGAGAGGCGCGTGGCGCGCAAGGCCTATTTGAAGAAGGGTGCGCAAGGAGAAAGCACGCAGGACAGGGTTCTAGGAGGGTTTAGTAGAACAAGTGGCGTGCACGCAAGGCAGAGCAAAGGTTTTGGGACTTAGCCATATTTGGCGTAATAGACAAAACACGAGAAAAGCGTGACCCGATTGCGCATGCGAAGTGGATAAGGTGCCATCCTGGTAGCAAGGTGGCCTAGAAAGGAATATACCTTACGATGGAAGATTCTAGAAGGCCATCATTGCAAAGAGTGGAGAGCTTGAGCCTGAAAAAAGCATGCTCCCATGGAGGACCACCTTGGACACTTGCAACGGATCTGCAACTCCCGCGAAGGCTTGAAGGTGTTGAGAAAGGCTATAAATACAAGCGCCCGTAGAAGAAAAAAAGAAGAGAGACAGAGAGGTACACATAGAGGAGATTAGAGAGAGCAGATGAGAGGTGAAGCTCTGTAGAAATACATGGAGAGCTTTATGGGTTGGGCTAGGAGATCTATAGGAAGAATGATGTATCAAGGGATGGGTACATGTTTTTCTTTTGCATTATAAGGGACGTAAGTCCAGTCTTGCTACATGGTTCTAATCTACACTATCATTTTGGTCTGTAATGACCTTGATAGATGTAATGTGATTACTGGACATGTTCAATTATGAATATATGTGGTTCGCGGTTCATACATATCTCTTTTGTTATGTTCAGTGTGTTTCATATGAATGAGTATAATCATTATGCATCCTCTTTCCCTCATGGTTCAGATCTATCTTTTTTAATATGCTTCTTGCTGATGAATATATTAGTGTAGCATTTACTCGAAGCTCTCAGTTGAATAGGAGTTTCTTCTGTCTTCTATTACGCATCTATGATACATTCTTGCACAACTCACATAAAAGAGGGGCTTGGCGCCCACTAGGTGATAGGCCGGCACGCATGGGATTGTCCTTATTTGTTAAGGGGTATAAAAATTGACTACGAGACCTAATCAAGGCCACAATCATTGAAACAAAAAGACTAAAAGCACCACCTATCTTTGAAACTTCTCGAACACGATTTATATGGCTATGTGGTAGTGGTAATCAAGTTTCTAAATTGAGATTGGCTGATTTTGTTGTAGACTTCTCTTGAGAAACAACAAGGCTCATTTTGAACATATGTTAATCCCAACCACATTTCATCAATATTTTTCGGATGGATGGCAATACAAGAATAACATGCAAAGTTTTAAAATAAGTTGTTAGCTTTACTCCAACAATAAGCAAAATCGAGTCAAGAATAACACCGCCTCTTAAATACTTGACATTTTGATGAAGCTTGGCTTTCAAAAGGGCACACTACCTCTTAAATACTTGGGTATTCCATTGGACTCTAAAAGATTAACTGATTGGGGCTGGTTACCTGCTAAAATTCATCAAAAATTTAGTAATTGGACTAATAGATGGTTATCCTCAGGGGGAAGAATAACTTTGATTAAAGCTGTGTTGCAAGCTATTCCTATCTATTTTGCTTCTCTCTTGAACATCCCTACAACAGTTTTGCACCAGTTAGATTCTATTAGTCAAAAATTCTTGTGGTCAGGCACTCAACAAGTTCGGAAATGGCATCTCGTGAAATGGAAAACCTTGTGTTTGCCAAAGAAAGAGGGAGGATTGGGCTTCAGAGCTAGTGTGCCGAATAATAAAGCCCTATCAACAAAGTTATATTGGAGATTGCTGCAGAATCCGGATCAGTTGTGGAGTACCAATATTAGAGCAAAATATACTCACAAAGATGAGGCCTCACGAACTAGTCCGACACTCTTTACCTTGAGGATCACCCATTCTCTCAGTTCTCAGACTAGGTGAAGAAATAATCAAAAACACTTGTTTTGGAAAATTGGGAAAGGAGAACACGCAAATTTTTGGACTGATTCGTGGGATGGTCACCCACCTTTGATTGAACAATATCCACATCTTACAAATATTATGAATACTCTACATGGACAAGGAAAGCAAAAGGTGAGTCATTATATACAGCCAACATATCAAGGTAGAGAATGGATTTCCCCATCCTTGTGGCAGCTCAACTTGGATAATGATCAAGTTCATTTTTTTCATGCACTCCTCCAAAACAAGATCCTTCCTATCAATTCTGAATCAAATACCCTGGCATGGGGAACTGAATCGGACAGAAAGTACTCAATAGCTGATGGTTATAGAGCTTTGGTAGCTCCTCAGCCACATCCTGGAAGGATATTTTCGTGGATCTTTGGCAACCCGCCCTATGGCCTAAGGTGAGATTCTTTATCTCATTACTTGAACTCCTCTATGAATCTAGTGGATACTATTAGAGGCTGGAAACATTCTGTCAGGGATACCCAGGACTTTTCCAAAGGAATCTGGCTCACTCTCTCTTTTATGTTGTGGAATGTTTGGAAGGAAAGAAACAGACGCATCTTCAAATCAGAAAGTAGAGACAACTGGTATGTTATGGAACTGACCAAAAGTAACATTGGAGAAACTATAGTGCACAATTTGAAAATTCCCTCCCCACCACCTGAGAAGTGGAAAGTTCTGCTACAAAAACTCAATCTTAGTAATAGGCAACTCCAGACAAAGCAGTCTACTAAACAGAGGATGCCTTCTGGCCTCAGAACATGGCAACCACCCCCATTCGGATTCGTCAAATTAAACATTGATGGAGCAGCTCGAGGAAACCCAGGTCCAGCTAGTATGGGAGGGATAGCACATGACTCTTTGGGAACTCCCCTCTTTTTCTTTGCTCATCAATTGGGATACTTTGCACCAATAATGTGGCTGAAATCCTAGCTATCCAACATGCTTCTTCTGGAAGCAACTAAATTGGGGTGTCCTAGTATTATAGTGGAATCTGACTCTAAGGTCATTGTTAATCTTCTACAAGCTCCAGAGCAACATCCTTCCAATAATTGGCTTATTGCCAGAATTCAGGATAATATTAAGGTCATAGCCAGACAGTTTCAAACAATCACATATCATCATGTGCCTCGGGGTCAAAACAAGATGGCAGACGCTTTGGCTAATTGGGCGTTAGATCATTCTAACTGATCAATTATGGCCCTGTACCTTTGACCTGGTCTCCGAGAAACGCCAACAGATTGAGCAGATCCTTTCTTTGAAATCGCATGATGGATAAATTGCAGATATGTTATTTCTCTTCTCTTATTTGTTATTGGAAATCTAAGGATATTTCCTCAAGTATGAGTATAACTGCTTGGCATTGTAATTTGTACTTTATACTTATATTAATATAAATGTGGTGTTTTTTTCAAACAAAAAACACTATACTTGATTAAGCCTATGCCATTCTAATATGAACTCGCTTGCAAAATCATTAATGAAAATGAAAATAACAGAATGCAAAGAACTTGAATGATGAATGAACTCAAAAATAGATTTGAACTTCCTTAAATTCGGATATCAGTAGGCCTCTTCAAGGGGGCGACTCCTTTTAAGCAGAGCTCATTTACAATACAAAAATATCCATCATCTCTTCCTTACAATATCAATATATAGGCATTACAACCCTAATCCTAATGCTCAAGGGTTGGCCTTACAACACATAGGTGATTGAGTTTCATTACAAACCCTAACCCTAATGCTCAAGGATCATTCCCACACACACAATAGGCATCCGAGCCAAAAGAATACTATGACCGTTATTCAATGCGTAAGTAATAAATGGTTAGGGCATCCAAGTTCTAACTTTGCTCTGCTCAACACACAATAATCTTTTGCTCTGCTCAATATTCATTATGAGAAACTTACAAATATATAGGGAGATGATTCCCTAAATAATAGGAAACCAATTTTGTCCTCAACCCAATACTACGTGAGTGGTTTTAACAACCCAACTCACTTACAAACAAATAACAATATGAGTTGTTTTATTAACAACTCATAAACAAACTTTTACATTTACATAATAATAATTACCCATGTAATTATTATTTACAATAATGGAGCACTAACATAGATTTCCTAACATTCCCCCTTAGTGCGAACATGGGGAAAACATCAATCTCGTACTCTGCACTTGCTTTCATGAATTGGTGATTTTCACAGGATAACCACAAACCTAAATGATGGTTTTACATATGGCTTACCAAAAACCAAAAAGGTGGTTTTACAGTGGTTTACCACAAACCAAAAGATGATGGTTTTGCATATGGTTTACCAACAACCAAAAGTGGTGGTTTTACAAGTGGTTTACCACAAACCACAAATGATGGTTTTTCAAGTGGGTTACCAACAACCACATCACGATGTGCAGTACATTCATCAGCTCTCATCACATCTTACCTCAGGGAATAACATAGGAAATTTTGCTCATACACAAATATGGAAATGGAACATTGGTATTTTGTTCCCCCTCAATGTGAAATTTCCACTTATTCACACCACACAGAACAACATGATCACTGAAATATGAAGCACATTAAAATTGGAACTCAAAATACATCAAAAGGCACACTGCAAAAATCGAAAGCAATACACACATGTCACCAAACCTTTATGTGGCCTCTCGCTGATGACGACCGACAAGAGGTTGTTGATTGACCTTCAACCTCCATTCGCCTCCGTCCTCCAAAGATGGCTCCTTAGTACAAAAAATTGTCAAACGTATAGCACATTCTTCTTTCATGGGTTCTTCCTCACTATTTGATTCTTCTTCTATGATTATATTGGCTTCATTTGTTTTAAGTTTTCCATTGAGCAAATCTTTAGCTTGAATTCTACAAGTATGTGGACGTATGTCCCTTTTTCTTGCAGTAGAAACACTCAATTTCCCCTTCATTTTTAGAGAAATTCTTATACTTCTTTTTCAAGTACAATGCGTCTCTTCTTCTACATCTTCTTTAGTTCTTTTTTCTTCAGCTAGAAGAGCAGAAATCATATCATCTAGTGAATGAGAAGGCATCTGACCAAGAGTGAAAACAACATTGTTGTACTTAGGAGGCAAACTATTCAACAAAATAGCTTTTGCATCCTCTTTATCAACTTCAGCTTCAACTTCTACCAATTGTCTCATGAGGGATCGTAACTCATTGATATGGCTTGACATACTGACTCCATCATTCATTTTGAATTTAAACAATTGCAATTTTAGAGAAAATTTTGCATTTACAGCTTTACCACCAAAAGTCTTGTTCAACAAATCCCATATTTCCCTAGATGGTTTTTCCAAATCTACATGGTGAAGTTCAAAGTCTGACAATGCAAGCCCTATTATAGCTTTAGCCTTATCATCTCTACTTTGTCATTCCAACAATTTACTGGCATCTGTAGGTTCCTTTTCTTTGCCACATACTATTCCCCATAGATTTTTATTCATTAATTGCATTTGGATCTTCACTTTCCAGGTATGAAAGTTGATCCCATTGAACTTATCTACTAGAATCTCCATTGAATAACAGTGATTTCAAAAACTAACAAATAATATGAATATTAACTCACCTTTTTGTTCTCGCACAGAATCGATGTCGATCTGATAATTGTTGTTGGTCGATCGTGAGAATCAATGTCGATCTCAGTATACTTGTCAATCAAAACATGATCAATGTCGATCACTATTAAAAAATTGTGACACAACTTCCGACCAAAACGAGTCGACTGTCATACCAACTGTCAATGTCCGCGAGCTCTCAAACCGCATAAATCATGTGACGTTGCTCGTACCAAATGAAGAGCAAACATAAGATTCAACACGCAATAATCCTTTGCTCTGTTCAATATTCATTATAAGAAACTTACAAATATATAGGGAGATGATTCCCTAAATAATAGGAAACCAATTTTGTCCTCAACCCAATACTACATGAGTGGTTTTAACAACCCAACTCACAACAAATAACAATATGAGTTGCGTTATTAACAACCCATAAACAAACTTTTACATTTACATAATAATAATTACCCATCTAATTATTATTTACAATAATGGAGCACTAACGTAGATTTCCTAACATTGTCCTCAAAGCTTGAGCTATGGAAACCGATGTTGAAGTTGTTAGCGAGGTTCCCAAGTTGCATCTTCCGGTTGAATGCGTTGCCACCGGACCAAAACGTCGCGTGATGGTACGATTGCGAGTGTACATGTTTATTTGGACAAGATATCCTCAGGCTTAAGGATGATGGAGCTCTCTTCATTCAACTTTAGGAGGGTCTTTTGCACATGAACTCCCTACCCCGAACCTTCTTCAAACAACATGAATCTGCAAGATAGGGGTAGGTCCCGAATATACGCCACATAGCCAATTTGTTGCAGCATTCAAAAGAGAATCCATAGAATCTTGCTGCTAACTTCTAACTACCTTTGAGCTTCAAAGTAGTTTATTTGTATGGTTGGAGTTGTAGGAAAACCATGTCCCCAACAGCAAAAGGAGCATTCTAAACAGTGTTGATCTACTTGTTGCTTCATCCATTTTTATCCTATACCATGTTATCCTTTAAAGCCATCAACAGCCTACACCTTGGAACTATCCGGAAGGAAGGATATGAGAGATGGCAGCAATTGGCCATATACAACTTCATAGGAAGTCATCTATGTTGAAGTGTGGTAAGAAGTGGTGTACCACCAATCAGCAAGACAAAGCCACTTAGCCCAAAAGTTATCCTTTAGAGCCATCAACAACCTACACATTAAAGCTACTTGAAAGGTAGGATATGAGAGATGGCAGCAGTTGTCCATATACAACTTCATAGGGCATCATCTAAATTGAAAAGTGGTAAGAAGTGATGTACCACCATTCAGCAAGACAAAGCCACTTAGCCCAGTGAGTCTGTTGTTCCAAGGCAAAACAATGCAAGTAGGCCTTCAAGAATTTATTGACAATCTTTATTTGTCCATCAGTCTCGAGTGGTATGTTGAGCTCATTTTGAGTTGAAAGCATTGAAAGGATGGACCGATGAGCAAAAATGGGCATATTTGGAGAGGCAGTCAACTATGACAAGAATCACCGATTTCCCACTAGACTTAGGTAAGAAATGATGTACCACCAATCAGCAAGACAAAGCCACTTAGCCCAAAAGTTATCCTTTAGAGCCATCAACAACCTACACATTAAAGTTACTTGGAAGGTAGGATATGAGAGATGGCAGCAGTTGGCCATATACAGCTTCATAGGGCATCATCTAAGTTGAAATGTGGTAAGAAGTGATGTACCACCATTCAATAAGACAAAGCCTCTTAGCCCAAAGAGTCTCGTTGTTCCAAGGCAAAACAATGCAAGTAGGCCTCCAAGCATTTATTGACAATATTTATTTGTCCATCAGTCTCGAGTGGTATGTTGAGCTCATTTTCAGTTGAAAGCATTGAAAGGATGGGCCAATGAGCAAAAATGGGCATATTTGGAGAGGCAATCAACCACAACAAGGATCATTGATTTCCCACTAGACTTAGGCAACCCCTCAATCAAGTCCATTGAGACATTCGTCCCTACTACAATGTGAAGTGGTAGTGGTTATGGAGTGTCGGGAGTTTGAATGGTCTCTCCATTCTAATGATGACATGTATTACATTCCAAAACAAATTGTTTGATATCTTGTTTCATGCCATCCTAAAAGAAGTTTCTTTTGACCTATGCATAGGTCTTTAAAACCAGAATGCCCCGAATAGGTGATGCATGTAATTCCTACAACAATTTTTCCCAAAGATTTGACTTTGCAAAGAGCACCAATCGTCCCTAATAGCAAGCAAGCAACTACCATCCCAAGAGTACCCCTACTTAGTTGTAGGATCAATCATGAGTTGTTGAACCAATGTATCATGTTTCCTTTTTGTTGAACCTCCAATAACCAGTTAGGCATTAGTAAGGATAAGGCACACGAGGTCCCTTGTTCTACAAATTTATGTGATAAGGCATCCGTCACTAGATTTTCTTTGTCCTTGTATAAAATTTTATAGTCATATTCTAAGAGTTTAGTCACCCACTTTTGTTGTTTTGGCAACGATACACGTTATTACAGAAAATACTTCAAGCTATGATGATATGCTTTGATGCAAAAACATCAACCCAATAGATACAGTCACTAGTGAGTTACTACATGGAGAATGGCTAACATTTCCTTTTCATTAGTGGATTTGGCTAGATTCTTTCCTGCCAAGGACTTGCTAGTAAATGTCAAAGGTCTTTTGTGTTGCATCAATATGACTCTAATTTGTATCCCGTAAGCATCACTTTCAATGATGAGAGGTTTTGAGAAATTTGGCATCACAAGGACTAAGGTGGTACACATGGCTTGTTTGAGCAAGTCAAAGGAAAGGCACACTCGATTATTGGCGACCACGAGAAGCATTTTTGTGTAAAGCGAGTCGTCGAGGAGCCAAAAACTTACCATGGTCCATGACAAGTTTGAGGTAATAGCTAGTAAGACATAAAAACATTGAAGACTTATGAGGGTTTTATATTTGGCTAGACTGCCCGGAAACGCATGGTACCCCCGTACCAGGCCTGATATGTACCTGGTATGGGTACGGTCTAAGTGCAGTGTAGGCACGTACCTATAGGTCCTAGGTACATCCCGGGTATGGAAATTTGTACCGAGATGTACCCAAGGCCTGTATGTACGTACCCGCTCCAAAGTTCTGCCATTTTCAACTTAAAATCATTTAAAAAAATAAAAGCCCCTAACTTAAAAAGAACATAACCTAACCCTAATTTCACCCTAAAAGACACCCCCAAAAACCTATTTATACACCTAGCCCCTCTTGTTAATTCACACACTCATATTTTGGCATTTTGCTAATTTTGAGCTTGAAGGAGAGAAAGAGAGCTTGAAGGAGAGAGAAGTGGAGCTGCAAGTGCCATCCATGAAGATGATTTTGAGGATCATCTAGATGATATGTTCTAGGCTTTTAGCCCTAGGAAACTGAAAGTGAAGCAAGTTGAGAACTTGAATGTATTAAGTTATTAACTATTATGTTTTGAACTTTATGAATCAATACAAACTCAAGTCTCAATTCTCAAAGTATTTGAAATCTGTTTTCATGTTCCATGAATGATTGTATGAGTATTAAATTTCAATAAGTATGCAAATGCTTCTTTAAATTTATATACATATTTATATATATATATGTACCCACAGCATACTGTACCCGAGGTTTTTTTAAAAAAATTGTTTCAGTGCACCGTACTCATACCGAAACAGTCTAGATATTTGGGCCAGTTTTGTATATCTTCAATTTTCTTGGGATCCATTTTAATCTAGTCAGCTAAGACAATGTGACCAAAAATTTCCACCTCTAGTGACAAAAGAAACACTTTGGGCGCTTGGCATACAAACAATTGTCGTCAAGGAGCTGCAAGGTGCAGTCCAGGTGAATAAAATGTTCTTCTCACATCTTGCTATAGACCAAGATGTCATCGAAGAAAATCAAGATGATCTTACAAAGCAAAGGCTGAAAAATATGGTTCATTTAGCTTTGGAATATTGACGGCACATTTGTGAGATGAAAGGCATTACCAAAAAACTCGTAATGGTCATCATGGGTCCAAAAAATTGTCTTAGGGATACCATCTTCCTATAAGCACATATGATGGTAGCCGGACCTCCAATCTAACTTAGAAAAGAAGCAAGTGCCATGCAATTCATCCAATAATTCATCAATCACCAGAATTGGGAATTTGTCCTTGAATGTTAGTTTGTTTGATTCCCAGAAATCTACACATAGCCGCTTATGATCCATTTTTCTTGTAAATTAGGAGCACTAAAGAGAAATATGGACTCACACTTGGCCGAATGACCCCTGCGCCCAACAATTCCTTGACCATCTTTTCAATTTAGATTTTTGCATGCAAGGGTAATAGCATGGTTGAATGTTGGGTGGTTGACTCCTACGCTAATAGAATTCGCTGAATTTCAAATAATAAATTTGAAATTCATTGATTTTAAAGAAAAAAATTAAAATTTATTAAAATTCGACCTAAAATTCATACGATCGAATTTTGTCACGAAATTAACAAAAATCGTGAAGTTTGGCGATTAAAATCACTAAATCTCATTAAAAAGCCGTTTTTGTTGTTTATTGTTATGATCAATGTCTGCTAGGATTACAGATTTTATTTGTTGTTTAAAGGGGCTTAATCTCTATTATTTTTCACAACTACAAATGTCATCTGAAACCGTCATTTGCTATTTTGGAAGCCATTCTCGAAAATAAAACATGAATTTGCGAGGTTGAAAGTCTAAAAGTGCAACGTGAGTTTGAGAAACTAAAACTAAAAGTGCAACATCTGAAAATTGAAATTGATTCTCTATTGCATTTACAATGTCATCTTGTTGATCCATTGTAACATCGTCCCGTCGAGTCATCGACTATCGAGCCTCACTAGGTATTTTGTTTAAACTTTAAAGTTTAGCTTAGGCTTACATTTAGCCTTTTAGCATCCCATGGATCCATTACAGTATTGTCCTATCAAGTCACAATTATCAAGCCTCACCAAGTATTTCCTTTGAACTTTAAAGTTAGCTTAGGCTTATGTTTAGCCTTTTAGTTTTAGGTTATAATTTTTTGTTTGTTTTTTTGTTATAAATTTATAGTTTACACTTACGTTTAGCCTTTTTAGTTTTAGGTGTCTTTTTTAAAGTTATAATTTATTACACTCATAGTTTAGCCTTTTAGGTTATATATTTTTATTTATTCAATTTTTAGCTACAAACTTATAATTTATTAATAGCTAAATAAAATTAGCTAATCGCTAAACTCTAGCTTATAGTTTATAACTTTGTATTTTATTTTAGATTTTTTAAATATTTTTAAGTTAAAAGTTAAAACTATAATTTATAGGAATGGTTCTATGATTTTTTTCGTATGAATAGTTTAAGTTTATTTTTTTAACTTTTTAAGTTAAATATTTTAACTTACTAAAGTTTACGTTCAAATGAAGCCTTTCACTAGCAAATAAATTACTAATTAATTATTTATTATTTATTTTAGGTTATTTTTTATATTTTTATTTTTCTATTTGTTAGAATTTATGTTAATTTGAAGGCTTTTACGAACAATTTAATTGGATGATTAGTTAAAAAATTGGGGAGGGGTGGCAAGGAGGGGGTGTATTTAGTTTGATCAAATAAAATTTTAATTTTCATTTAAATTTATTGGTGGTTATTCGATTTTAAACTTTCATTTTATTTTGTTTTAGTTTTTTTTTCCTTTTATATTTTTTCACCATTATCAATGATATTTTTATAATAATCTCTTCTTTTCTAAAACATGCAAGTTCATAACATAATTCAATGGCACCCCTAAAATTGAAATCTAAGGGATGGAAACACAAAATACACAACAATAATAATATCACGTGACTTGTGTGATCATTCATTTGTTGGGAGCATCACAAGAGTAATGGACCTCCTACTTGGCATCTCGATTGGTGCAGCAGGGGATGTTAGTGAATGCCCAAATGCGACTCTAAAGACCAAAGTTGTGTTCGAGAAAGCCCGGGCCTCTTTGTCCATAGGAAAGCAAAAATCAACACAAAAAAAAGTAAATAATTCAAATTTCAAACAAAAATGTTGAGGCTCACCACAATTTTTATGTCTTCCGCTTCAAACACACCCACCTCCAAAGATGCAACAAGGGGATCAGAAAATGGAACTTTGAACAGCCTTTGGAAACCAATGAAGAAACAACATGTGGATGATGCATTGGCTGATTTGTTTTATTTAAGTGCAATTCCATTCAATTTTGCCAAGAATCCACATTTTAATAATGCAATTCAGAAAGCTACAAAGTTTGGCAAAGGGTACAAACCTCCTACTTCACAAGCTTTTAGGACATCTCTCTTGAAGAGATCAAAAGAAAGGGTGGCCGATAAATTGGCAATGGTCAAAACCTCTTGGAGTATAACAGGTTTCACCATATTGAGTGATGAATAGTCAAACATATGTCGAGGCCATTGATTAATGATTTGGTGGCTTGCCCTCTAGGGGTAGTGTTCTTAAAGGTAGTTGATGCAATAAACCACAAGAAGACCTCTGAGTATATTTTCAGATCTTAGAGAAAGTCAATCTTGAAGTGGGTAAGTGTAGAGAATGTGGTCCAAATAGTGATTGATAGTGGTGTGAAATATACGGGAGTTGAGAAGCTAATTAAGGATAAGTACCCACATATTTTGGAGCCCATATGTAGCCCATTGCCTCGATTTGTTGTTTCATGATTTGGTAACTTTTATGGGCGCATAAAGCAATTCATAAAGGGAGAGCAATTGCAAATTTCATTAGAAACCATCACCTTACATTGAACATTTACACGCAACATGCATCTAGAGAGTTGTTGAGACCATGTGAAACAAGATTTGTCTCATTTAATATCACTTTGAAAAGAGAGGTTGAAGAGAAAACAGAGCTGAGGTCAATTATATGTTCCATTGAAATTCAATTCTTTCTAAACGTCCAAAAGGAAAGAACATAGAGCAAATAATTATAAACAACGATTTATAGGAAAGTGCAACAGACGTTTTAAAAGTGTCTGAACCGATATTGAAGTGTTTCACATGGTTAATAGTGATAAACCTTGTCTTGGTGTGCTTTATGAAAGCATGGACCATAGCAAGGAAAGCATTCAATCATGTGGAAGCAGACTATATTGAGATATGGGATAAAATTGATTCAAGTTGAAAAATGATGCACATTGCTTTGATGCAGCAACTTGCTACTTGGAACCTAATCTCTTCAATATAGACAGACAAGATGACAGTGAAAACATGGGTGGGCTTCATGAAGCCATAGGGAGGTTTAAACCAGATCCACAAGTTACAAGTAAAATCAGGGATCAATGTTGGACATACGGGTTAGAAGAAAAGATGTTTAGAATACCAGCAGTCAAATGTGACATGTCATGCCCAGATGTTGAAGGATACAGATGGTGAACTAACTTTGGAGCAAATACTTGTGAGCTACAACACTCTACTGTCAGAGTGTTGATTCAAGGAGAAAGTTCATCAGCTTGTGAAAGGAATTTGAATTGCTTTGACCACATTCAGTCAAAGAAGCGGAACAAGTTGTTTTCTAGGAGGTTCAAAGATCTTGTTTATTTTCACAGCAATTTGCAGTTTTGTATTAAGAAAGCAACGAAAGAGTCGTCTATTTCATCTTCACAACTCTAACCCATTTAAGAAGAAATAGCAGATGTAGATGATACTGACTTGCTTTCACAAGATGATTTCAGTCGTGAATCTGACAATGATGATATTGAGCTGTCTCAGCCAAGTGCTCTTGATGATTTTGAGCTTTTTTAATGGAAAAAGTTGGGAGAAATTCAGAAATTTGAAAACAGCGTTAGAACTTTTATGCTTTAGAATCTAGACTGAACTCTTGAAACTAGAAACCCTCTTTGAAAATCTGATTTCACATGTATAATGTTCTATTTTGATCAACTTACCATGATGCATATGTTTTAACATTTTTTTACAAAGTTTTTTAAGTTGTTTAATAATAATTATATATGTTGACATTTTTTGTAAAAATATTATTTATTTGAAAATAAAAAGTATAATCAACGTAGAATTATATAATTCGAATCTATTGATTAAAAAATTCAGACTTTTATTGATTGACAAACTATTTCGAGTTTTATCATTGTAGAACACAAACAAGAACTTGGTCACTTAGCTTCTAGGAACTAGTTGTATGACATGGTCATGGGAGTGTTGTGGTGGTAATTCTTGAGGTTTCTTAGAACATCTTTGGGTGCTTGTGAAAAATTAGTTGCAATTATGTGTGTTGTAGGCATCCCTAATTTTGTCATGTTAACCATACACAACTGAGCCACCACACCTGAGAATCCCTTTCTAACCAATTTAACCATGCAGTTAGAACTATTAACCTGAGCAGATCCTACTGCCAATTGGCCCAATTCTATTAAGGTATATTGCGTCCTGCAAATGTGAATTGCATCCATAATTCAAAAAATTCCCATATGATGAGTCCTAAGGATGGAAGCCACTAGGCACCAACGATGATGCCTCAACCACCTAGTGAAAGTGCAAATATGTCAGATTTGCGCTTGTAATCACCATTAAAACCTAGACATTCCAACATTTTCCTTTACAAGCCAATGTTCCTACGTTGGCTGCCATCACCCCAAATTTGTTGCATGGGTACACATAACAAGTGTTTGGTCACGCTCAAGTCAATGAAGTTATGTGTGCTTCCCGAGTCATTGAGGATGGTTAGGCAATGCCCTTTAAATCTCAGTACTTTCATCATTCTGGGGTTGTGATCTCAACTAGGGCATGCACTACAATTTCAAGGGCAGAAACTTCACTTAGACTACTCTGATCAGGTTGCTCATCTTCTGAGTTGTCGTCTGAGTCGGACAATATGTCAGATGTGGAAGGTGCCTCAACATCCAGAAGATATATTTTCTATTCAATACATTTATGGTGTGGCCCGTATTTTTCATCATAATTATAGCACAGCCTTTTGGCTCTATGAGCAGCCATTTCCTCATGAGTCTACTTGACAGCTAGTGGACTTGTGCCTTGATTGGGTGTCCATCCAGACAGTTGTGGATTCCTGACTTGTACTGGTTTATATGGACGGTGTTGGATTGTACGCTTGTCTTAAGCTAATTAAGACAACCCAATCACTTCCATCAATGTCTTCTTTCAATCCATTGATGAAGTAGCTTTTGATAAAGTCCTCGCCCAACCCTGTTGTCTAGTTGGCCAATTTTTCAAACTCAGTTTGGTAATCATGGGCAGAGCGAGCTTGCCTTAGTTTAGCCACTGTCCCTGTATGGTCTTCATATTTACTACGGCCAAATCGAGTGAGTACGTGTTTACTGAACTCTATCCATGTGAGCTTAGTGTATGTTTTTGTCAACCACGGGTATCACTAAGTGGCTTCATGTCCAAAGTTGAATGAAGCTATAGGAAGTTTCTAATCCATGGGAATCTGATGGATGGAAAAGAATTACTCAGCATTATATAGCCAGCTTGCTCCATCATTGCTGGAAAATTTCAGAAAATTTAGTCGAGGAGTTCGGGTTGTACCTCAAATTGTTGGCGGTTGTTATAACCATGGGGTGCTATGCTAAAGCTATGTCCATTGTATATGGAATTGTATTTGGTATTTAGCCCTATCAATTTTCTTTCCAAGTCATCTATGAGATTCACTTTGTCCAATTTGGATAATTTCTCCATTATAGTGGAGCAGTCTGATTGGTGTTTTAATGTCGTCTAGAATTTGGCCCATTTCTTTGGATCAAGTAACTATAATCATATAGTCGAGAAACATTTTTTTACCCAACTAATTACCCAATGGCCAAAAACAATTGACCTTTCTGTCCTCTAAAACTATTTATGTTAATAGCATCTATAACTGCCTCAAATCTGTCTTCTGCATTTTAGCAACCACATTTGGCATTTCTCCAACAGCAGTGGTTTTCATCATTCATACCACAGAAATCATGGCTCAACCATCAAGGGCAGCTGGTAAAGGTCAAAGGAAAGGGAAGAATCTGAGTTTTGGTGCTGCCCCCCCCCTCCAAGTTCATCTATCTCTCTGTTAGTGCTCCATCAGTTGGAAGTGGAGCTGCCAGTGATGCATATAACCCTGTTGTAGCAAGACAGCAAGCTCAAGAAAAAAATATCTGTTGTGGAAGTATGTAACAAGAAAACAAGGGCCTGGGGCAAAGCTTGCTGGGGGAGGAAATATTGTTTGGACATGTAACTACTGCCATCTCAAATTCAAGAGCACCTACTACCGAGTTAAGGGTCATTTGTTGGGCCTTAAGTGTGGACTTGGAGCATGTAAATCAGTGAATGCTACCCAAAGAAAAAATATGTCAAGAGAGGATGCTATTGGCTTGGGGACAGTGGCAGCAGCAAGTAGGACACACAAAGATGAGGATCCTCTTCCATTCTTGAGGAAGCCATCCAACAGAAGTGGGAGTGGGACTGCATTTCAGCCAACAAAAAGAGGGCAGCTCCTAGTGGTGGTCCAATGGACAAGATCTTTCAACAAGAGCGTGAGAGGAGGTTGATCTTACCATTGGGTTCTTTTTCTATCTCAACTTCATTTCATTTAATGTTGCACGGTCTCCTTTGTTTTTTGAGATGTGTTGAGCTCTAGTTGAATGAGCTCCAACCGGGTATGTGCCTCCCAATTCAGAAGAAGCTTAGAACCACATTGTTGGTTAAGGCAAAGGAGGTGGATAAAATTCTAGCACCTATTAAATCATCATGGCCCTCATCCAGTGTTAGTATTGTATTTGATGGATGGATGGATGCAACACGCCATCCACTTATCAATTTCATGGTGTCATCCCAGAATGGACCAGTCTTCTTGAAAGTGGTGGATGCTCTTGGAAAATACAAGGATGCACAATATATGGGTGAGTTGTTCATTAAAGTCATTGAAGATGTAGGTGTTGATTCTTGTGTGCAAATTATCACAGATAATGCACCTGTTTGCAAGGTTGCGGGCATGATTGTGGAAACTAAATATCCACAGATATTTTGGACACCTTGCATTGTTCATTCTTTGAATTTAGCACTTAAATCTATTGCTTCAGATGTGACATGGATGGGAACTCTCATTGATGATGCACACCATATCCACAATTTTGTACAAAACCATACCAATGCCCTCACAATCTATAAAGAGTACACAAATCTATCATTGTTGAAGATTGCAGATACTCAGTTTGCCTCCTCATTCATCATGCTTAGGAGGTTGAGGGAGGTCAAGACCACTCTTGGGGCCATGGTTATTTCAGAGTTTTGGTCTTTTTGGAGAAAGACAGATCAAATTGCTTCAAAAAGGTCAAGGATACAGTGTTAGATGATGGCTGGTGGGAGAGGGTAGATCTTACCATTAAGATCATGGACCCTATCATTTCTTTGTTGTGGTTTGCAGACATGGACCAGCCCATCTTAGGAGAAGTTTATGAGGGGTGGGACTCCATGATTGAGGCAGTGAAGACCGTTGTTGTAGAGAATGAGTGCCTTGAGTATGGGACATCAACAAAGATCTTGTTCACCACCATACAGGATATTCTTATCACCAGTGGGAGAAGAATTGCACACCTTTGCATTGCTTGGCTCACTCATTGAATCCCAAGTACTACAATGATGGCTGGCTCAATGGTGGGCCTTCACGCAGATTCCCTCCTCACATGGACAAGAGATTTCACAGGGGAGGAAGGTAGCATTTAGAAGGATATATCAGGACAGAGCATCCCTTGATGAGGTGGAGGGATTTGTAGAGTTTTCCACTGGCATTGGGAGATTTGGAGGCTATGATGTGATCAGAGACAGGGGTTAAGAAGCCCTATGCTTGGTGGGGAACTCATGGGGCAGCGTGCCCTATTCTACAACAGTTAGCCATGAGGGTCCTCGCTCAGGTTACTTCATCCTCGTGTTGTGAGAGGAATTGGAGCACATATGGGAATTTGCATAGTTTGAAAAAGAGCAGGCTTGAGCAGTCTAGAGCAGAGACAATGGTGTATGTGCACTCCAACCTCCGTCTTATTTACAGAATGAGGGATGAGTGGTTGAAGGGAAGGACAAAGATGTGGGATGTATTTCCTGATGACATGGGTTTGGACAACACCATTGAGTTGGCATTAGCCAACTTGGATCTTAATGAACCAGTGCTAGAGCTGGTCACTTTTGATGATGGTGATCCTCTTGAGGGGTCATCCTCCACACCAACAGATGCAAAGAGCTTGGATTGGATATAGAGGAGGAGGATGGAGGAGAGAGCAGTGGCACTGGTGGTGATTTTGATGATTTTGACATGGAGGAAGATGACTGACGACTACGAGCTATGAGATTCTTCCATCTACGGTTCTAGTATCTAATATCTACCCTATTTTGTATTTGCCATTGGCATTCCCACTTGGCACCTATAGTATCAGTAATTCAATATCTATGTAATACATTTTGATTTTGATGACATCAAATGACTTAATGAGAAAACTGCAATTTATGGTTCTAACTTCTATTTTATGTGTATTGAATATTCTAATTTCTTGTGTGTTTGATCATCATTCATCAATGATCATTGATGTAGTAACTAGTTGTATCAATATTTTGTAAATGTTCTAATTTCTAAAAAAATAGATCTTTATGCCTATATTCCATTTTTTAAAATATATATATATAACGTGTCCCCCGTGTCCTATTTTAGGGGTAAAGATGCTCTGTGTCGGATACTCGTATCCATGTGTCCTGCATGTCCCGTGTCCCAGTGTCATGTGACTTAGGTTTCAAAGCACTAACTACGGAGAATTGTTCTTCCCATAGCCCACTATCCCATCTCCGAGGCAACATGTGAGCGACTTCCCAAGGCTAAATGCTTGTCGGTGCACCACAAATTAGAAATCGCCAAAGGCTTCTTATGCTTAGGCTTCGAAAACAACCTATAGAGTCTTACAATATACCCTAAGGTACGTGGAAGCTTAAGTCCATGTACAACGTTGTTTAGGAGCCTATGATCATGGGTCAAATCACACCTCACTTCACACACATTCTCGCATGCTTAGTCAAAAACAACTTCCAAAGTGGATATTTTAAAACCCCCAACACAAGGTTACTAACCTAAAAATAAAATATTACTTGAAAGAAAAAAAAGTGGTTGATATGGGGCAAGAAAATTAGTGTTGCCACTTTTGTTACCACTTTCTGATCACCAAGATCCATAATGGGCAAGGTGAGAGCATATGGTGGGCAATCTGCATAACACTAAAACCATGATGTAGATGCAAAAACATATCCTGAAACTTGCAAGAAAAATATTAATGAAAACAAAAATAACATAGTGTAAAGAACTAGAATGTTAAATGAACTCAAGAAATAGCTTCGAACTTGCTTATATCTATCTATATTGTAGGCCTCTTCAAGGGGGCAACCTCCCTTTAAGCAAAACTCATTTACAACACAAAAAATCCCTCATCTCTTCTTTACAAAATCAATATATAGGCAAAGCAACCCTAATCTTAATGGTTTAGGGTCAGCCTTACAACACATGTATAAGGCACTCAAGCTTCATTACAAACCCTAACCCTAATGCTCAAGGGTCGGCCCCAAGCCAAATGATAACTATGCCTAATACAATGCAAAAATAATTGATGGTTAGACATTGGAGGCCTAGCATTCTTAGGCTATGTGAACACCTAATTTTGGTAAGACTATTTAATTGCTATGGTGCTTGAGTGTATTTGTGTGTCTCCTGGATATTGGTCCACGTTAGGCTCTTGTTGGTGCATATTCCTTGTGTTTATTTGAATTTTGACTCTACCTTTCTCTTGTCGACTCTATTTTTCTCAATTTGACCCTACCTGCTTCCTCTTCTTCCTATTTTCTATCACTTCCCTAGTTTTCTCTCTCTTCCCCCAAAATTTCCAATTGTTTTGGGCTTTCTTTCAAAACTGTAGCAATATAATTCTAGTCTAAAGATCATTAAACAATTTTGGTCTACCAAAACCATCAGTGTGCAATGAGATTCCGGTCATTTTGTTTGGGCCCTTTTGACCTTTGTTTCGGGACCCTAGGTGTTTCTTGTCCTTTATCTGATTTTCCCATTCGATGTGTGTCATCATGTGCACCAATAGGGCCCTAATTTGATTTCAAGAAGTCTATACATACATGAGTGCATTAGTGCATTTAAGAGACACACAATCGATTTATAAGGAACTCAATATAGTCAAGAGCATCCCCGTGCCCCAAGGCGTATTTCAAGCATTTAGAAGAGCATCTAGCAATTATTTGTTGCATTGATGAGAGCGTCGATATTTGACCTCACTAGGGTTTTGTGTAGATACAGGTTGGGATACTTGCATTACATTGACTGCCACCTGAACTACATTATACTCGGTGTGCTATTTACCAAATTGTTCAAAATCCTAGGGACCTAATAATAGTGGAGGGATAATGCATGCTCCCATTAGCTCCCTCCATTTTTTATGGTTTTGCAAGGTGTTGAAGGTTTAATAGGGTAAGGAAGAAGAGTTGTTCCCTGGTGACTCGAAGCAATTTCTAGAAAAACAAGCGAGGTTTTCGCAGCCCAAGAGAAGACGAACAAGATCACAAATCCATTTCGTAGTACCTAACATCACCTGATTTTTCTAGGTATGTTTCACCTCACCGTGTGGACCTATTTTCCACTACCTATTTCTAACAATTATCTCCAAAATTGCAATTAAACATGTATCACTCTGAAACCCTAATTCTCTAACATTTCAATTGTCCTATGTTCTGAAAATATTCTAATCTATGCAATGAGGTTTGCTTTTCTGATTTATATCTAGATTACCTAATTAGCAAATAAATGTGGTTAGTTTAGCGCATTATTAGTGTAAACCCACTTTCTGCATTCTATAGGTTGTAGATTGATGTGACATATTGCATTTTAGTATTAAAGCCCACGGATCTGCATTTGAATCCAGAGAAGTTTGATTAGTGAATTCAGTCAATCATCACCTCACAGCTCAATTACATATAGTATTAAGTGGGGAAACATCCCCTAGATTTGGGTGACGTCCCAAACATTTCAGGAACTTGAAGAATAAGTCCCCTTTTTGTTCAAAAAAACGTTTTCTGATGTTTTAACTTTAATAAAGCTGTTAGATTAACTGAAAAGACTGAATTCTAATCTCAAAAGTACCTAAAATACTAGACTGCACGGAAACACCACCTAAGGTCCCCGCATTAGCCTGAAACGCACTGCCAGGTACTGGTGCACGGGTATGGTACGCTGTGGGTACGGCTAGAAACGTACCCACAGGGACATGGTACGGTCTGGGTACAATTTTGCCATACCCGGACCGTACCCTGTCCCTGTGGGTACGTTTCCAGCCGTACCCGTCCAAAAAAAACTTGCCAAAGACAGCGTTTCTTTCCTTTTTTGGATTTTTGGTGAAAAAATCACAAGGATAGAAAAAAATTGCCATTTTTGGAAAGGGTCCGGGAAGATGTAGCAGCAAAAACTTGCATGTGCCATAACTTTCATTCTGTGACTCCGTTTCAGGTGCCGTTTTCTCTAAAAGTGTATATTTTCTCTAAGAGTGTATATTTTCTCGAGCTCTATGCATTGATGGCAATATTTTTCTTATTTTCATAAAATCCATTTTTGCACCTTTTTGGACCAAGCAACTTCTTGCAATCTTCTAAAAGAATCATGAGCTTTGATTGCCTATAGACAGATTAGTAATTAAAAATACTGGATAGCTTTCCAAAACTCGGTGAGTATTCTCCCGTGCTCGGACTAATCGTCCCACCTGCCAGCTTAATCCATATTTTTCCTGCTTAGTTATGATGTTTCGGGAAATATGTCGACAATACTATCGTGCTGAGTGGATCAAGGAAGGTCACCATGAACAATCAAAACTCCTTGAATCTTATCACAGTCACTAAGATAAATAACTGTGATAGAGAAATAATAAATTTCAATAAGTATGCAATGTATGAGAATTAAAGTTCAATAAGTATGCAAATGCTTCTTTAAATTTATAATGTATATACATATTTATGTATTTATATACATGTATATATAAATATATATATATAAAACATATATATAAATAAAACGTATGTATATATAAATATATATATATAAAACGTACTCCAAAAACGTATTGTACCCAAGATTTTTAAAAATTTGCCGTATCGGCATACCGTACCCATACCCATATCCGTGCAGTCTAACTAAAATACATTAAATACAGTTTAAATCCCTAAATTTCATTGATTTAAGTTAAAATATTTTGATATTAATTTTTAAATATTATTTATGTCCACCTGCCACCTGCCATCCTCAAAAATTGGGAAAAAAAATTGTCATCTGAAGCCCCATCCCCTATCCCGAGACTTAGGTAACTATGATTACATGTGATAAAATCTAAGCAGCCGATACGTTTTGGATACGGGTACAGGTACGGAGTATCCGATACGCAGATACAGTAAAAAAATTGGCCCCAGATATGGCAGTACAAAAATATATAAATTTCAGCCTACTAAATAGAATTAAGTTATTTACCACATATTGTGCATATGAAAGACAAGATAATTTATAGTTATAAGTTATAAGCTAAATAAGTAAATAACCACAAAAGACAAGTCTTAATTTGTTATAACTTAGAAACTTAAAAGCTTAAAAGCTAAGATACCTGTACGGCAGGGTGACAGGGCAGGGTATGGTTATGAAACGTATCCAGTATGGGTATGGCACGGAAACGCGTGCCCGAGAGCGGCCAGGGTACGGCCGGGACCCCGGGGTCCTGATCATACCCTGCCCACTCTCGGGCACATTTCTGTCCCAAAACGTACCCACAGAACTATTAGAAAATGGGGATGGTGTGCAGATTCGAAACCACCGAGCCAAAACTACTTTACATGACGAAAGAAATCAAGAAAAAAATAAACCTGTCCAAAATGAATGAAAAGCAGATAGCTGAACCGTATTGTGTGACGGAAGATTTTAACTGATAAGCTTACTCAGGTATATGACACTTACTTTGTTTCGAATGTTGTTCGGCAAGGGCAAAACTGCTGTGAAGGTATGAGAAAGTAGAACGGATTAGGGATCCGAGGCCAGTGAAAATGGTTATTATCGGCATCAGCAAAAATATTTGAAAGGAAGATAAATAGATTGGTAAAATAAAACAGTGTTATGGATAACTGTGGAATATCGTGTTTTGTTTGGGTTTATTAATTTGGTGTAATAAATTGAATTTAATATATCATGACATTCATATTGTATTTAATGCAGACGTGCCGGACATACCCAGGGGTCCTGGCCATACCCTGGCCGCTCCCAGACACATTTCCGTGCCGTATCCGTACCAGATACATTTCGTACCCATACCCGTACCCTGCCGTACCGGTATGTTAGGATAAAATTCTTGGAGAATCTCAAAAACTGGGAAACCCTGGTATTAAGGACATGGAAAGATTAAAGACTAGAAGAATAAAGTTTTCTTAAAAACTCTTTCGAGCCACACAACTCGTAATTTTAGCAGCTCCGCTCTTGAAGTTAGGGAGAGAAAGGATATTTATAACGGAGTCAAGCATATGACCAGAAGTTTCAGGTTCCTTTGAAAGTTCGGTAACGGTCTTAACATTTCTGTAGAAGTCTGGATAACTGTGGAAGTCTTGGGAAAAACAGTGGGTAGACCAATCATAGCCGAAGATAAATCTAGCAGTGGCCATCAGAGGCTGAGGTCTTACCTTACTGGGACAACAGTAGTAAAGGAACATCAGCATCTTGAGAAGCATTGGTTCTCACCTTCGATAGAAAGTTACTTTACCAATCGCAATCTGTTGGAATTGAATGAGGGATTCTAAACAGGCAGCAATGGGTTTCAGTACCCGTCGAACTCTTGAATTTTTTTCTGATCTAGTAATGGCTACTATTCAAAGACATCACTGCAAAATTGTACAGGCATAATGTGTGCTCCTCTGTCATCATGTCGGGATGTGGGTTCTCAAAGCAGCAAGAACACTTAAGATTCCTGAAGCTGAAAATGGACCAAATTGTTAGTGATCTCACTAATCAGTTCAAAAGGAACAATCATTAACAACATGACAAGAAAATGAGTAATAACGTTAGAGCATAGTCACCTAGAGATGCGGGGTATGAGTACAGGGACGGATGTGGAGGCCATCTCAAATATAGGTGCAGAAGTAATTGAATAAGGGTATAGATATATTATATATAAATCTAGTCACTAGAAGGTGTGGGCACAGGGGCAGGGAAAGGTCCTCAGTCCTCGTCCGTATATTGAAGTCTCTCGATGACTATGCGTCAAAGCAAGCAAGCATCATGAACTTTGACAAAAATGCAGAGCTGGCTTCAGAAGAAGATACTGAAGGCAAGTACATATAATGATTGCATACTATCGCCAGGGATGCAGAATTAGTCCTAATGGAAGGTCAGAAATAGGGCACACTCTACAAGATGCATCACCGTTAGGGAGGAAGTTTGACCGCATGATGTTATGATTAACATATGATGTATTTACATGCTTTCGGTTGAATTGGTTAGTTGCTAAATACTGATACAATGTTGTAAGTCCTAAAATGATGTCTGTTTCGGGCATCTTGACAAGCCCATTTGGGTAAGGAAGTTTGTTCTGCATATGTCTCGAGGAAGAAAAGGATAAATATTATCAGTAGTTGAAAGATTACATATTGTTTCTTATCTTAAGATCCATTCGCAGCAGAATCATATGTTATTATCATTGTTATTAAACTACTTTCAGTATTTACTTTGTTTATCCAGGAAAAAAATGACAATAGCTCGATTCTACAATCCAGAATTTTCCACGGTCCTTAAACTCATTTGAGAAAAAATGGTACTAGAATAGGCAATAAAGACGCATTAAAAGTTTTGCGAGCAACCCAATTGAATGGGCAAGATGTCGATAAGGTGAGTTACCTGATATAAAGGTCTGTAATGTCGAGAGAGAGTTGAGCACGCCAATCAGGTTTGTGAATGTGCCAAAGAGCACGGTCCTCTTTGCTTTGGAAGAATCCCAAGCCTCTTAACCATGCCTCAATGCAAGGCAAGCTGTGAGAATACAGTGGCTCTTTTTTGTCTGGAAGCCTCTCAATCCATTCATCTACAGTGCCGCCGCCGCCTCCACTCTCACAGGAAGCTGAAGCGTTGGCTTTAGCACACGTGGCTCTTCTTCTTAACTGCCCAAAAGAGCTAATGAAACCCACTTTCAGAGGATTTATACATTGTGTACTGTGCCTTGAGAATGTGGAGGTGGGTCGAAATATTGGAACGCTGGTTAAAACCAGAGCAGGCATCTTCGCAAAAGAATTGGTCCCAAAATCATACCAGGAACAATCATACTTATCAATTAGGAACATAAAAATGCGTATTCGTATTTACCAGTTTTTAATTATAATTTAAGGAGAAAATTTGTCAAACTTTATGTGGAAAGTAATTTTACATTAACAATGTAAAGCTATAATTGTTCCCATCGTTGCAATAGGAAGTGAATTGATAATTTAAATTACTTGTAAATGCAAATGTATATAATAATTTTATTGTACAGGTATTTTTTTGTATTTAAGGAGGTGAATTTTATTGTACAAGTGTTTTTTTGTATTTAAGGAGGTGATCTACTTTCTTTATTATTTTTGTTTTAGTCCTAGTTTAGTTTCATAGATTTTTTATTTTTTCCCCTTTCTTACATGATAATTTTATTATTTTTATCATGAGACTTGCCATATTCAAAAGTATATATTTTTAAATTTTAAAAATGAAATATGTAAGGTGTTAGGATATAATTTAGATAATGGTGAAATTGAATAACCTAGACATTTAAAAACATTTTTTTTTTTTTAAAAGCGCACTTTTATATTGTAAATAAGAGAAATACAACAATGATCGTATAAAAGACGGGTGGAAAGAGTCGCACCCTATAATGTCAATCACATTGAGTCAGCTAGGCCTCGAGAAGGAGGCCAATTACATCAAAGAAACAATAAAAGTGTGGTCATCGATTAAAAAAAAAAAAAACGAACAAACCAAGGAGCTGAAAAATTAGGTCGCAATGACAAACATGGCAACCATAGGAGGCGAGAGGACTATCAAGTTTATCACCCCAACCGAAACAAGGATGAGTGAGTCGGGATGGATTCCCACCCACTTCCATCTTCTTGTTGTTATTGTTGGTGTTGTTGCTCAAGATTAACATGGGACGGTCATGAGGAGAAATGGCAAGGGCCAACCATGGGAATTTACCTTCACGAGGGGCATTCCAACTAGTGCCACTAGAACCACTAAGTTGACCAAAAACCCCACCATGAGCGGGGAGGGGGCCAAGAGCGAAAGGACCACTATTGGTGAGGAGAGGTGTTCCTCCGGCTTCGAGAGCACCGCTTGTGAAACCCATAACCCCGAGGCGAGAATAGGAGAGTGGCGCAGCCGAGGGGCAAGTAAAGCGATGAGCGGGAGCATCAAAAGGAACCCAACTAACCGCATGAGGGGGCGACAGCCTAGTGGTTGAGCAAGCATTAGAGGTGCTCGACCTCCAGCCAAACCTTCTCGACACAGTTACCCGCATTTGGAACATCACAATGGAGAGAATAACCACTTTATTAGTAACAAAAAAAATTATATCCATAGGAACATTATTAAAAATGGCATTATTTTTGTCTTTCCAAAGATAAAATAGAAAATCAAGTTCTGAATATGTGCCAAAAAAATTGTAATTTGTAGGAAGCAAGGTCGAGTCCCCAAAAAAACCATCTTCTAGGTAAAGAACTCGAAATAAGGGTTGAAAAAGGGAATGAATCCATTTCTAGGATGATTGAGCATGAGGAAAGAACCAAAAAATATGCTTGATGGACTCCGATTGATGGCAAACTAGGCAAGTGGGGTTAAAACCCATATGTTTAATTTGATCCCTGCAGGGAGCCCCGAGTGCAAAGTACACAACAAAAAGTGAACTTTTTTGGGCTCAACAAGAATATTCTAAACTCTCTGGAACTAGTGTTGCCAAACGAAGCACGGAAGGTAATATTCTAGCAATGATTAAGTGTGTCGACAGGCATCGATTGAGGGGTGAGTAAAGAGTATCCCAAACGGGGTTTGTAATGGTGGAGCGAGTAGCAGAAGGCCAATACCAATCACGCCACCACATAACACTAGAAGTGACGTCAATTTTGTGCACATATTTTTTTTTATAAAAGGTAAAATAGGGTTGAGGGGACCCTACCCTTACATGTCAAAGCTCCACAAGAGCAGATGAAACAATTACATAGCAATAAAAAAGATAACATATATAACGATAATAATGTTCGGGCTCCACCATGAGCCATAAGACCAGATAAAAACAAAGCAAAAAAATAATAGAATAAAGCACCATAGCCAAACTAACAACAAAATAAAAGTAAAACAGAGTAATAACAACCAACCCAACAAAGATCACTTTTTGGCTTTTTCAAGCCCATCAAGCACTTTCACCCACTCCTTAGCTAGAGATTCAATGTTGACACCCAAGGATGCCAGATCACACCCTTCAACATCCGCTTTTCTTTTCTTGGAATTTCCATGATCATCCACAAGTTTGTAAGTGTTTGCACACAACGCCGAGGACATGGAGATGTTGCAGAGTAGATTTCACCGTGACCACACTCCATTCCATGTAGCTATGTAAAATAGCTCTTATGTGATCCACCTCATTAGTGAGGTAACTACAATTGGCTTTCATAATTTCCATCTCTCCACCATTACCATTTTTTTCCACTTCTTTGACTTGCGCCTACATTTTGTGCCAATCATTAAACAAAATTGCACAGAGCTCTTGGTCAACCACATATCACCCTTCATCTCTTCTATATCCAGCGCCATCTTAGCCAAATGGTTATCACCTTTAACAGGACCCACATGACCCATAGCCTCAAATTGTTGCTCTAATTGAACATTAATAGGAGCCTGATTCTCCTACTTACTAGATTCCCCTTTGGATCTGACAGAAGGACAAGGAGCTCCGCTTGGATTTTAGCTCTCTAAGATTCTGAGCAACGTCTATTTCAAAGACATCCTTTTCCTCCTCCAACGAATCCCCTTCCTACGACTCTGAATCATCACTAGAGTCCTCCCGAGTCCTCTTCCTTGGCATAACCCTCAAGAGCTAACTTAAGGGAACTAGATTTGTCTATATCTAGAGTGACTCTTTTAACGAGGGTGAGGATGAAGCCCTGATGGAGAGGAACAATGACTCTATTGTTTTTAAACTAGGTTATGGAAGTGCTTAGAGAGCGAAACAGAAGTAAGGGAAGCTAAAGCTATGGCCATGATGAAAATGATTAAGCATGGGCAAATGATAGGCGTAAATACACTTATGACGACCCTCTAAAGTGAGAAATTGAATTAGGGTAAAAGCCACCTCATCATAGGGCCTAGGAAGAGAGGAACAGAGAAAACCAACAAAGTGGGGGAGAGTTTTTCATTACCTCTAAGAAACAGATTCAGTTCATTTGAGGCTTCCTTCTTGGGTTTATAAACCTCCCTTCCAACAAGAGCACTCCCATCACCTTAGCAATAGAATCCATAGTGACCTCAATGTGAATACCTTTCATTTCCACGACATGACCCTTTTTTTGTAGTTTTCCATGCTCTGGAAAAATCTTTACTGAGATTTTCATAGTGGCCTTCGAAAATTTTAAGGAAGGAAGAGAAACCCTTGCCCTCGAAAACCTCCATTGCTTCTGGCTTCACCCCTTCCAAGTCAAAAGGCTCAGTCCTAACAAGATATCCCCCATTTTGAAATACAAAAACTAGTTCGCAGAAGACCCAAACTTCAGATTAAATAGAAAACGCCAACAAACCCAAAAATAATGTTGATCCATTATGCAGGCAATGGAAATGGACTTAAAATAACATGAGTGAATCCGAGCCCAAATCTTCTCATCATCCCACAATAAATTCACACTAAACATACGGATGCCCATTATGATCTTAACACACCTTGATCTGACATTATTTGGTGACGTGTCCATATTGATCATTGTGGAGGTGTGCTCGCACCTTGGTGTCAAGAGCTTCTAGTTCATTGATTAGTGTCAACTCATGACCATTAACCCCCATGTTAGCAAAATAATCAAACAAATGAATTAGCCTCTCTATAGATATGCTTAAAAGTTATAGTTTCAAACAAATTGGATAATTCCTTTATACTCTTTATAGAGTTTTGGATAGAAGTAGAAGTGGAACCTCTACCATTAATGTTGTTGATAATGTTCAATGAGTCTCCTTCCACTTCCAATCTAATAAATCTATATTGGTGTGCTATAAAACCCCCAAAACACAACCACTACTTCAGCAACATGATTCATTTGAGTTCCAAGATTGCAATGGTACCCAAGAATAAATCTACCTTCAGAATCACAAAACACCCCCCACAACTAGCTCTTCCTAGATTTCTAGTGGAGGCCCCATCAAAATTAAGCTTAATTTCACCCAACCTTGGAGTCTAGGATTTAGAACAGGGTTACTAGTTTGAGTAGAACCTATACCCCAATTCTTGGCTACAAAACTCTCATTCAGAAGAATAGTTTTCTTGAGAGGAGCCAAGTTTGAGAAATTTTCCTTAATAGTCCAAGACACCAAAAACTAACATTCTTATCCAAATCCTTCTTTCCTTTGAAAATTCTTTTGTTTCTCTCTTTCCATATTTCCCATGCAAGATGCATAAAAGAGAAGGTCCATAGATATTTTAATCCTTGGCTCTTAAATGGGCTAAACCATTGAGACCACAGTTGTTTAATGGATTCGGGAAAACCCACTTGATAGCAAATAGATTAAGAAGGGTATTTCTAACAAAAACCAAAAAGGGATAGTTGAGGAAAAGATGTAAAGAGTCTTCAGACTCCTTTTCACACAAAACACACCTGTTTACCATGTGAAAATTTCTCTTATTAAGGTTATTGATAGTAAGGATTTTATCATGGATAACCAACCACCAAAACAAATTAATCTTGGAATAACTTCTTTGACCCACACACTTTTCCAATTGAAGTTATCAATGCCATCATTCACTAAAAAGAAGGAATTGTAGGCACTTCAAACCGAGAAGATTCCATTATCCTCCCTTGACCAGTAAATGTTGTCATCCTCTGAAATTTCTTTATTAACAATAACCCCTCTTAATTTGTTGTTAATAGAGATGATCTCGTTGTTGTTAAATCCTTCTAATTCAATCGTTTTCCATTGACCTAGGGGTTCATCAAAGTTGAAGTAATCTTTGACCTTATTTCCATATTTGACCGTTCCTCCCTTGTAGATATTGGGGTATATGACCTTAAGAGGAAGGTCCCCTAACCATTTATCATCCCAGAAATTAATCATTCTCCCATTGCCTATCATCCATTTGCTTCCCTCTGAGACTATGTGTTTAGCCCAATTTATAGATTTCCAAAAATAAGAACCATTAAATTTTGTATTACTAAAGCACCATTCATTAGCCCTAAGGTTTGGCCAATATTTTCCCCTTATAATGGAATTCCAAACACTATCTTCTTTAACCAACCTCCAGGACATTTTAGACAACATGGATTTATTCATTTTGGCCCAATCTCTAATACCAAGACCCCCTAGCTTTTTAGGCATACAAACCTTCTCCCATGCAATGAGAGAATTTTGTTTTTTTGGTTTAGAGCCACTCCACATGAATCTTTTTGGATGCTCTCCAATTTACTAGCTATAGAGGAGGGTAATCTGTAAATAGACATAGAGTACATAGGTAGATTTTGAATCGAGCATTTGAGAAGGACCGTCTTACCTGCTTGGGATAACAGTGACCCTTTCACCATCCAATTTGTTAAGAAATTTGTCTATAAAAAATTCCAATCAACAATCTTAGGTTTTTGGTTCCAATAATCATTCCCAAATACCTAGTGGGGAAAGTTTTAGTCACACAACCAAGAATTCTAGTAATTTTGTTACATCTTCTTTCAGGGGTGTTGATAAAATAACCGAGCTTTTCCCATAATTGATCATTTGGTCAAAGGCTTCCTCATAATCAATCATTATCTGTTTGAACTCTCTAGCCTCCGGGACAGTAGCCTCACCAACCAACATAGTGTCATCCACAAAATGTTGGTGAGAAACATTTGTGTTGTTAACAACAGGACTAATTCTTCCTACCAAGTTAGCCTTGTTAAGAGCTCTATTGAGGGTCTCTGCCATGATTATGAATAGAAAGGGAGAAATAGGGTCACCTTGCCTTAATCCTCTAGTGTTGTTAAAAAAACCACATGGAGTCCCATTGATCATGACAGAGAATTTAGTTTGTTGAAATACATGTAAGTATCATCATCCTGAAGTCTTCACCAAATCCAAACCTAGTTAATACTTTCATAAGAAAAGACCAAGAAACCCGGTCATAGGCTTTCTCCATATCAAGTTTGATAAACATAGCTTCCTTTTTATTCTGCTTAGCCATATGGAGAGTCTCAAGAATAGTAACAATTCCATCTTGGATCTATCTTCCCATAACAAACCCTCCCTATTGTTCAGATATAATGGAAGGCAGAATGAGTTGAATTCTTAAAGCTAGAATTTTAGAACACATTTTATAGACATAATTACATAGACTGATAGGTCTAAAATTCCTGAAATCTATAGGATTATGATTCTTAGGGATTAAAGCAAGAAAAGTGTTGTTTAATTCTTGAAGCATATTTTTGTTCTTGAAGAACTCCTGAATGGCATTGCATGTATCCTCCTTGACAATCTCCCAAAAAGTTTGAAAAAGAAATCTGGAAAACCATCTGGTCCCGAAGCTTTGTCAGGACTTAAAGACTTCACATAAATTCAATTTCTTCCATTGAAGGAATTTTAGTAAGCATATTGTTGTCAGACTCATTAATTAGCTGAGGGATACAATCCAAAAAGGACCCTTCCTTACTGTTGTTAGATGAACTAGTTGAAGAAAGAAGTCTTCTATAAAAGGAAATAACAACCTTGTTGAATATCCTTAGTGTCATTGAGCATCACTCCTTCTTCCCCTTTTATACACAAAATTATGTTGGTACTTCTCCTTTTCAAAGTAGAAATATGAAAGAATTTCGTGTTCTTGTCACCTTCTTAAAGCCATTGAACCTTGGATTTTGTTTCCAAAAAGTTTCCTCCTTCTGAATAATGTTATGATATTCAGATAATAATTCCTTTTCTTTTTGTTGCCCTTCACGAATGTTGTAATGAAATTACTTGTATAATTCAGATCATGAGCTGAAATATAACACCAAATAACACAATATTCCAGAATAATGATCTCAATATACAATTAGAATAGCTTCGCCACTTCGAGGGGGCAACCTCCAAACCATACAATAAGACTCAAATGCTCCAAATGATGATTAACTTCTACCTAAAATCCCCTATATATACTATTCATATGTTATGGCCAACACTAAGGCCGACCTACTAAGCATGAGAAAGTATAAATGATATAATAAAATTATATGGTAAGCCACAAGTCGGCTACTCATATCCTAATACAAGCAATAGGTTAAGGGTGTAGCATGCCCTTCCCTTTAAAGCAACATTGTCCCCAATGTTGAGAAGCTCTGGGTGCTATGCAGGAATGTCATATCTTCCCATGTTGCATCTTCATTGTCCATATTCTTCCACTTGATCAGGTACTCAGTAATAACTCGTGTCCTCAATCTTTTAGTGCATGTTTGAAGGATGCATTCAGGTTCCAAGATGACTCTCCCCTCCTCATCGAGCTCAGGTAACACTATTTGGGATGATACTCTCTGTCCAATTACTTTCTTCAGCAAGAAACATGAAAGAATGGATTTATTTTGGTTGATTGTGGAAGTTCTAATTTTTATGCTACAAGCACCAATCTTCTGCAATACTTGATAGGGGCCATAATACTTTGGTGAAAGTTTGTTATCCTTTTGTTGTTGTTTCAAAGACATTTACTTATATGGTTTTAACCACACAAAACCCAATCACTGACTTCAAACTGCCTTTCTGTGTGATGTTAATCATCATGTTGCTTCATGTGGTTTTGTGCCATGACCAAGTTCTCCTTGAGACTAGAGAGGACCTCTTGTTGATACTAAATGTGTTCTTCTACTGCTCTAACCCACGTTTTCCTCTCAATGATGATGTGATGGATGGTGGATGGTACCCATAGAGTGCCAAAAAGGAGACATTTTAGATGAAGTATGGAAGGAAGTGTTATACCACCATTCTGCAAGTGGCAACCATTGGACCCATCTTATTTGTTTATCTAACGTAAAGTAACGGAGATATCCCTCCAAACACTTATTTACAACTTCTGTTTGCCCATCAGACTGGGGATGATAAGAAGAGCTACGAGCTAACTGAGTACCCAAACATGAGAATAAATCAGTCCAAAAATTACTAGTAAATAGGGTCTCGATCACTTACTATAATATTCGGTGTCCCATGAAGCTTCTAAACTATGTCCATGAAGGTTGTTGTTACCATGCTTGCAGCAAATGGGTGTGCCAAAGCACAAAAATGAGCATATTTAGTGAGTCTATCCACCACAACCATGATGACATTTTTTCCTTCAGATTTAGGCAATCTTGTGATAAAGTCCATGGAAACCTCTTCCCACCGATGGCTAGGAATAGATAGAGGTTGTAGAAGACCTGGGGATCAAACTGTTTCCCCCTTATTTTGCACGACAAACCATGCATTCGCCCACAAATTTTTGGACATCGCCTTTGAGACCTTCCCAAAAGAAATCTTATTTGACTCGATGATAAGTCTTCAAGAATCCAAAGTGCCCCCTACTGGAGAAGAGTGAAGCTCAGATAGAATCCTATTTTTAAGAGTGGAGTTCTTACATAGGTATAATCTATCTTTATACTATAAAGCATCCCCTTTCAATACAATTTTTTCGACATGCTTGGATCATTCTAGAGATGATGAATGAGGTTTTGTGTGGTTGGGTCATTTCTCCATTCGACCTTGCCTCATCTATCCAATCTTCCTGTAATATGGATATGGCACATAACAAGGTTGCAGTTGATTCATCTTTTTGTGACAGAGCATCCGCAACTACATTCTCCTTCCCTTTCTTATAGATAATCTCAAAATCATATCCCAACATCTTGGAGACCCATTTTTGTTGTTCTTCAGATGATAAATGCTGCTCCAAGAAGTATTTCAGACTATCATGATCTGTCTTCACTTTAAAGTGTCTTCCTATGAGATATGGTCTCCATTGCTTTACTGCATGAAGTATGGCTAGCATTTCCTTCTCATAAGTCAGCTTGGAAAGATTCTTACCTTTGAATTGACAGCTCAAAAAGGCAATAGGATGGCCTTCTTACATGAGAACTACCCCCATACCCACCCCTGATGCATCACATTCAACAATGAATGTTTTGGAAAAATCTGGAGTAGCTAAGACTGGAGTGGTACACATGGCCTCCTTTAGTTGCTCAAATGCTTTGATTGCATCCTCACTCTAAAGGAAAGAGTCCTTCTTTAATAAAGCTATGAGAGGTGTAGATATGCTTCCATAATGCCTTACGAATCTTCGGTAATAACCTGTAAGCCCCAAAAATTCTCGTAGATTCTTTAGGGTTTTTGGAACCTTCCACTCCATCATGGCTTTGATTTTATTAGGATCCACTTTAACCCCTTCATGAGAGAAAATGTGACCCAAATATTCAACCTCCTTGAGTCCAAAAGAACACTTAGAGGGCTTTGCATAAAGTTGATGTTGCTTAAGGGTTTCCAAAACCTTATTTACATGATGCAAATGTTCCTCCCATGTTTTGTTATAAATTAATATATCATCAAAAACACTAAGACAAACTTCCATGAGAATGACTTAAAAATAGAATTCATCAAACTTTGAAATGTAGAAGGTGCATTTGTGAGTCCAAAAGGCATTACCAGGAATTCATAATGGCCTTCATGTGTCCGAAAGGTAGTTTTATGAACATCCTCATCCTTGATTCTGATTTGGTGGTATCTCGAACGAAGATCAAGCTTTGTAAAATAAACAGCACCATGCAACTCATCAAGCAAATCATCAATTACAGGAATAGGAAACTTATCTTTGATTGTGTACTTATTAAGTTCCCTATAATCAGGACACATGCACCACATGTCATCTTTCTTTCGTACCATCACTACTGGAGAAGAATAAGCACTCTGACTATGACGGATAATTCCTGCTTCCAACATCTCTTGTACAATATTTTCAATTTCACTCTTTTGCACATATGGGTACCTATAAGGTCTAATGTTAGGTGGTTGACTTCCTAGTAATAATTGAATAGCATGATCATGATCTCTCTTTGGAGGTAATCTGACAGAGTGTGCATCCAACACTTTAACTGCATATCTGATGGTATAATGTCCTTAGAATGATGAGCCTCCAATGAAAATAGTTGTGCCACAAATCCCTTTGCACCATTTTTAGCATTTTGTGCATCTGATGAGAACTTACTATTTGTGGAGACTTTTCTCTTAAGCCTCTTAGCTCAAAATTCCTTCCTTCAGAGTGAAATCGCATGAACAAGTCTTGGAAGTTCATCTCAATGGTTCCCAAAGTGGTAAGCCATTGAACCCCTAACACAATGTCTACTCCTCCCATAGAAATGGCATACATGGGACTATTTAGTATGTAATCTCCCATGGCAAGCTTAATGTTATGGCATTTTCCGGAAGCAAATAACAGACCTCCATCAAAATCATTACTTGACATTTTGAGAGGGATAAATGAAGCAATTTAGGCGCACTGCTAACTTATGATTGATAAAGTTGTGAGTACTTCCTGAATCAATCAACACTGTGACCCTATGTTTTTAGGAATCTAACCACCTTTAGGGTTTGGGGGTGCTAATACCTGAAATTTCATGGCATGAGATTGTTGGCTGAGGATCTCCTGACTCCTCCGGCTCAACCAAGACCTCTGACTCTGAATCTTCATCCTTCTCTTCATCTTCACTAGGCCCATCAATGTAGAACAACTTCTTTTCAACACATTTATGTCCTAGTCCAAATTTACTGTCACAGTTAAAACATAAACCTTTTTCTCTTTTTTCTTCAATTTGTTGAGGTGTTAATCTAACTGGTCGAGGGAGTGCTGGGGCCAAGGTGTTGCGATCTCTGGTATAAGTGAAATGTTGTCTCCTACTTGAAAAAAATTTCTCCTTTGCCCTTCTTGCCATAATCATTAAATTAGAAACCTTATGAGGATTAAACATATGCACCTCATGCTCAATGTGATCCTTAAGACCCCAGAAATAGGTCATTCAGATTCTCTTCAGTAATATTTTCCACCCGTAGAGAAAGGTTTTGGAAGTGATGAATGTAATCCTTAACAGATCCTATCTGTCTCAATTTTGCTAATTGGCTGAAGTAATTATCTGACACACTAGAACTATAGTGTAATTGCAACTCTTCAATGAACACTATCCATGTAACATTGAGACCACTCTTCTACCTTTGAGCACATAACCATCGATACCAAACGAATTGGTTAGGTTCGAGATACAAAGCTGCCATGGTCACCTTTTGTCCTGGTGGAATTTGATGTAGTTCAAAAAATTCTCCATTTGGTTGATCCAATTGAGTGGATCCTTTCCATCAAACTTACACATCTCCACTTTTGGAAACATAGTACGGGCCTGCAGAGTGCTCGTATTTGGATTGTGCACACTCGAAGATCCACTTTGGCTCATGTGTCTATTATGTTGACTTGAGGATCCACCTTGATTGACATAAGTATGATTACCCATCATATACGTACTGAAGTTTTGCATGAAATCCTCCAATCTTTTTCCAATCCTATCCACATCTTCTTTGTTGGCCACCCGAGATTCGAGGTCTCTCAGGTTAAACTCAAGTTGGCTTACTTTGTGGTCTGTTGAAGTAAACCCTAACCCTGAGGAATTTGTAATTATATCTTCTTTCTCCAACTCCTCAACTACTATCTCATCCTTTTCTGGTGTTTTACCCAGAGTGATGGGATTCTTTTTTCCTCTTGTGGAAGGCCCACCATGATGCCCCAAAATAGTAGGATGTAGGGATCACAGTCAAATTTTAGGGTTTCGTATTTCAATATGAATTCAGCCAAATATAAAAAAACTTAAAGAAAAAACCCCAAATATTTTTTTCTTTCCGAAAATGTAACGAATTTGAAAAAAATTCCACAATTTGCACCCTAGGGAGTGATTTTATGAAAAACCTAAATTTGTAATAACTTTTGCAAAATAAATCAAAAAAGTCTAAAATTTTCAAGGAACCTTACTTGAAATGTTTTTCAACTCTGGTAAAAATATCTCCCACCAATTTGCTTTGGTTCACAATATATGGTGGAAACAAAAATTAGGGTTTTTGCCCTAATTTTGGCCCAGATCGCAGCTCTGATACCACTTGTAATGAAATTACTTGTATAATTCAGATCATGAGTAGAAATATAACACCAAATAACACAATATTCCAGAATAATGATCTCAATATGTAATTAGAATAGCTTCGCCACTTCGAGGGGCAACCTCCAAACCATACAATAAGACTCAAATGCTCCAAATGATGATGAACTACTACCTAAAATCCCCTATATATACTATTCATATGTTATGGCCAACACCAAGGCTAACCTACTAAGCATGAGAAAGTATAAATGATATAATAAAATGATATGGTAAGCCATAAGTCGGCTACTCATATCCTAATACAAGCAATAGGTTAAGGGCGTAGCAAATGTTGTCATTATCAAGAGTTTCCAAGTTAGCCTGAAGGGATGAAATCTCATTAGCCAGAGATTGTTTTTTCACAAAAATATTACTAAAGCTTTTTTTATTCCATCCTTTTAGCTTGTTCTTAACATGAGCAAGTTTTTAGCTATTCTAAACATGGCTGTTCCTTTGATTTTCACGTTCCACCAGCCCTTTATTAAGTCAAAAATTTCCTCATTTTGTAACCACATCTTCTCAAATCTAAAAGGAGTTCTCTGCCTCTCTTTTTTTAATCTAAAAATAATTCGATTGTGATCGAGAGCCAATGTGAGGAAGATAAAAAATACCAACTTATTTATTCAACCATCCCCATGAAGTCAGAGCCTGTCAAGTTTGACTTGAATCAACTAATCTCCTTTTCTCCTATTTTACCAAGTAAATCTACTACCTCTCAACTCAATATCCATGAGATTTTTGTGTGAAATAAAATCTTGGAGATCTTCCATACTCTCAGTAAGATCAATGTTACCCCCTTCTTTTCCCCCAAACTCAAAGGGGTGTTGAAGTCACCCAAAATCACCCATTCAGTCCCTTTTATAACTCCTTGAAATTTAGAAAGTTCAGCCCAAAGTTTTTTCCTTTCTCCTTTGTTATTAGGGGCATATATATTAGATAACACCCAAAGTTCTTTAGAATTCTTATCTTGAAATAATATAGCCATGTGATTATTTCTTTTAAGAAGATTCGTACCTTTTAGTTTTTCATCATTCCAGATGATAGCCATTCCTCTAGTAGAACCATTTGAACTAATAACAGATCCAGTAAATTTCTTATAGTGCTTACATTTAGCTTCCAAGAAAGGTCCTTCCTCCATCTTTGTTTCCTAAAATGCCATAATATCAGTTTTGTGTGTCGAGTCCATTTCTTTTATTAACCTCCATTTAGTAGGGTTATTCAAACCCCTAACATTCCATGAGATAATATTCATTTAAACCCTTGATTTTTGGTTCTTCTAAAGCTCCGAAGATCGAGTTTAGATTGAGTTCCATCATCAATATCCTTCGCTCTGTTTTCCTTGCTACCTACTTAGAATATCTTGTTGATCCTTTTTAGGCTCAGAAGACTCCCCTTTGTTGGATAGAGTTTTCAAGGAAATCTCAGTTTCATATTGTTTGCGATCTGCTTCCTTTAATTTGTTCCTTTTGGGGGCCTCTTCCTATTGAGAGGTAACAACTTCCTTAATAATCCTTGAAACATTGTCCTTCCATTTGTTCTTCATTTTCAGTTGTTATATCAATCTCCCCACAATCCATAAGTTTGTCAAAAGGATTAGTAAAAGGACCTAATGTTTCATCAAGACTCATTTCACCACATTTATTGGGTGGGAAGTGATCCTTAGCAACTTCCTTAAGAAGATTATCTAGATTTTTTGAAGATAACATTTTCTCAGCCTTGAACATGGAGCTTTGCCTTCTGGAAATGAGGTTCAGATAAGGATTTCATTGATTCTTCTTATTCCTAACTTCAATAAAGCCATCACCATCCTTTAACTTAGGAGTTTGGGCCTAATTCACATTTGATCTCTCTCCATTATCTTCCATAATAATTATACCTTTATTAGGATTAATATTTTTGGCCATATTATTAACCACATGAGCAACTTCCTTACCTTTCACCTGTTCCTTGACAAGCTTCTCTCGAGAAAACCTTTGAGACTATCATTTTGCATTGTTGTTTAGCATGCCCCCAACCTTGGCATTTCTCACACTTTTGAGGGTAGTTTTCAAACTCAATTCTTTGTTCCCAACTACCCAATCTAGAACAGAGAGATATGGACTTAGGCAGAGACAAGCCCATTAATGAATAAATGCAGAATCTGGCACACACCGCTCGTGATTTAGTAAGGGTTGCATTATCCATAGCAACAAAGGTACCAAGAGTATTAGCAACACCCTTTATAACATCCACATCCCATAGTTCTAAAGGAAGACCTAGGAGCCTCACCCAGATAGGAAACTGATTTATATTTTCTTTATCAGGGTTGAACATAGGAGTCCATTTCCTCAAGAATAGCCCAAGTTTCCCAAGAAACTAGGGGCCATCATTTAGGATTCTTTGAGGGTCTTCTGGGTTGTTAAAACTAAACAGAAAGAAGCCATTCGGTAAAGTTGTTACTTCCATATGCCCTTTTGGTTTCCATTTCAGGATAGACCAAGATCGATAGACTCTATGTTGGGCCTTCCACCCACCAGTTTTCCAATCAAAGCATTCTCCATAATGCTTAGAGTCCTATCAATAATGCTATCAGAATTTCTAAATAGTTACCTGCTTCACTCTGTTTGAGTTGAGGAATGATTCCTAAACTTTTTCCTTTCCAGAGCTCAATATTTTAGCATACGATTTAAGGGACCCATCTCCCACATGGTTCCTGACACGTATGAATCGTACTTACCTTTTTCCCTTAAGACGGTCCTCTATATTTGTCTTCTCCTAGGTGAAATCTGTCTACTATCGGTTTCCCGCCCATCGTTGTTCGAAACTTTGTCTCTCTCCTCGAGCTCCTCGTTGCTCCCACCCATCGTCAAGTGATTTTGTGCACATATTCATCAGGTATGCAAGTAATGATTTTCATGATTGGTTCAACATCTTGATGTTGAAGGTTGAATTTAATAGCAAGGGCACCCCATGAAAGCCAAGATCTGGAGTGTTTGCAAAATAAATCCCCCACTACTTTGATTCCCTTTTTGAAAATTTGAATGGCTTTAGCCCACGAAGCTAGAGCAAGAGGGGCATCATGAAAAGTAAGAATAGATGACCACTAGAGAGTGTGAGAGTTAATAGATAGACCAGATATGAATCCATACCCCTTCCAAATTAGGTGTGATTTGAGAAACTCCCAAGATTTCCATATACTTTGGGCAATGGAAGTACCCCCAATTTTAACAGAAATAGGGCAGAGAAGAAGGCATTGGAAGTTGAGACCTTTCTAAGCTTGTCTACCCAAAGGAGAACCTTGACAAATGTAATGTCGAGTAAAATTTTCCAAGCCTCATTACCCTCTACGCTACAAATTAACCAATTAACATAGAGAGCACATCCTTGAAGTTTAATTTCAAACAACCTAAGGCCGCCAACTTTTTTAGGTCTATAACGAGATATCTAGGGTAAATTTTAGGGGCGAATATTTGTGAAAAGGTGAATATAAGGGATTTTGATTTTTGAATCTAGCAAATTTTGTACTACCATATGGTAGTGCGTTCACCAAAATTTTATGGGACCTAAAAAAATTGAATATAATTTCACCGAGGTATTTTCGCGAGGCGATTAAAGTTAGTAAATTTGCCTTCATGTTATAACATTCTAATATATATAGGATTTATTTGCCATAGTATAGTCCTATTTTTTTACATTATAAGGGTGTGAATAATCCAAAAGTATAAGACCACAAACCAAAGGATTCAGGAAAATCAAGAGACTCAAGAGGTAAGTGAAAAAGACAACTTTGTCTCTGTAGATGACAAGGTTATTTTCTCGCCGACAAGAAAAATGTCCGAAAGTTCTTGTCCGTGAACATGTATCGAGTGTTATAGGTTGGCAATGCAGACATATATGTTACCAACCACTTACAATTGTACAAGTTAGCGACCGACAATAATAGTTATATATTACGACCATTAACATATATACTTTGTACCGATCGGTAATAGATATAAATATTCTTGTTCCGGTAATAGATGTATATATTCTTGCGATATGTATATATATGTTTCTTGGCCGATAACATATGTATCTATTTCAATTAGTAATATATATATATATATATATATATATATATATATATATCGTCGATAAGAATATATATATGTGTTGCCCCAAGAATAAATGTATCTGTCTTGCAAATTTGGTGGCTCTATGTTATGTAATTGTCTTGCATATTCCTTTGTCATTTGAGTGCTCGTTTGTATTTTCATATGTCATTCTTAAGTTGTGTTGGCTAAGGTTTGTGTTTGGGTAAAGCTTTTCTCATGTTGTCATCGATATTTGAAAGTTCTATGTTTTTCTCACATGTGCAGACTTCAAAATCATCCATTCAATGGCCCCTATTATAAATGAGAAAAGAACTCAACTTCAGGGAAAAAAAAACACAGTATGGAAATTTCCAAATATTTCAGTTAACCACAAGTAACACCAAAGTGGCAATACATAAGCAAACCAATTTATACTATGATATTGTTACTTTAATTTTTTAATTTACTTAGACAAGTTGTAAGAAAACTAATTTCTCTCAAATGCAAAAAACCCTAGTAGTGACCTTAGTCCAAATGAAATTTCCAATCACCAAAGAAATCTGATTCAAATTGACAGTATTGGTAATCCCATTTCCCATCTAAATCACACTTCTAATAAACATTCCGAAATTCACATCGAAATGTAAGAGTGGGAAGTGGACTATGAAGGAGTGAAGGATTAAGACCTGGAAGGAATTCACATGCATCGAATAGTTGCACTTCACCAAAGTGTAGGAGTTGCGAGATTAAAGCAAGCAAGCTTTGTAAAGCAATGTGCATGCATATGAGAGATCAAGATTCAAAAATGGAGTAGAATGGAATTTATTAGCTTGGCTTAGCCTAATCATACATCAAATGAGGTGAGTACAAATAGGGGAGTGAATGTGTAACTCCCATGTAAGATAAGATTCCTCCATAATGGAGAAGAGGAGTTACTTTCCCAAATGGGAATGTAACTCTTATGACACACTTACACATATGACAGATTCTGTAAGAGAATCTGTCATAACTAAGATGACACATAGATCCATGTCCACCTAAGTGAGATGACTCACCCAGTGAGGTGGAATAACACTAAATAAGTGAATAAAAATACCACCTACACCAACACCCCCTTCATCGTAACTTAGGATGAGGTGGCAAGTCAGAAATGAGAAATGGGTCCCAGCACAAAGCTTGATGAGGTACCCACATACAAGAAACTCTCGAAAAGTGGAGTAAAAGGAGAAAACCAAGTGGAAAAAACTCCCCCAAAAGAGAGACAAGTCCACTCTCTAATCTAAGAAAGATTCCTAAGATGGGTCCCGACCACGGACAAGCTGTAAAGGTACCCATGTACAAAGAGGCAATCTCTCGAAAGAAGAAGAAGAAGAGAGAAGAAGAGGGAGACGAGAGGAATGCAGAAGATGTCATGGATGGATCTCGAACTCTACACTCTAAGAAGTCTCCCAAAATAATGTCGATGATGAGATCCTCTACCTCTGGACTGAAGAAGATCCATCCACACCGAACTGTGTGCCTACCCTTAGGAAGGACATAAATGATGTGCTGAAAGTCTGCCCACTCCATGAAGGAAACCGAAGGCAGCAGCATGAAGAACTCTGAGTCTGGTCCACGAAAGTGTGACATAGGTCTAGCAAGTGAGTGCGAAGGAACCGAAGGTAATGCCACATACGTAGAAATGTTAGAGTGTGAAGAGTGAACACCTGTAGAAAGGATGTCCAACTGATGTGAAGGCAACAAAACATCCCCATAACAAAAAATGGATCCACAAGAAAGGGTGGATCAATGAAGGTCTCCAAAAAAGTGGAAGTGGTAAGAGTCCTAGAAGGGGCACTCCCAACAACGGAGATGATGAACTCCTCTGAAATACCTGTAGATGGATGAGGAACTTGTAGTACATCACAAGTGTACTCTGTGAAAAAAGACGACTAAGGTTAGGCAAATACTCATCCCAATGAGGGGGCTCAACAAATAGAAGAGTGATGTCAAATAGGTATGAGTCATCCAATGAAGGTAGAGGAGTGAAAGGGGCCTCACACACTGAAGGTGGAAAAGAGGTGGGTGTGATGACTATATGAGACTGAATAAGAGACTGCTTGATATCTGATGAGATGTGGGATGTGTCAACACTCTCTAGGAATAGTGAGAGAAGGAGGAGAAGAGTCCTCTGTAGTACTCTCGACATCGAAGTAGAACCAAGTGAGTCTATGTCAACCAATGGGCTGTCATCACATGAAGAAGAGGAGACAACAGATCGATAAGCGAATAACGACGGTAGTATGTGAAGGGTCTCCATAGAGGGACTGAAGAATGCTCTAGACACGATGGGGAGGATCTGAGTCTGCCACGTGAAACCATAGAGATATGGAGACATGCATCATCAAGTGAAAAAAGCATGGTCACATGTGTCAAGGAAGTTGTCCAGATGACAATGATCGGTGGGTACAAGAATCGCCCAAGGAAGAGGGGTGAAAGATCCTCATGAGCAAAGTAATGTTCCATGGAAGCACGCTAAGATGAATAGTTCTCTCTCCCAATAAGAAGTGGCGAAGGTTGTAAAGTGATCCTACGATGCTCAAGTCTAGAAAGAGCACCCTCCATGATGCGGAATCAAAAGTGTAAGGTGCACAAAAGAAAGACATTGGACTTGGCCGATAATGCGTCTGTGTGTAGTACAAGGCCCAAGAGTACTAGTGAACCCCCGAATGTGACACTTTATAAAGTAGTGCATTTATAAAAACTAACAATGTCATCATGTAATGTGTGAGAAATCATGCAACTTTGACTAAAGAAGCGCTCAAAAGTGAGTAGCGAGTCAAAAGTTATAACAAAAATACAATTCCCGCAACTGATGGAAAATGCCAATGAACTTTGTAAACTGATTAAAAAGTGCCCGAAATGGGTGCAAAGGGTATCGTGTGGGTACTTGTTGGAAATGGAATCAAATTTTAAGAAGGGTTTGTTTTGTTTGTGAGGAGGGGGGATTAGCCTCCTGCCAACCCCAGACCTCACCCTTCGTCTTCGACATACGAATGAAGGACATAATACAAGCAAAATAAAGCCTTAAAATTATTACAATGCCATAATAAGAATGTTTTTGCCTTAAAACATTAAAAACAAGTTGTTTTAACCGCCAAACAAGTTCTAAAAGGGAAGGAAGTGCTAAGACCGAGTTGTTTGATGGCTCTCCAGGGTGAGTTGAATGAGTGGACTCCGAGTTGAGCAAGGTTCAACACCGAGTTTGTATTGCAAAAAACCACCAAGTGATTAGTCAAAGTGACTATAAATGAAGCCATGTATCAGGTGTAATTCGATGCATGTAGAGAAATGGTCACCTAAGCAAAGTAATGGCCGCGTAGAAGGTAAACCTACAGAGCTGGTGAAGATAACCAAGTTGGCTATGTGATGTGGTAACACCCAATCTGGAAGGAGGCAATGAAAAAAATCGGCAATGGATGTGCAGAGTTCCACCACGAGCAACACACTAAGATGAGTACCGAACAATCATGCATGAGCACAAGGATTTTAGAATGACCAATCCTAAGAGCCAGAACTTCGAACCAGGTCTCAATGCAGGTGTAATGTAATGGACCAGGTCTCAACGACAATGAACAACCCAAAGCAACAAACATGCACACCAACTCGAGCTAAATAACTAAATGTAATTGAGCCTAGGGTGGCGGGATGAGTTGCTTTGGAGAGTTGAGTTTGTAAAAAAAATGCACACGACAGGACATGATCGAGCCAACACAAAAGCAAATGTAACAATCTGGAGAAAATGAACACTGCCTAGAATGCATAGTGGAACACCATGTTCAAACCAGAGATGAGCAGGTTCCAAGTTTCTCATAGTGAGTGTTGGATTAGAGATGTGAAGCACCTCGCAGATTTACAGACCTGAGCCCGTCGAGTCAGGGAAACCATGAATTTGAAGACCAAGGCAGCGAGCCAAGACAAAGAAAATGGAAGCGAGAACCATGAGAAAAACCTGAGTCAGACAATGAGCTAATGTATCCAATATGAGTCTAGGTAAATGAAAATTGAGCCCACAAACCGAGTCACAGATGAGAGTCAAGGATAAATGCAGGAGCTGGTTAGAGAGCTAGGCAGTGAGCTGGCTCCTATAACACATTAAACCCAAAAACATACACCCACAAGAATATCAAAATATGCAAGTAAAGCACATGCAAAAGTGAGAGCTTACATAAGCAACTACACGGTGGAGCAACAATGGTGAGTAGTGTGATTCCAGTCCCCGAGCTCTGATACCATGAAGGAGTGAAGGACGAAGACCTGGAAGGAATTCATGTGCATCGAATAGTTGCACTTCACCAAAGTGTAGGAGTTGCGAGATTAAAGCAAGCAAGCTTTGTAAAGCAATGTGCATGCATATGAGAGCTCAAGATTCAAAAAATGGAGTAGAATGGAATTGCTTAGCTTGGCTTAGGCTAATCATAGATCAAAGGAGGTGAGTACAAATAGGGGAGTGAATGTGTAACTCCTATGTAAGAGAAGATTCCTCCGTAATCGAGAAGAGGAGTTACTTTCCCAAATGGGAATGTAACTCTTATGACACACTTACACATATGATAGATTCTCAAAGAGAATCTGCATCATAACTAAGATGACACAGAGATACATGTCCACCTAAGTGAGATGACTCACTCGATGAGGTGGAATAACACTAAATAAGTCAAGAAAAATACCACCTACACCAACAAACTATAGGAAGAACTTATAAATTTGAATGGTCAACCAAATATCCATTCATTGAACCCGTAGAACACGAGAATAATAATGATATTCCTACAAAATGAAAATGTACTATCTCGTAGTTGGAAACTTTGTAGAGACCACAATATGCAATTGAAACTGGATTCAATAGAGAAGCATTGTGGGAAGATATACGAGTAAAAAAGAAAGATGATGGAACAATTATAAAAATAGCTAGATGGAAAACTGTGGAGGATTGTTTGCATATAAGATATGCTACAAAATATGATAATAACCATAAACATCTTTAGGACCTTGTTAAGAAAGGTGGTACTATAAAGGCAATATTTTAAAAAGCTACGAGGCGTAAGTCTTCAAGCAAAACTCATTCTATTCGAACAATATTTCACATATTAAAAAATGGCAGACCAATTTCAAATCGATTGATTATAAGACATTGTAACAATCTAATGGATTTTCAAATATTCCAACAATGCATTGGTCAGATACTAGTGCATGGGAGATGGCAAAGTGTATGGGAGAAATATAAATCATTGATTTGAGAAAGAAGGTAAAAATGCAAATTTTATCGCTTTGTCGATTGATGAGGTCACTTTGTAGTAGATAATACATCTTGGGTGTGTATGAAAATCTACATTTTCCGTTTTAATAACCATTTTAGGGAAACCATCTATTAAATATGCACAAAATGATGGAGAACTACAATGATGAGAACACTGCAAACTTGTTATTAAAAATCTAAAGGAAATAACTAGTATGGATGATCATTCCATATCTGCAAATCTAATTTTTGTAGGATTTGATGGCGCATCTGTCATGCAAGGTCACAAAACTAGACTTTGTATCTATCTGCAAAGAAGAGTAGCCCCTTACATAATACTTATTCCTGTATGGCTGACCACATGAATTTGGCAAACAAGATTGTAAGTAACTTTGATAATGTTGCTAAGGTGGAGGAGCTGATATGGGACTTGCATTCATATATGTCAAGCAATCCTAAAAGATTTTGGAGTTTCAAATATTTTCTGTTGGAATAAAAATGGTAAAAAATGCTAAAAGATGTTGACATGAGATGGATATCATTGTATGAACTAGCTTGCAGGATTTTTGAGGAATACAAGTCCTTAGTAGGGTATATGTTCAAGCATCGAAGACAAGTGGACAAGGCTAAAGATCTGTTGTATCACTTGACAGATATAGAGACATTATTAACTTTATGTGGTATTTTGCCAATGCTAAAGGAAATAAACAGCTTGGTGAAACATTCTTAGGAACGGTCCATATACTTTGTTGAATTTCTAAAATTAAAAAGACAAGTATGTATGATTTTAGATACCTTGAATATCACCCAAGATTGGATTTAAAAGCCATTTTTAGCGACTTCAAGGTTTTGACAAACAACAAAGATCTGAACAACTATCTAAAATTCAATATCAGTGGTCATGTTTGTATTTTTGTTCATGGAAAAAACATTAAAATGCACACTTTATATAAAGATCCTTATGTAGCAGGTTTTGAACTTAAGGAAGTACCTATCACGAGCTTTGTCTTTTTGATGTTGTAGTTTCTGATGTACGTAAAAATAGGATGAAAATATATGAAACATTATCTTCTGATATCAGAGAGCGTTTTAAAAACAATGATCTCTTGGAGGCGATGGGAGTTGTAAATCCCATTTTCTGGAACCCAATGATTGATGAAGAAAAAAGAAATACAAACTTCAGGAAATCCATGGCTGCACTTATGGAACAATTTTGCAAATATTCACATGTTGATGGAGGGGAATTAAATGGTATATTGGATAGAAAATTACTCATATCCCAATCACAACATTTTGGATTTACAATGTTTGATCAATATAAGCTTATAACCCGACCCAACAAAAATGGGACCCGTCACGTTGTTGTGGAGAAAGATGTATCAAAGCAACATTATGAGAGAAACTATTAGTGAATACTTCAAACTATATGAGCTCATACATGAAAGGGTATTTAGTGCACTTTCGTTTGTCAAATCAAAACTTCGCAACAAATTAGACAAGAATTTGGAAACTTGTTTGAGAATTTATGTTTCAAGATATAAGGTAGACACATTTCCATATGAAAGAGCTCTAGCTACATGGACATATCTGCGACCACAGAGATTTTAATCGATTAGCGAATAATGAAGTCTCTAATAATGGTGAAATTGACTTGGACTCTACTAGACAAGAAACTGCACTAGATATAATAAGTGATGAAGGACCATCCAGGATAGGGTTGTTCCAGATTATCGACAGTTGATTGTATTCATTTTCGGAAATATAAATTATTACTTGATATTTTTTCATTCACATATATTGGCCATATTATGTTTGGAAATTATTTAATCCCTTCTATATATTCAATAATGTTTGAAATTTGAAAATAACAAATGGTAGACAATTCATATTTATGCAATATAAATTAGATGATGTAATAATATTAAAGTTCGTTACTAATAAAGTATGTTCATTAGTTGATTTCTCACTTTCAATTCCACATGCACAATTGTTGGCAAATATATTATAAATTATAATCCATATATGATATACAAGTAACAACATCGTGATTATTAGGATTTAAAAACAACATGACATCTACGAATACATCACTTGATCCATCATTATTGGAGACAATCTTTACATGAGGAATCAATAATAGAGATTCAAGAATCGATTGACAATTCTAAAGTTTGACAAAACATGCAAATGCGCTTTGAAGACAAATGTTTTAATTATTGAGTTTGTACTTTTTGAAACTAAATTGAAGAATGTAAACCAGATTTCCTTATTTGAATTAATGTGTACTATTCTAATATTGTAGAAGCTTGAAAAAATAAACAACTAGAGTTTTCATTCGACAACACCCATGACATAAATAAACAAATCAATGAATAACAATTTCACATAAAGATAATGTTTCAAAATTCCAATTATAATCCAAAATCACTAACACAATTCCACAAGAATAATCGTTTGCAAAAGTTTTCATAATCCATATATGTTATATAACTTTGTGATTATTAGGAATAATCAAATTTTCAAAAACATATTTGAAACTAAATTCTAGAATCCATGTGTACTATTTATCAATTGTTTCACATAAATATAATAAACAAATTCACATGAGATCTCATAATAAAAAGATCAACAATTTCTCATAAAGATAATGTTTTAAAATTGTATTTGTCATAGTCAAATACTCAATACATCAATAGTAACATAGATAAAAGTTTTAATTCAAGTTAAGTGGACCCTTGTCCTTGACAAGATTCAACAACATCACCAAATTTCTCACTATCACGGATTACACCAGACTCCGCTAATTCCTTTTCCATAGCCTTAATGTTTTCCAAATTTTCTATCTTCCTTAACTTCATCTCCTGCCGAAAGGATAGAAGGATCCAGATATATTCATAATAATTTATGGATCCATTTGGTGCTCCTTGATAATCCTCCACAAATTATTTTTCTTTTTGTTTAGCAGAACAAGTTTTTCTTTAAAACCAATAGCCCCTTTGACACTCTCTTTCACTTTTCTCAGGTGCTCCTCCAACAACCGCACCGCTATTCTTAAAGTCTGTATTTTGATTGCAATTAAAAATCACATAATTATTATTTGGAATAAGATAAAGAATAACTATATGTGTGTGTGTGTGTGTGTGTAACAATCTAAAAAAATAGAACTTACTATGACTAAGTCTTTCTCTGCATTGGTTATAATGACAAAATTATTGTTACGATTCCACTTGTTATAGTATGAATGCACTTCAAAATTCATTTTAGCCAATCTGTTCAACATTATTTTCAAAACTTCATCCATGTTGTAGACATTGTCGGTGAGTGCATTTCATTTTTCTACTTAAGCAAGAATATTATCAATTACCAATGGTTGATTTTTAACCAATGAAAATAGTTGTTCTCTGTTTTCAAAATTATGGTATCTATCATTAATTTCTTTTATTAGAGCTTTCACTCTAATCTCCCACATCTTCATCTCCTTGAGGTTAGGAATAACATTTTCCATGACAAGGGTTATAACATTATCTAACACAAGGATCTCAAGTGAAAAGTTGGTCTTTGCATCATCATTCATTGCCTACACAATTGGGGAAGGAGGATGTTAAGAGCCTACCAACTCTGACATTTGCTTACGAATAGATTGCATCATATCCTTATCATTCCTCCCTGACACTTACATCCCAAAATAGCTATCCCACCTAAGAAAATCTTCATCCATTTCTATATTGTTTAGAATGTGTTCCTTTGGCACTCACGTACACCTCACATCAACATTAAAATTAGGGAAATCAGAAATTGTCATATTATGAGTTCCCTTGCTCATAGTCATTACAGCATTGGGGAGCATAATCCTTTTTACCCTACCATAAGCAGATGATGGAGGCAAAAGGGGAGGTCGGCCAGGAACTGATGCACTCCTTTTGTGTTGGGATGGAGTCAGAGCATTGGTGGTGGCAATGGGCATGGTGGAAGGATGAATTTTGGATTACAAAAGATCTACAAGCATATATACTTTAACAATATAAGATTAAACTATCAATATAAGTAATCAATATTTTAAAATTTTGAAATTAAAAGAAAAACAAGCTAACAATAAGAATTTCTTATGTTGTGAATATTTTGTAGTCAACAAACTCTTGGTGTTTTAATGGGTGGAAGGGTGGTGGTGGCACATGCCCTATTACGGTGTCGAAAAATCTTGAATATTACGAAACAATTTAAGTATGTTGATAAATTCATAAAAGAAATTCAAAACACTAATATAAATAAAGTTTAAGTCATTTTTTTAGTTTCTTTGTACCAAAACTTGAAACGCTTGGGTTGGTTATTGTAGCAGAGACTCAATCTTTTCATGCTCTGCTAGCCCTTAGGTGTGTATGTGGTGTGTGCAACAACATGAGAAGACTCTCTCTGAGGTGATGCAGATATGCCAAAAAAGGTTGCACATTAGGATAATGAAATTAGAAATATGAAATTGTAGAAAATCAGAGATTCAGATTATCAATATCATTACTCTGTAAAATAATTAAATAAAATTGAAATGATTGATCATTTTGTAATATGTAAAACTTAAAACATTAATTTTTTTGTTGGATATTAACAGTGCAGAGCGTGCTCTACTTCTCTTCTCATTATGGGACTCGGGCCAAGCATGAAAAATCCAAAGAACCATGCATCCATTTATGTCTGGTCTTATCTCTTGAGCCATAGAGTATTCGGACTCAGAGACATCAACCGCGTGTTGTTATCACTAGAACCCTCAAGCCCAGTAGAGTTATGCGAGCAAACTGCCTTTTGACGGCATTCCAGTGTTTCACTTTCTTTGACTTGTTCATTCACATTGGTTCAAAACAGAATTATAGATTACATATTTACAATACAAGAATTTATTTCACAATGATTTTGTTTTTGAAAGGAATCAAGATTAAATGTTTTTAAAACAAAATACTCACCAACTGTTGGTCAATAGGCATTCCATGTTTTTCCATCTTCTTGTGAAGAGCAGTTGGAATAGTTGTTGATTTGAGTCCATAAAAACCCTCATAATATAAAGCAAGAACATAACAAGAAGAACAAATAACTACAGTAGGATTGAATTTGGCCTTGTCAAGATCAAAATGAATCTTTGACGCTAGATATGTGCACCAATCGAATCTAACGCCGACAATGGTTTGAAGAAGGTAGTGCATTGCCCACTGAGGAATGTCGGTGTATCTTCCCTATAACACGATACGAGACTGGAAAAATTCCACCATGGCTAGGAGAAAGGGGTCTTTGATAGATTGAGAGTTAATGCCTCTTTTGGCCAGATTATTTACCTCAGCCTCAACAGAGAGATTGTAATGAGACTCTAATTTTTTTTTCTCATCAAGAAAATGGATTTGGAGGTTACATGAAGTTTGTTTTGATGGGGGCACACTGTATATGATGAATGTATTCAGTGTTATTTTGATGATAAATTCGTGGGAGGGTAATCAAACTACGAATGTGCCATCCAGAATGATTATACAATTGCATTAAAGTATTTAGTAATGTGTGCTCTATCTAATACTGGGGCATGTAAATAAGACCACGGAACCCTGAGCTAATAATCCGATTAGATTGTCTAAATATTTGAGGGTCTTTGAGTTGTAGAGAATCGGGGATATAAAATGTTTCGGTGAACATAGGGAGTTGGTTTAATGGTTTGTTTCCTAGGGAAATTATTCTTGAATGTTGAAAGTAACATGATTGCTTGATAAAAGAAGTGGTTTGTAAATTAGAGATTTGGACACCTGTATATGATGATAGATGTGCCTTCAAGTTCACCTTGAATCTTGATGATCGAGTTCGACCCTAATAGTGGAAGATTGGAAGTGGACGAGAAGCTTGGAACTCTCTGAAAAACTCTCGTAGAAACCTGCAGGAGAAATGAGACAAAATGAATGGGGATGGCTATATATATAGGAGAGGAAAGTGCATTAAATGAGAAAGGCACGCCACATGTATTGCACTAAATGTTGGATGAACCGTAGTGTCACCTTTGTCCGACAATGCAAAACACATGTTACCAGCTGAAAACACGTTTCAATATTATCGACCAATAACACTAACCGGTGTTACCGGCCTGACACCTAAAATTATTACCAACCGACAACACTAAAAATTGTTACAGGCTGGTAACACTAAAAGTGTTATCGATGGTAACCACGAAAAGTCTTACCGACCAGTAACACTTAGAAGTGTTACCGCTTGGTAACACTTTTTTCGAGGGTTGCTTAACGACAACACTTTTAGTGTTACTGGTTGGTAACTCAAACATTGTTTTAGTATTGTCGTTTGGCCTTTAGTGAAAAAAATGTAGTCCATCATTTTTTAGAAAACGATCTCCTTTCGCCACCATTGCAAAACTTGTTTTTGCACTTTTACCTACAAGATGCAATGGATTTTTCATCAGATTTGCCACCCATTCTATAAATATTTTTTTTGGGTGGGGAGTCTTAAAATGAACCCCGCATATATCCCAAGGAACCTTGAGATACCCCTTGTGACCTTTGTAATCAGCCCATAGAAAATCCCTTAGAAATTTCTTGAGTTTGGAATAGGTAGCATTAGACAGAGCATAACAAGAGGAATAATATACATGAGTAACAACTAAAACCTTGGAACAAATCTATAATTTTCATGCTAGAAAAGTAATTTGGTGATCCAAAAGGAGATTTTGCATCCAACCCATTGAACAACATAACTCCAAAGTTGTGCAGAAGTAGCTTGGAAGGTAAAGGGAATTTCATGGAATTTGAATTGGGTTCCCAATTGTATCCATCTCCATTATAAACCTTCCATCCATGGAGGAATAAGATACTGGGATTATCACTAACACTGGGTTTTGTCCCATTAAATGGATGATTCAAAGCCATGTAGAAAGTGCTAAGATAGTCCAAAACAATTTGAACAAATTATTCCTCCTCAAGGAGGGTGAGAAAAGAGTCATCTACAAAATGGCCATTGATGAGATGTTGATCTAAGGTAGGAAAATAAATCCCCTTAATCAGATCTTGAGAAGCATTGTGGGCTAGTAGATAGCTAAAACCTTCAACAACCAACACATATAGTGAGGGGGCTAAAGGACACCCTTGATAGATGGATCTAAACAAACCAAACCTAGGTGATTGGGCCCCATTGATGGTAATGTAAGCTCCAACATTGTTAAAAAGCATCTGCACAGTGTGAACAAATCTTGGCCCAAATCCAAGAGCTTGAAGCATAGCCAATGAAAGACCACTCAATTCAGTCATAAGCTTTGGCATAATCAATTTTGATAAATAAAGCCTTTTAGTTGGAGATACGGGCCCATTATGTTCCTTCCTACATAGTAATAATAATGTCTATGACGTATACGTGCTTAATAAACCCACTCTACTTGCTTCTAATAATAAGAGGAAGGAGACTGGTAACCATGTTAGACAAAGCCTTAATAATGATTTTGTACGACATATTAAACAAGGTGATAGACCTCCAGTTTGAAATTTGTTTAGGGTCTCCAGATTTAGTGATAAACTTGATGTTACCTTTGGGTTATCATCTAACCCAAAGAATTATAATTTAAGGCTTCAAGTACACATTATGCGATCAATTCCCAGTGTCCTGTTATCCAAATTTCACCCCCCAGGGTTAATTTGATAACATGCATCAGAATTCTCAAGTCCCAGGAAGATAATTGATTCAGAGCAAACATCATGTTTCTGGGGTTCCCTCAGATTTTTTCTAACTCCCCTGACCAAAGAAGGAAAGAGCAAGCTCTGAGAAAATGCGAAAAAAGTTGCAGAAGACAGGCTCAGGCCAGAAAAAATCACGAAAAATGGCTAAGTCCTTGTCCTAGGGACAAGTGGGACAAGAGTACGCGAAGTACGCGAACCGGCCGGATCGGCCGAAATGAGAACAAACAGTCCGGAAGCAATTGGGACATTTGGGCCGTGATGACGTGAACCGGCCGGTTCGCCCGAAACAGAGAAAGTTCGTACTGGGACATCCGGGACGAAGGGACGCGTGGGACGCGGATCGCCGAAGGAGCCGAAAGCCAATCAAACAACGCCATGTGTCATCAGCCAAATGAGGGACGAGGAAGCCCATTTCGGGCGGATCGGAAGTTTTTGGCCCAAGCAGTTTGGGACATCCGGGACATAAAGACGCGAAGGGCGCGAAGGAGCCGAAAGGGCCGAGAACCAACCAGATCACGACACGTGTCGCAGGGGAAAGAGTCCAAAGGTCAAAGGGTGAATTTTGAGGGGTCAGCCTGAGCCAATCAAAAGAGGACACGTGTCCTATGGAACAGGGAATGTGGAGCTCGGGAAGGAGTTAGAGAATTTGGCATGAGTTTTGGCCGAAAAGCTAAAAGCCAAGGTCTGCCCCGCGCCCCTGTCGGCCAATCAATGCATGCCACGTGTCCAAGTTTAAGGGGCCCACAAGGAAATTTCAAAAGAAATCCTGCTGAAAGGTAGAGGAGAGAGAATCACGCGACGAATCAGAACCTGCCACGTGTCATCCAGGTGGCAGAGCGCGGGAAGAAATTTAAAAATCTGTTTTCGCCTGTTTTGTGCCCTAAATCTTCAGATCGACATATCTTTCGATCCAGAGCTCGGATTTGCACGTTCTTTATATCAACGGAAAGCTTGTGAGATTCTCTACACGATTCCAGGGTCAATCTTGCATTTTGGTTCAGTTTGGAGAGATAAAATCAAGAAACACCTCTGGCACGAAATAACAAGCAGAAGTAATGCTTCAACAAACAACTTTAATGCAGCAGACAGTTCGCCGCTTCTGTTGGACAGCCCTGCCGTTTTGCCAGGATCCGCCGCTTCTATCATAATGAGATGAATGAATGCAACCTGGAGGTGGTTGGAGTAGATTTGGCTTCCCCTCTCTCTTTTCCTCTCTCATTCTTTCTATATATTGTAAAGAGGAGCTTCTTTTCAAGGGTCGAACATTTTTCTGTTTTGCCTCTCCCTTCTTCTCCTCAGGCAAATTTGTGGAGTTTGAACCTCTCATTTGAACTGTAATACTATTCTGCCTCATGGCATTCTGTAGTGTATTGTATCAATCTTTGGAGCAAGTAATGCATGTCTGTGGATGATTCTCAGCCCTCTCTGTGTTCATTTTTGCATCCTCCTGGTCTTTCACTGCAGGTTTTGTCATCTGTGCATGATCTTATATCACATTCAAATGGTCTGTGTTCACTGGAAAAATAGGTGTTCTTCATTCCTTGGTGCATCACCTCTATTAGCTTAGATTTATTTTATGCATCTTCTTACCTTGTCTCCTTGGCAGATTAGATTAGGTTTTGAGAAAACCCTTTGCATATTTCGTGTGCATCTGAACAGAGGAATAGGAACCAGCCTTCTCTAGAGAATCCTTTCTCATTTTTACAAGTCCCACACTTGGAGAAAGGATTCAATGTTATGCAATCACACTGGATGCCAAAGTGATCAACCTAGAAACTTGATCTGCATCCAGGGGTGCTGTGATTTTGCACTAACAGTTTTGGCACGCCGGGTGGGACCTTAGAGGTCTTCCACTTCATCTTTTACAGGTTGGTGTGTTCCTGTGAAGATTTCAGCCTTTGGAGGCACTTGCAAACACATCTGGCGACTCCATCTGGTCAACAACCCATCTCTGAAGTTGCAGACCTTCCTTTCCATTCATTTTCATTCTTTTTCTATCCATTCTTCCTTCCATCTCTTCCATCATTCTCTCATTCTATGAAGTTGTGCAATCATGACTTCATTTCCATCATGGAATTCACATCAACAACAACAGTATATTCCACCTCCAACATGTTTTACAAATCCTCCAAATCAACATTTTGAGTAGATTCAAGATCAGTATGCATATCCATATGAGCAACAGTGCAAAGTCAGTTTGGCTATGGAGCCTTCCAAGAGCAAGAGTATGCATACAATGAAGACCATCAGATGCAAGATGCTGGTCTGTTGGAGAAAATCCAAAAGATGGAGGTAAACATAGTGCAGTCCAGGGCTCAGGCACAGATGAAAGCATTTGGAATCGGTTGCAGAGCACCTTGTCCATGGGTGGGACCTTTTCCAAGGCATTACAGCCCTCAGGAGAAGCTTGACTTCATGATTGCAATGCCGCCTTTGCTTGCAGAAGGGATTGAAGAAATAGAGGTGTATGAGAGGAGTATTCAAAGCAACCTTGCCAACAAGTAAGCACACCTTCTCATGCCTTTTCTTTTCCTCTTTCCCAATCTATTTCATCTCAGCAGTGTCAAGCTTTAAACTCTCCATCTCTTTATCCCAAATGTTGATCCCATGTCTCCATCTCTCAGTCTTCCATCCCATCTCAGTTTTTCTGCCCTCTTCTCTTCCAAATCCAAAACCCCTCCACAAGAGCTAAATGAAATACCTTCCACTCCAAAGAAACAAGAGGTTTCACCTCCTCCACCACCGCAAAAAATTGTAAAATCAGTTGAGTTTCAACCTATCCCTCCTCTTGCATCCCCAATTCCATGTGGGGAAGAAGAAATTGAAAAAATCAGTCATTAAGGACAACAAGAGGAAGAGCCAAAAAGAAAAGAAATGACAGACAGCTTGAAGGTTTGGGCTGCCAAATTTGGGATAACAAAGATCCCCTTGATGGTTAAGCCTACAGAAGAGGCTAAGGTTGAACAAATGGTGGTCATAACTGATTTTGTTGCAGCAAAAGAAGAGCAAAAGGAAGAAGCAGATCAGCAATCAGTTTGCTCAGAGTGTAGTGTCCATGTTGGCACTCTATTTGAAGGAAATGCTGATCCAATTCAAGTTGCACAATCAGCCATGGAGGAAGAAAGCCCTGAAGAAGATCTTGCAGTCCCAACTTGTCCTCTAGAGCAGCAGACTGAAGAGTTTGACTTGACAAACTTCATGCTAGAGGAAGAGTTCTATCAAGAGCAAGATTGTATTCAACTAGTAGAGGAAGGAGAAGTTGCTCCAAATCCAAAAGAAGAGGAGCACAATCTAGCTATGGAAGAGAAAATTGTGGATCCAAGGGCTTTGAGCACAAAGCAGGCTACAGGAGAACCTTCAGTTCTTCTTTCTACTTCATCTCTCTCTAGCCCCAATGTCAAAGAGGAGTTTGATCTCTCAAACTCAATGTTGGAGGATGAAGGAAACCATGGTGGTCAAGTTACAGATCAAGAAGACACCATGGAGGAAGTTGAACATTTGCAGCAGGACAGTCATGAGGCAGTTTATCTATCAGATTTGGAAGACTGTTTTGATGGAGAAGAACTGGTTGAGTTTCCAACATTCTCTCTTTCATCATCCATCTTCCAAACACAAGAGCCTGCTGTCATAGAGGAGAGTATTCATTTGCGGCATGAACTCGTATCTTATAATAGCTCTTCAGAATCAAGATTGGAAGATTTTAATCTTTCACGTTCTTCATTGGAGGAAGAGAAAGGACAAAGGAATTTCACCATTGCTTCCACACCATCCATTGAGGGTCTACAAAAAGACTCCACTTTTGGAGTTGAGAATCAGAGCTATGGGCATATCAAACGGATCGGACCTTGCCCAATTAGGTATTTGGCTTCATTGGAGCCAAAGGAGAAGTCACAACCAGTCATGCTTGCTTCTGAGCATGAGGGTGAGCTACAAAATACCAAGGATCAGCTGTCATACCCTTCAATCCAAATGCGAGAGCAACTAAAAGAGGTATTGAATTTGCCTTCACCGATACCTTGATGATTTGGGTGGAAGACCAGACTTCTTGTTGATTTTCCACTCATCCTAACACCATGATCACTCCAATCAATTGCATGGCCGCCACTTTTGAGAAAGGGAAGCTATTTCTCGGAACCAATTGTAGGGTTTGTTTAGCTTGCCTTTGCTCCCATTAGAGTAGAGTAGGTAGATTTGCTTTCAGCAGAAGAAGTGCTTGTGCACACTCTGCATGTTCCATTTTGGAGCATGTATGATTTTCAGTTCTGTACATAGTTTTTGTTGTTGTGCTGGTTTTGCTCTTGCACAGTTCGTTTCAGTGGCATTTTGGTAAGAACAACTCCATGTCCGGTGGGTTTCAAGTGGCTCAGAGGGAAGTTTTCAAAGTTTAGATCAGTTTTCAGGCTTGCTTATGACTCCATGCCCAATGGATTGCTTCAGGCAACTGGTAACTTCATCTAGCAGGCAGATGCCCCCGCTGAGTCGCCAAATTGTTATCCAAATTTCACCCCCCAGGGTTAATTTGATAACATGCATCAGAATTCTCAAGTCCTAGGAAGATAATTGATTCAGAGCAAACATCATGTTTCTGGGGTTCCCTCAGATTTTTTCTAACTCCCCTGACCAAAGAAGGAAAGAGCAAGCTCTGAGAAAATGTGAAAAAAGTTGCAGAAGACAGGCTCAGGCTAGAAAAAATCACGAAAAATGGCTAAGTCCTTGTCCTAGGGACAAGTGGGACAAGAGTACGTGAAATCACGCGAACCAGGCCGGATCGGCGAAATGAGAACAAGCGATCTGGAAGCAATTGGGACATTTGGGCCGTGATGACGTGAACCACTGGTTCGCCTAAAGCAGAAAGTTCGTCTTGGGACATCCGGACGAAGGGGGCCTTGGGACGCGGATCGGAAGGAGCCGAAAGCCAATCAAAAAATGCCACGTGTCATCGGCCAAATGAGGGATGAGGAAGCCCATTTCGGGTGGATCGGAAGTTTTTGGCCCAAGCAGTTTGGGACATCTGGGACATAAAGACGCGAAGGGCGCGAAGGAGCCGAAAGGGTGAGAACCAACCGAGATCACGACACGTGTCACGGGGAAAGAGTCCAAAGGTCAAAGGGAAAATTTTGAGGGGTCGGCTGAGCCAATCAAAAGAGGACACGTGTCCTATGGAACAGGGAATGCGGAGCTCGGGAAGGAGTTAGAGAATTTGGCATGAGTTTTGGCCGAAAAGCTAAAAGCCAAGGTCTGCCCCGCGCCCCTGTCGGCCAATCAATGCATGCCACGTGTCCAAGTTTAAGGGGCCCACAAGGAAATTTCAAAATAAATCCTGCCGAAAGGTAGAGGAGAGAGAATCACGCGACGAATCGGAACACCCACGTGTCATCCAGTGGCGAGAGCGCGGAAGAAATTTAAAAATCCGTTTTCACCTGTTTTGTGCCCTAAATCTTCAGATCGACATATCTTTCGATCCAGAGCTCGGATTTGCATGTTCTTTATATCAACGGAAAGCTTGTGAGATTCTCTACACGATTCTGGGGTCAATCTTGCATTTTGGTTCAGTTTGGAGAGAGAAAATCAAGAAATGCCTCTGGCACAAAATAACAAGCAGAAGTAATGCTTCAACAAACAACTTTAATGCAGCAGACAGTTCGCCGCTTCTGTTGGACAGCCCGCCATTTTTCCAGGATCCGCCGCTTCTGTCATAATGAGATGAACTGAATGCAACCTGGAGGTGGTTGGAGTAGATTTGGCTTCCCCCTCTCTCTTTCCTCTCTCATTCTTTCTATATATTGTAAAGAGGAGCTTCTTTTCAAGGGTCGAACATTTTTCTATTTTGCCTCTCCCTTCTTCTCCTCAGGCGAATTTGTGGAGTTCGAACCTCTCATTTGAACTGTAATACTATTCTGCCTCATGGCATTCTGTAGTGTATTGTATCAATCTTTGGAGCAAGTAATGCATGTCTGTGGATGATTCTCAGCCCTCTCTGTGTTCATTTTTGCATCCTCCTGGTCTTTCACTGCAGGTTTTGTCATCTGTGCATGATCTTATATCACATTCAAATGGTCTGTGTTCACTGGAAAAATAGGTGTTCTTCATTCCTCGGTGCATCACCTCTATTAGCTTAGATTTATTTTATGCATCTTCTTACCTTGTCTCCTTGGCAGATTAGATTAGGTTTTGAGAAAACCCTCTGCATATTTCGTGTGCATCTGAACAGAGGAATAGTAACTGCTTGACCTTCTCTCGGAGAATCCTTTCTCATTTTTACAAGTCCCACACTTGGAGAAAGGATTCAATGTTATGCAATCACACTGGATGCCAAAGTGATCAACTTAGAAACTTGATCTGCATCCAGGGGTGCTGTGATTTTGCACTAACATGTCCCACATGATTTGATAGAATTTAGACGGAAATTCATCAATACCTGGAGCTTTGTCAAGATCCATTTGAAAGATTGCCTCCTTAAGCTCTATGAGGGACAAAGGTCTATCAAACACGATCCGTTGAGATTGAGTGACTTTAAAGGGCACAATTTGTAAGCATTTTAAAAGAGCATCTTCTCTAGCGGGGTGGTAGGATTGATAGGTAAAAACTCTGTGATAATGGTGGAAAAACACTTGGAGGATGTCTAAACTAAGGAGGTGTGTCGAGAATTTCCTTGAAAAATAGCTTTGATTTATGTGGCGAGTGCTTAGCTCGATCATAACAAACATTCTTTGGAGGCTTTGTCCCTTATTTTGAGCCAATGTAAATGAGCATGCAATAAAGTACCCATGGCTTTATAAGCTTTCTTCACCTTAATTTTTTTTTCTATACTTGAATAGCCTTGAGTTGTAAATTTTGATTGAAATGAGAGGCATTAATATCTTGTGAGATTCACTGAAACTCATGATATGAAGCCTCATGTGCAACTTGTTAAAAGAGAGCAACTTGTTTTCCATAAATGCGAAGGAAGGTGTTGGTTCATTTAATGACATCATTCCACCAAGAAATCTAGCCCTCTCGGCTACTGCAGGGCAAGGCACCAAGTTCCAAACACATTGGATGTGTGACATAGTCCGAGCATGTTTCAAGTGCGTGGTATTTAAATAAAATTGAGAGTTGACTTTGCGGTTTTTTAGGAGTAACCCAAGTAATATCAAATAAAATGGGGGATGATAAGATAAGAGAGCATTATCAACAAAAATAATAGGCCTTCCTAAATTTGGAGAAAGATAGAAGAAGTCTTGATGGGGCATCAAAACATGGTCCAAATGTTAAACAATTCGATCTTACCTTTGTCAAAAATTGGACCAGGTGAACCATGAAGAAAAGGATATCTCCTTAAAGGGGATATTGGGGTCAAACCGTTCGAGCTTATGCCTCAAATAGAACCAGCCTCTCATTTTTCCACACACCAATGCATGGAAAAATGACCAACCTTGTCCTCTGGTACTCAACCATATTAAAATCACCATATATAATCCAAAGAGCGTTAGGTAAGGAGTCAATACAACTTTAATAAGTCATAAAATATTGTCATACACTTAATAAAAGAGTTCAACAAGGTGAAAATCAACCTAATTGAAGTCATTATCTTTACCCATTACAAGTAGCTAAGAATGATGAAACAATATATAATTAAGAGATAAAATGTTGAATCAAACACATAAAACGAGAATCATTAAATGGGAAAATCTACAACAATGTGCATTAATTAATTACCTATAAATTTTGAATGTTTTATAGTTCTTATATCCAAATAAGTGCATGACAATGAAAGTAATACTAGTATACAACTTCAACCCAAATGTTTAAAAAACATCACTTTAGATACCCAAAATGTATAATGCCAAACATAATTTTCTTTAAAATATGTGGAGCTATTAAAGCAATCATTGTTTTATTATTATACTATCTTGACTTAACAATAGTTGTTGATGCCCAAGATGTGTCATGTCAAACATAAGTTTCTATTAAAAATGTGTGTAGCTATTAAAGCCGTTAAATTTTACTAATATATTATATTGACTTTAAAAGAGTCCACATTATGATTAATTATTATTTTAATTGGTAGGCTTATTATAATATTATTTATATATTAACAAAACTCACATGTATCTTTCATGTGTGTATGTGTTACCAAAAATAAAATAACAAGAGGCCATCACATTCCAAAACATATTTTCAAGGAGACTCCATCTTAGGTTGTTTCTAGCCAACAATAAATGAGCAATAAATTAACTAAATAGAGGAGTCATGACACATGTGATTTAATAAAATTTAAATCTAAGATAAAGACACTACTGATTAAATAGATATAATAATATTCAAGCAAGATCATGCAAAGGAAATGTAAGAAAGAGTGATAGATAGGGTTTGGAGAATGACTTAGCTTTCCATTACACAGGTATGGACTAATTCTAGACTTATGAACGAGATGGAAAGTCGATTTTGAACTATATTATCTATGTATATGATTATGGAAAGTGATGATCTCGGGAAAGGAGTACCCATAAGGGGACAAAGCCGCTAGGTTCTAGCATCCATTATGGGTGTTGGTGTTTATGAAAGTGCTCGGAACATGGTTGCTTCTATGTTGTTTAGGGTCACTTCTTATTTATTGTTTATCACATCAAATTCATTGTGTGTCATACATATAACCTATAAAATAAACCCTAGATACTGCACAATACTCAAACACACATTAGATGAATAAAATAATGCATATGCTTGAGTTGGACTAACCTCGGTGGTCACCCCAATGTGATTATCATTGAGTGTTGCACTATATTTCAAATTCTATGTAGTTTTGTGTGTGTGTGTGTGTGTGTGTGTGTGTGTGTGTGTGTGTGTGTGAGATTGAAATGGTGCCCATTGAGCTAGGATGCCCCAGTAATGACTCACATAAAGAGATAGTGAGCTACAACTACTTTGTCCCAAATGTAAATTTGTGGTATGGAATTCAGAATAAACTCTCCTCTGTAGTGAAGTATACAGTGCCAAAATGTAGTCCTTGATGTAGTAGATAGAAAATATTATCTCCTCATAATAGAATGTACCTCTTGAATGCTTTCCCCCTAATGAGGTTAAATAAGACATGTGTATATATATGATTATGTTGCTTAAGTTTCATCATTAACAAGTAAAAGGATGACCAAGGGTGATAAAAGAAGACAATAAAGAAGTAAGACCTAAAAGATAGGAAAAAGAGACAAAGAGGAAAAAAGAACCTAGAGGGGACAATAACACCCAAGCGCCTCTTTCCCTAATGGGTGGCCCCAGTACATAAATTCATAAGGATAAAATAATGAAATCAGAGCTGAGTAAGATGTCAGCTAGTATGTAAAACTATAATTTTTCAATCGAAACAACAAACAATAAAGATGAAAAGGATAAAAACAATGTCAAAGAAAAGTAAAAGGGTGTCAATGAGTAATTTTTTTCTTAGTAATCATACATATAAATGAAGTATTTAGAGGATATATGTACATAGTAAGTGCACAATTATTGAGTATAACAAAAATAAAACAAAAACCATCCATTAAGTGGTAACCATTTTGAAATTATTCCTTTATAATACTACCTTATGATTTGTTACCCTAAGATTTTCATGGAGATGTGCTTTTGTTCAATCTCATGTCGAGGTGTTTTATTAATATTTTGCATATGTTTTATATTGCGAGTCAAGGATGTCATCATGTGAAACTAAAAGTATGTGGAAATTAGGTTTTTTCTTGAATGAACACAATTTGTAGAATATTAAATTTAAATTTTGAATATGAATGTGATGCATCTTTCTACTTATATAAATTTATAATTTGTTTTTGTATGAACATAATTTATTGAATATTAACTTTCAATTTTGAATATGAATGTGATTCATCTTTCTACTTGTATAAATTTATAAGTTGCATAATTTTTTTCCATACAAGTTCAAGTTTGATAATTTTTACAAATATGTAACAATCTATAAAATGTTTCTTCTCACCAACACCCTAGAATTTATTTTATGTTTGAACTAATTTCCATTTTATTTTACATTCCTAATAATACTACACATACACATACATATGTGTGTATACATATATATATACATGCATACATATGTATATGTACATGTGTGTGTGTGTGATATGGATAGAGAATGTGCCCATATTCAAGTGCGGTCTTAACACGATTAAATGTATATTTATACATACAACCCTAAATACTTCCCTTGACGTTTATGATGGTGGTGATGATTATGATGATGATATTTCCTATCGAACCCTAAGACCAACCTTATTCAACCCAGAAATGAATAAGTGTGTATGTTACATATTACACTTTGGATTAGGATTAGAAATAAGAGATATATTAATATTAATTATTTTAATTGTAATGTGTATATCGGACTTACACATATTAACAATTTGTAAGATATAAATTATCAAAACAAGTGCTAAATAATTAAGACACAAGAAGGAAGATGTACTTAGTTATTTATTGCTTTGGAATGTGATCTGCGAGTGGGAAAATGGTACAAATTTGGACCTGATCTACAAGTGCTTTTTTCTAGTTTTGGAAGTGTAGGATGAGCAAGAATGAAACTATCAATCATGTTTAGAATTTTTGGTGGTTTTTTATTTTTTTGGTGGTTCTCAGTATGATAGTTTATAACATTTTGTAACTTCATTTTCCTATGTGATTAATTGGAATATGCTTCATTGTGAAACCTCGTGTCTCACAAATGTGTGAAACCCTATATGACCAAATATAACTTCAAACCCTAACCATGGGTAGGAAACCTTGCAAAAATATTAATGATTGAGTGGAAGAGTAATACATACATTTCCTACATTAGTAGTACTCGAAGAGGCCTCAAACCACACATGGTTACCTCGCTAGAGATTTGATATCCATATGGATGTAACCATCTTTAACAATGTACACTTGATAAAGCTTCATAACAACCGGTGTGCTTTTTTTTTTTGAATTGGCTTGGAGGGATTGAAACTTGGGAATGTAGACACTTAAACTTAGTTGAGATCACTTCATACATGTGTGAGGGATACTCCTAATGTGTGATACTATGTTAGGGTAATTTAGGAGAGCTCTTTAATGAACCGTTACACCAAAACCTTGAGGTGTTAGTGAAATACACACACGAGGATCATTACATCCCAACACGATTCCATAGCCTAGAGCTTGGGCTATATTTACACCCATATAGAAGGAAAACACCCTACCCTATATGAGCCACGGGAAAACATTGCAATAATGACGTAGTCACCATGCAGGAATCAAACCCGGGTGATCACTCGATACCAAATGCAATGAAATGTTACACCAAAACCTTGAGGTGTTAGTGAAATACACACATGAGGATCATAACATCAATGTAACAAATCGTTACACCAAAACCTCAAGGCATTAGTGAAATCCACACATGAGGATCATAACATCCCACCATGCTTCCATAGCCTAGACTCCAGGCTAGAGTTGCTCCCGTATAATGGGACCACACCCTGCCCTATACGAGCCTTGGGTGAATAGTGCAATGTCGACGTAGCCACCCATGCTGGGACACGAACATGGGTGGTTTCTTTGATACCAAATGTAATAAATGTTACACCAAAACCTTGAGGCATTAGTGAAATCTGAAAATGAGGATCATAACATCCCACCACACTTACGTATCTCTGGACATCTTCTTGGGATGTTTTTGATTAAGCACATTAGATTCATATTTTCTAAAGGCTTCATTTTATTTAATTTCAATGAAAAGGGAACCCTACATCTTGCCCCATGCCACCAGTAGGAGGCAAGGGCTCAACCGTGAAGACAAAATGTAGGTGAGTAAGGACATCTTTCTCTGTTCCCAATCTCATACTACTAGTAAGAAGAATGGGCTTATCACCGAAGACTGTGAAGGATAAAAGGTGTAAAGATTTTTTTATATTCTATATTGATGTTGCATTGTATGTTGATTTTGTGCTTATTGGGAAGGGACATTTTTCCCCCAAGTCTCAGCCTCATGAAACTAGTAGGACACAAGGGTTAAACACCATAGACTGAGATGGATAATCAAAAAGGTCCAAGTAAATAATTTTGATGCTTTCTATTAAAGAGAGAGCTTGTTTGAAAGGAGGATTTTCCATCAGTAAGCTTTGAGACAAAACCATAGGTAAAAATATCTAGAATGGTAGAAACCATAACAAAGATGAGACACATAATGCCCAAATGGGAACAAGATTAACATGTGGTGTGGAAGGAGAAGAATGTGAATATATGATAATGTTATGATTAAAATATTTACCAATGGATGAAATGATTAAAAATGCTTGAACAAGAAGTTCTTACAATTTTTCCTTTGAATTTCAAGTAGTGCTTCAAGGAGAGGTTTAAAATGGATTTTTAGTCTTTTTTTATGCTTTTGATTTTTTTGAGTTTTTGCAGATGAGGTTTTGCAATAGACTCATCAGAGAGAGGTCCTTGTTGATGAAACTTGAATGGTCATGATTTACAAGACTTGAGTGACTGAGGTCCAAGTCAAAGGAGTGGCTAGAAGGATTTTCAATATATCCATGATTGAAGTAGTCCTAATTTATGAGACTTGGGGGATGAGATCCAAGTCAAAAGAGGGAATCAAAAGATTCAAAGAGTCCTAATATGCTATACTTGGGCGTAAGAGGTATAAGTTAAAGGAGAGAATCAAAAGATTCAAAGAGTCATGATGTATGATACTTGAGCGTATGAGGTCCAAATCAATAAAAAGAATATTAATATTTAAGGATTCTTGATGTATGAGACTTGGTTGGATGAGGTCCAAGTCAATGGAGGGAATCAAAAGATATGATAGGTCCTATTGTATAAGAGTTGGGTGGATAAGATCTAAGTCAATGGAGTGTATAGAAAGGTTATTGATGAACTTGCGATTTGATGAGTCTTGCTTTACTAGACTTGGGTGGATGAGGTCAAAGTAAAAGGAGTGAATCAAAAGATTCCATGAGTCCTAATTTACAAGACTTCGAAGACGAGGTCTATATCAATGGAGTGAATCGAAAGATTTGATATGTCCTAAAGTACAAGAATTGGGAAAATGAGGTCCAAGTCAATAGATTTATGATTGAATAAGTTTTTGATGAGATTGAAAAAAACATGTGATGTTAGAGGAAATTTTTCAATGTGGAGAATAATTTGAAATTAAAATTCACCTATGGGTGGAAAGACGTGAGTAAATAAGGATTAATGCCTAGATGTGTATCTGAGGCACTTATAGGCCGTACAAAAGAAAATATTCAATGTTTCTCCTTTGAGGTAGTGGATTAATTTGTTTGACGATAGATTTATAAGTAAATATTGAAATGGTTGTGAGAGAATACTCCTAGGAATATGCACCTCATATAATGCACACATGTGAATGTATTGACAAGTAGGTATCATCACTAATTGTTTAATAACGTTATGTACAAAACAAGAATACCCTACATCGATGATTATTTTGAAACATTATTAAATTCAAGATTGATCTATTTAGGTATTATGGATAGGTAATTCTATGTGGTTGTAAGTGTCCAAACTTTTTATTGTCGTGTTTCTATAACAAGACTAGAGATGTCAAGCATATGAGCTAGTATTGAAAGAATATACTTTAGGCTCAAGGTACTTAATGATGGACCTTATTCTTTAGAGTATTCATTATATCATTGGTTATAGAGGAATATTGAAGCAAGTTCAAGTTCTTGCTTAACGTTGGAAGATTTTTGTCTAACTCGGATTGAACTAATAGAAGGACATCCGGAAGAGACATTGATTGGTTTTGATTTAGAGATACTTAACCTTTTCATATTGATCTTGTTGAGTTTTATCGTTTAAAAAGGTTTTAGGCAACGTGCAAATCTTCATTATAAGTTTTGGTAGGTGACATGTTTTCAGTTTCAATAGCTTCATTGTCAATTTATATTGTGATGACTCCATCATCAATTAAGTCTAGGACATAATGGAAAAATTACACGCATCTATCTGTTTGATGACCATAAATGTGATGAAAGTTGCAATATGTATTAGGTTTGTACCAAGATGTCTTAGGTTCCCCTTTGAAAAAGGGTTTTGTAATTGGATATATTATCATTTTAGCCTTTGATAATTGATGAAAGACACTAGAGAGAGATTCTCTGAGGGGTGTAAACTGACATTTGATTTTGTGCATACTAGTGTATTTGCTGGGTTGTATGATTGGAATTTTGGGTGATTTCTCACTAAGTTGAGAATCTATGTGTGTGAGATTCTTGGACATCTCATATTTTTTTGAGTAACTCATTGTTTGATGTCATGTGTGAATCTGCCATTGTAATGAAAAATAGGGGATAATGAAGAAAGGTACAACAAAAATACTTGACCCTTACTAAAGTGAATGCCAAGGTGGAAGAATGGATTTGAAAGATTAAAGAGCTCAACCCTTATCAAAGTGACTGCTAATATGAAAGAGGGAGAAGGTTTGATTTTTGGCCCTTAATAAAATGTGTGTTAAAATGGAAGAGGCATGAAACATGAGTGATGAATGGGAAATACTCAAATATTAAAAAGTGAATGTTGAGAAAAGAGGTGATAAAAATGATGATGCCTAAGATTTAACAAAGTGAATGTTAAATTTATAGACATAAGATGGGCGAGTGTTTAAAGTTTAATAATTTCTATGTCAAAATAAAATACACAATGGAATGATAAAAAGATAAAATATTGATGAAAGATAAGATCTTGATGATGTTTGATCGTGATAAAGTAGATATTACAATGTCAAGACTTAGGTTATGAATGAAAATGCTCGAGTGAGGATGTGGGTATCCACTCAAGGCTAAATTTGTTACAAGAATAATGACTGAGAGGAGGGTGAATAAGTCATGTAAAAACTTAAACTTCATTTACCATAACATATATTCAACATTCAAATCAACCATCCAAAATGTATAATCAATTGTGAGCTTATTAAGTGTCTTTCAATCATTCACAAGTGCAAGAGATAAAAGAGAACACATAAAAATATATATAAGTGGGAAACCCTCAAGGGGAAGAAAACCCACTAAATTTTTGAATATATTACTCAATCCAAAAGACTCATGTGAATATTACACATCACACAAGATTTGTTTAGTGAAGCACCCACTTCACAAGGAGCACCCACCCCTATTTAGTATAACAACCACTATAAAATGAGGCTACTACCCCTTACGATGATCAAGAACCAATTCAACTACCCAAAGATGAAGATAAATTATTTATTTTTTCTCCCACTACTGATTGTGATCACAAGTTTAGCTCCATGCACATCAAACCCTCTCAAACAATCTCTTCTCCTAATTTTCTCATACATACACCTTCACATGTTGATCAAGTCAAATAACCTTGAATACCTGCTCCTAAACTCTTCTAAACTCTTCATTCCTATTCTTATCTCTACCCTTGACCCTTCTATCCTCTTCTTTCACCTCCACTAGCTTGCTCACATCCTCCTCATAACTACTAACTCAAATGAGTCATTACAACTTACTTATATACTTGAATCTTGCATAGAACAACCAAAGATTGATAAGATCATTAAGGTCAATCGTAGGCAACACAAAAAAATTCTACCATGTCATATAAAACACCAAAGAGACCTCTCATAGGTTGAAATTAGCTCAAACAACACAAATAATTTCACACCTCTTTTAGGCCAAAAACAAACTCTTTTAGCTCTAATGAATGTACAATGAACTCCAAGGGCACACTACAAATTTTTCATGACTCCATCAACTTCTCACAACTCGGGGACAACTCAATCGTCAGCACCACCAACTAGCTCAGGAACATTTGTAACCTCCATCATCATGACACACTTCATTTGACAATCATATTCAATAAGGTATCTAACACCCAAAAATCACTCCACAAGACTAAACTAGTTCACAAATTTAAACTATTCACCAAGGTTCGTATAACATATGGATGGAAATCTATTGAAGTCTATTATTTAAAACAAATCATTTAAAATTCTAAACCAAGGATTAAGACTCTTAACCACTTCAATATCTCGAAATTGGTTAAAATCGAAATTAGGACTCAAGAACCAGTCTTGAGCACAACAAGCACAAACACCTCCAAGTCCACTTCCAAGCACTAAAACCCTTGGAACACTTCACTAGAATCCCTAATAATATTCTCAAGCATTCATAAGCATATGAAACTAGCCAAGCACACATGTTCCACAACACCTTCTTGATAGGCCTAATAGGGCTAATTAGGCCAAGAGTACTTCAACATAAAAACACCTCATCAGACCATTCCAAGAGATCAAGCACATCATGTTATATCATACCAAGTTATACATGCCTAAATAACTCATCTACAACATGCAAAACTATCAAACTCATCTCAAACCACAAGACTAGGTTTTAGCCCTTATAGGCCAAAAGCGATACGGAAAATTTGAAGATTTGTATCTTTAATTTTCTCCACTTATCTACCTGAAAATTTTCATGGAAATTTAGATCACCTCCCAAGGTATCTAGAATAATTCACTTCACTTCATGAAACTTCCATCTCATTCATGTACCTACAAATATCCACAAAACTAGGTTTTTCTTCAACTTGCTGAAACATTTGGAACATGAAACCACCACCAACAGGGATCCCTAAAGAGTCCTCTATAACCTTAAAGCATAAAACTAGCTTTCCCAAGTCATTTAGAGACCATACACTTCATTTTTCTCCTATTGCTCTGTTGTTATGGTTTAAGTAGGGTTTTAGACTTGTTTACCTTTTAAAATTCGTTCATAAAGCTTTGACGTCCAACCCGATTCTTTTTTTTTTTTTTGTAGAATGATATTAGCTCCATGCCAAAACATCATTGAAATCCTCAAGGTCCCATGTAAAGCTCACATGTGTGGGTGAGCAAATGAAGTTCACCATCGAGCTGGTTTTTGCCTTCTCAAGAGCTTGATATGACCAAAAATTAAATTTCTTATTTTTATTCACTTCCTTGAATTGAAATTTGATCCAGAGCACTATGATGACCTCCTTCATGCTTGAAAAACTCTCATCCATGCTCAACTACATCTAAAAATTTCTAACCACTATGACTTACCCATGCTTTCTTTACTAATCTTCAATGTATTTCTCCTCAAGGACCTTTTACATACAAGTTTACCAGTTGGATGCACCTCCTACACATGTTAAGCAACCTCAACATACTCCTTACATGCTCCTATAAGTATACCTGCTCCATTCGCATGTTTCCATGTCATACACCATGTACTAGGTCTAGGATTAGGCCTAGAAAGACTTGACCCAACACATAATTCTCATGAATTGACCTTATTGACCTCTTACAAACTCATTAACACCTTTAAAACATCATATTGATAATGCTTGACCTCATGAAAATACATACAACCTCTGGAGCTCATACACCACACTCGCTTGAAAATGCAGCAAGAAATGTATGGACACCATGACACAAAAAAATCATGACACAACATCTCTTCAATACTAATCAACCTTTAACTTAACTCATGGATGACACCTCATGGAGACACCTAAACCACCTTGACTCCCTTTGACATTAATGTGACACTTGACATTTGATGCATGAACATCTCTCGCTTATGCATGATTTTGGGTTAACAATACAAATTTTGGTTTAAATGTGTGTTTAAATGGTCTTAGGGTCCTTTGTGAGTCACTAGGACTCATTATAGGGTGTTAAGTTGAGTCTAACTAGTCAAAAATTTGAATTTGGGTTTTACCTCCATTTTTGGAAATTTGAATGTGTGAAGCTATTTTGGATTGATTAGCATGGTGTAGTGAGTAGATGAGGTTGTTAAGAGCATGTTGGAAGTTTAGAACCATGGTGGTGTCTTAAGAGACTCTTCATAAGTGCTTAGTGGTCATTTATTTCTTAAAAGCTTGTGTTAGGCTCCTTTTCTCTTAAGATGTGACCCTATCTTGAGACCATAATAGTTAGTTATGGGAGGATTTTGAAGCAAGGGAGATGAAACACTATTTTGTAACAAAAATTTATATTCATTCGAATGAAAGTGAACAGAGGAGGAGCTCCAAGAAAGTGAAGATGATTTTTTTGTTTGCAAACAAATTGTTATCAATTATTCAAAATCTACTTGTGAATATTGGTGGTAATTTATTCTAATACATTCCTTTATAGAGGTACATGAATGATAAGCATGAGAAAATTTTCTTTATTTTATTACTTGAAAGGTGTATTTCATGTTTTTTGGGAGTTTATATTCTATGACAGTTAGAGAATATTTGAAAGTAACTATGTATTCCATAAGATCAATGCAAGTTTGATTCTTTAAAGGGTAAGCATGAGCAAAGAAGTGAGAGTTTATATTTGGGAAGAGTTCACATGGTATGAAAAAACTTGAATATATATTTAAAGATATTTACAACTTAGGGTTTGATGGTATTTGTTTGAAAAACCTTAAACAAACTTGAAATTCCCTGTTGCAAGAGACCGTAGAGTCTGAGTTTGACTCATTCTTTGCCATTGTTAAATAAGAATCATTCAAGTTAAGGTATTAAGTTCGAGCACATTGGTACAAACTTGTAGGAAGAAGTTGCAGGGTTTGAAAGCAAATGTGAGTAATTTGGTGATTATATAATCCTTATTGAGCACTATTTTAAGCCCTCTTAGGGTTTTAACCAAAAATAAGATTTGAAGGGTCAAAACTCAAAACCCGGGTTTGAAATTTTCTAGGAAGTATCTAGACACCTTCCTTTGATACATTTTCAATATTTTAGAGTTTGAATTAGTATAGGTAAGCTATAGTGCTTAGTAGTTAGTATAAGGGTTGTAGAATGCCCTAAGAGACCTAATTAAAGACTAGGGTAGTGAGTTTTGGGAATTTTTACAAAGGAAGATACCTTGAATCTTTAGATGTGTTGTCTTGAAAATGTGCAACAGGGAAATTGACAATTTCCAAGCACGACAACGATACCCAGTGTCAAATTTTTCAAGTTCTATCATTCTAAGATACCCTCGCTCTATCTAGTTAGTCAAGTAACCTCCCGATTGATGTTAATTCATTCCTCTAGGTGATTTAGGAAAGTCAAATCAACCCCCGGTGATTTTATGGAGTTATGAAAAGATGCTATCTTCTAGCAGTATTGGGAAGGGCTATCGTTGGCCTTCCTAGGACTAGATCAACCCCTTGGAGTGGAAAGGAAGGGAAAAATTCAACATGGAGGTGAATTAAATACCTTAGAACATTATGGAAATGATTTTGGAAGGTTTGGAGAAGTTTTGAAAGACTTGGAGTAGTCTGAGTAAAAATAGGGTTCACGAGCCTAGGTAGTACACATGCCTAAATTTTTGATGGGCTTCAAAAGAATATTATGGGAGCTTCAGATGGAGTTATAAGTAAAAAAACATTTATAGAAAGATAATTCCAATACCTACATGATGGTGAAATCATATTTTTCACAACACCTTGGAGAATAGGATTTACAGGTAGTTTTTATCAGGCACAAGTGGAGTCTTACATAACAAATCTGATTTTTAGGGATCAGATGGATGAATAAAGACATAATACCCACACCATTGGATTTTGGATTAAAAATTACATTTCAAGTCAGGATCATATAAAATTTCACCAAGAAATTCCATCGGGAGCTCAAGTTATCATCGTTCCAAGTTACCCTCTCAAAGGCAGTTTAGGACTTAGTCTTTTTCGGAGGACACGTGTCAGCACCAGGATCCTGGTAGGATTTCATGTCCTTGACATCCCTAAGGTTAGGTACACCAACCCTTTAAAAATTCACCTAGCCCCCATGTGACCTCTGGGACCCTCATGTGACCTCCAAACTTGACAGTTCAGCCCCTAGGTGCATTTTTGGAGCATCCATTCCTGTCGTCGGATCAAGCGCCATGTGTCAGCTCCAAGACCATAATGAGAACTGATGTAGCTCATGTCCCTAAGGTTAGGGACGTCAAGCATGAAAATATATTCCTAGATCCTATGGGAGTCTTTTGGTCACCCACATGATGAATTTCAACCCTCGGTGCATTTTTGGAGCATCCATTCCCTGTTGTCGATCAAGCACCACGTGTCGGCTCTAGAACAAACATGGAAAATGATGTCCCTCATGTCTCGAGGTGAGGGAAACCAAACATGGAAATTTTTTCCAACCCTCTAGGAGAGTGTTTTGGTCACCCATATGGCCAGTTTCCAGCCCTCGGTGCTTTAAAGATGATTTTGGAGCACTCATTCCCTGTTGTCGGATCGTCGCCACATGTCACCATCTTTCTCATTGTGGAAATTGATGTCCCTCATGTCCTTGAGGTTAGGGAAATCAGGGATTTTTTTCACCCAACTCCAACTCACAAATTTGAAGTTTTTTCTAACTCGTTGGTTGCTTCTTCTTTTCTTTCTAACATCTGTGTGCATAAACATCTCCATATCCTCCTCTGTACTCCTAACCTTCATTCCTCCATTTCTAAACCTAAAAAAACACCTACCATATATGTACTTCCCTTCACTCCATGAAATCATGTAGATCCTAGAAGGAAAATTGGAGTAAACATAAAAGGAGAAGCACAAAAAGAAGGACAAAACAGAGAAAACTCCATGGCCATGAAACGAGAAGTTGAATAAATCTCCCAAACGGATACGTGAAACAACAATTTATATTTTTATATTCATTTATCTACCCAAGGCCATCAATAACACACCTTCAAACTCTCCTCTCGTGCAACAGAGTATCCACAATGAAGAAATCCCACTTTTGGCTCAACGAAGAAAAACCCCAATTTCCCGTCAAACTATTGGGCGAAACAAAGTAGAATTACACGTGAAGCATCGAAGAAGAAACATATCCTAATGAAATTTATTTCATTACAAATGGAGGAGAAAATCAGACCTATAATTTTGAGGTCCATTAATGGTTGCCACGTCTAGAAGCACTGCCAGGTCCGAAATTTGAAAGTTTAAAATCTCTTGGACTATTAAGCGGTGGGTCCAAAATTTCAGAGGGTGATATTGGGAAAAAAACCCATATAAAAAACTTCATTCCATGACAATCTGACTCCTAGAATCTAACTTTCTAAAAATAGCAAGTCTACTACATAGGAACTACTATTTCGGGAAAGTCAAAGAATAGAAGAGCCATGAAGGAGGCGAAGACATTGGAGGTGCACTACAACTTAGAATTCACTGGAACAAACATTTTTGACACTTACTAAAAATAGTAAGTGGTCCCACAGACACTTGCTAAAAATAGAAAGTCACACTCAAAGAGCAGTTTTGGCACAATGGGATGTATAGGGATAATCATTCAGGGGGACATCATTGTTTAAGATCATTCTAGTCATTTTTCACAGGGCATTCGAGATCCATCTTAGTTCATTCAAATTGGTGAGCATTCATGAGATAATTGGAAGGAGTTTCACAGTGTGCAAGGAGTTTGAAGATTTAGATTTTCACTTTGCATTTGGCACTTTCCATCGACGAGGATCAACGAACTTCATCGGGAATGATGTCTCCTCTTATTCTTCTCTCCCTCTTTCTCTCTCCTCTTCCCCCCAACTTTATCTGACTTTCAATGTTCTAATTATTTGTTGGGTTTGCACTTTTTGATATGCCTCTAAGTCACTTAAAAGTGACTTTAGAAACATAATGTAAATTAAGTCGCCTTGATTTTATAAAAGGGACTTAAATATTTTGTAGGAATATGAATAGTTTAAAGTTAGGAATAAGGCATATGGAGGGTCATGAGGAAGACGATAAGTCACCTCTCATTCTATAAATTGTAACACCATTCCCATTTCAAAGGGTTGGTCATTAATTTTGTAAGCTCAAGAGTGCATTCTACCTTGAGAGAACAAAGGAGATAGAAAAATTCTTCCTTTCCTCCACCCTCTCTTTTCCTCCATTCTTATATTATGTACAACTTGGGTTTAAGCAATCAATACAAGAAGAAGGATTTTCGAGCCTTTTTGACTAAGGGGTTTATTGAGACTTTGTGATCATAAATTCCATTTGGTCTTGTTGCTTTATGTGTAGAGTTGTTTCCTCCTAATTATAATGCATGTGATAAAAATTCTAATTGATGTATGTAGGAATCTGATTTTCTACCTGCAACATTAGTTCTCCTATCTAATTTCTCACTCCCCTTTCCCACTCTTCAGAAAAATTTCTCTCTTGTAGGTATCTGCAAGCTTTGCTTTGTAGGGTCAGTGGAGTGTCCCTATTAGATCCCTGGTCAAAAGGCCACCACATAAATCCACCTTTTCATGTGCATGTATATACGGTAGTTGCACCGGTTAAGTAGAGGGACTTAGATTCCCAGAGTGTTGGCAAGAAATCCACAAGTTTGTCCACCCAAAAATTTTTCTCACCAACAAGATGATAAAAAATATCCCAAATGGGTGATTAAAAATGTATTTACTTGGTCAAATGAGTGGGTATATCAAAATTTATTTCATAAAAAGGGTCTAAGAAGGTTTACAAGGAGCTTGAAATAAGTGAAGGAGTGGTAGTGGAAAGGATACTTAGGAAGGGAGTTATAATATAAAACTTACTACACACCTTCAAGATCCTAAAGGGTGTGTAGAACCATTCATACCTTTTCTAGAAACTTTCTAGTTAGTTCCCTACCAATTTTGGGGAATGTTATTGTTCTTAAGGGAAAAATGAGGATTATTTTGAAAAGAAAAGTGATTTGAAGATTTTTGGTGATTTTCATTAGTTTGGTTGGTAATCTATCATGAAATAAGATATATTGACATGGTTCATATACAAGATTAGGATAAACAAACCAAAAGATCAATTTTTTCTCATTTTGGGAAGATCCAAGCTCAAGAAAACTAAGTCATTTGCAATCTCAAGAGCAGTTTTGTGATAATTGAATCAATATAACCTTGTGAGTTTATTGTGAGTGATATGTGCTCAGTATCAACATCAATGAAAAATAGAAATAATTCCCAAGAATCTTCCCCTTTTTCATTGATGGAAACCACCTTCAGAAACATTGATGGCAATCACAAGTGGAAACACCTACAAGATCTCTTTTTCATGTTTTTGAGTCTACTCTCCCCCTTTGAAATCTATGAAAACTCAACATGAAAAATAATGACAACAATGCATATAGACAACTTACTTTTTCTCCCGTGGATCTGTACTCTCCATCTTGAATTCAAAATAACAAATGATCCTATGGACCTGTACACACTCTTGACTTCAACTCTTTTCTAGTGGTCATGGACATCACTCCCCCTGTCTTGATCTTTATTTAACTATGACTATATATCCGAACTCGTCTTCTTTGTCCTTGAACAAAAACCTCACCTTGAGTTAATGCTCATCTTCTTGCACTAGAGCAACTAATGATTCTATGGTCCTGACTTCAAACTTGCTTACTCACAATGCTCATTGCCCCCTTGACATATACATACTTTTGTTCTTGATACATTTTTAACCTAGCATGCTTGATTGACTATGCCTCTTAGCATGATAATGAGAAATAGATTTTCTCCCCGATTTAATGTACACTCATGCTAGGAAACATGAATACTCGGACCTTTTGATGATATTACCTCTGTAAAGGCACAAAAATTCCAATCCATACTTTGAAGGACCTTCATACACACAAAGGTGTTTTGTCTTGAATACTCACTTTCTCTACTATAGACCTTATTATCAACTTCAAAACTCACCTTCATCACAATATACCAATTTTGAAACAAACTTATCCTGGGATCAAGTTCTCAACTCATGAAAATAGATACCAATCACTCATGTAAAAACATATCAAAACTCACATACCTTCTTTGTAATATATTTCAATGACTATACCTCCACATTACAAACTTGAGCTATGCTCATGAAATGTTGATACACACCTAGGAGTACCAATCATCAACTGAGTCTCACATTTTGTCACACTTTCTTGTAGACATCTTCAACATATAGAAACCATCTCCACCTTGAACTATGTAATCTAAAATTCTTGAACCATTTAACTTGCTCCCTTGGGATGATATAGCCTTAAAACCTATGACTGTTCATATTGAACTCATTTAGTTATTGAAAAACATCAAATTTGATGAATCATTCCAGATCCTTAACCACATCTCCTTCTCAAACCTTGAGCCATCAAGAAGTTCTTGTTAACACTTGCCTACATAACTCTTTACACAATTTGTAAGATGTGAACAATACATGCTTTGTAACACACATCAATATCATAGACCATGATGATACATACTTCAAGATACCAACAAAGCAACAACATGACTAGTATCACACCTCAATCACCTTTGATGAATCATGACAAAACATAACATACCTTGTAGATCTTCAAGCTTCTTTGATGCACAATAACATAATGAAAAGCCTAAATATCTCATGCAAAAACTTACAACATATCTTAGCACTCTTTAACCTATTTCATACCTTCTTCACCCTATTTTTATGCTTGAACAAAGCATAACAATCCATCATAATATTAAAATTGATAACATCAAAGTCCTTCATAAGACCATCTAGATCATTCTCTAGCTTTGATTGTATGTAACAACCATAATGACTGTGATCAGTCTTGTTGAACTCATCTCTGTGCATACTTATCCTGTAGTTCTTCTCCAACATATTTTTGAGTCAATCAAATATCAATTTCTGATATCATAGATCAATCCTTCTTGTGTAAACACAACTTCTAGATATAAATGCATACCAAAAGTCTTCAAGATAATATACTTCTATTTCATACCTTATTTTTCATTACTACTAGACCCCCTATCCTACTGAGAATTTTATCATACTTTTTAGGTCACATACATATTGATATGCTCTACCACTTTTGGTTTCATACTAATTATAGACAACACTTTGGAATTGCTGTAGACAACTCAACCTCTTCCACCAAGCATATTTTCCTATCAACCATGACTTAACACAAATGCATTTTTATTACCTCATGAATGAATCAAGAGCACCTTATGTAGATGATCCCAATAGGATTGCTACAGATCTTATTGAATGTACTCATAGGTAGACATCATAGACCTTAAGATTGCACATATAATCCTCCTCATGGCATCAACATGACTCTTCATTCTTCTTGACAATCATGAAAAACAATCTCTTATCCTTTCAACAAAAAATTAGATGCTTGATGATTTTATTAAGTATTCTTTCTTGTAACCATCCTTTTGGTGTATTTTAGCACATCAAACTAATAAAAAACATGCCTTATTGTTATCCTCTAAAGCCTTCATTAACTAAAATTATCTTGGTTCAACTCAAACTCGGATAAACTTATTTCACTTCAACACACCATATTGTCTTTAGATCTTGAAGCATCTTCATGACTTTACCCTACATATTCAAACTAAATTTCTCATGTAATAGACCTAGATATGTTAAACATCCTCTTGATATCACAATACACTTATTTTATAATTGACACTCAGACCTTGATTTCAACCTTAACCTCATAGCCCAAGACCTTATTCCACAACCTCGTATTAACATATCCATACTTGTCATACACTCTTTTTCATAATATCAAACTATGCATCATTCACATAGTTAGTCAACACCTTCACGGGATATCATAGATTAGTATAAGAACTTCATAGAAAAGACATAATTTTAGACCTTGAGACTTAGGCCTAAAAAAACACCCATTTCCTTGACACATAAACCAATATAGCCATTCAAGTATAACACCATTAATAAGTTTCAAATCTAAGATAAGGTAATAGTCTAGGCCACTATATAAACCTTATTGGTGAACCATTCCTAATATCATATCTCCATAGAGAGCATGAAGAATTAAGTTAACACAAACATACCTTTCATCAATAGCTACATATCTTCAATATGACAATGCAACTACATTTCTTCTCATAAGATATGAATGCCTTTAAGAAGCATAATGAAGACACCCAATGTATCTTAGAAACTAAAACACCATGAACTCAGGAGATTCCCAAATATCCATCTTCCTCTTATCCAAGTTGCTATCAATATTTAGAATCCTTTTTCTCTTCATTGGATCACTAGGCTTAAGATCCACTTTGTCTATCTTCTCTTCCTTTGATTGTATACCACAAACACATATGATTCTATTGAATAACTAGTTTTTCATTCCTCCTTGCATATCGAACTGGGCTTGATAATAGATTCCTTTAACTCATCGATTTTTTTCAATGCTTAACTGGCTTAGGATCATCCTTCTTAACCCCATTTACATGATCAAACTTAGGAAACCATACTTCCTTGATTTTGGGAGTAACAACCTTCTTGTTTTCTCTTAGAGTAGCATGATGACAATGTTTAGCAATATGACCAGTCTCTGAAAGTTGTAGCACACAAAATCCTTCTTACCTCTTGACTGATAAGAGTTGAGGTTCCAACTGCACACCATGGCCTTAAGACCATATTCACAACATGAATAACATTGTAATTTGAAGAAGCTTTCACCATTCCTAGAGGCCATCCTCTTACAATTTCTAGCTCTATGATAAAATTCATGACAAACATAACAATAACCATTGAAATAACCATACCTCATTGAATTTGGTTTTCTAATAGGGTTAGAAATCTTTGAATATGTCTTCTTGGTCTCTTTCATGTCTTCACAACCACTTGGACTGTCATATTGTCAACACAACTCTTCTCCAACCTTTCATATGTGTGCAACCTACATCTTGAATGTCACTCCAACTCTAATTTCAAGGACTTCAATTCATCTTCAAATATGATGTAATCTTATTCTCTAATCCATAGGGTTTCTACTTTAGACTTAAACAAGCAACCATCTTCTTATTTTCTTTGAAGGGCTTCTCATCACTAACCCATTTTGATATTTTAACTCTTTGATTGCTTGATCATGCTCTACCTCCATATCACTAATTTTTTCTTACAATCCATAAACCAAGGACTCTATAATTTCATACTTCCTTCTTAAAAAACATAAGATGATTTTCCCATTGTGCTTCATGGATCTCCTCCAAGCTGTTAAACTTGCTTCACAAATATCTTGCTCACGATACCAATTGTTATAAGCACAGTGGATCGAGAGGAGGGGGGGGAGAATCAGTCATACAAAAACTTTAACTTCATTTACCATAACATATATTAATCATTCAAATCAACTATCCAACATGTATAATCAATTATGAGCTCATTATTTGTGTTTCAATCATTCACAAGTGTAAGAGATAAGAGAGAACACATAGACACCAGATATAAAGTGGTAAACCCTCAAGGGGAAGAAACACCAATGAAACTTTTGAATATATTACTCAATCCAAAAGACTCATGTGAGTATTAATCATCACACAAGATTTATTTAGTGAAGGCCTTGATTCACAAGGAGCACCCACCCTTATTTAGTATAAAAATCACTATATAAGGAGGATACTACCCCCTAAGATGATAAAACACCCACTCAACAACCTGAATATGAAGATCACTTATGTATTGTTACTCCCACAACTGATTGTGATCACAAGTTTAGCTCCATGCACATCAAACCATCTCAAACAATCTCTTTTCCTACTTTGCTTATACATACACCTTCACATGCTGATTAGGTCATATGACCTTAAATACATGCTCCTTAACTCTTATCAACTCTTCATGCCTCTTCTCATCTCCTACCTTGAGCCTTCTATCTTCTTCTTCAACCTCTACTAGCTTGCTCACATCCTCCTCATAACTACTAACTCAAATGAGTCATTACAACTTACTTAAATACTTGAATCTTGCTTATAACAAACACAGGTCAGCTAAGACCATTAAGGTCGGTCATAGGTAACACAAAAACACTTCTACCATCTCAAATAAAACATCAAAAGATACCTCATAGGTTGGTATTAGCTAAAACAACACAAACAAGCTCAAAATTGTCCTTTAGGCCAAAAAAAGATCTTCTAGCTCCAATGAATGCACTATGAACTTGTAGACACAAAATCATGCACTTTGGGTAATTATATAGTCCTGATTACATACTACTATTCATATGATTCCTAAGTAAGAAAAGTAATAATTAACCCATGTCTTTTGCCACCTTTCTTTGCTTTTTGTTACCACTTTTGGTCTTACATTCTTTCTTTCTGAATCTACCTTTTTATACTCATGGTTTTATCATCCTGTATACACCGCCACCAAACCAACATGCCAATGCCGGACGCTCTCATCCCCTCTGGGTGCCCTTGACCCCTTTGTACTTTACTCACACTTTTTGGGTCCTTTCTAGCCATTTGAGCATCTTATATTTTTAGTAGTTGGCCTTTTCAAGGTTAATTACGAAATTCAAGCAAAGTAATCATATAAATATAAAGTTATGTGATCATAATAAAGGACTAAACACTAAACATTAGCTATCACCACCTAAGGTTTCATCTATCAAACATCTAAGAGCTCCATTTCATCCATCAACACCATTTAAGGGACACAAAGGGCTGGTTTTTTAATATACACTTCATAGGAGGGATGTTCAATCTATTTCATGTGCACATTTATTACATTTCTTTACGTTTATCTTACCTACTCGCTATCAAGTGCGACATGCACAAAAGCCACCTAGGGAACAATTCTACACACACACACATATAACTACATTGGGTCTGAGATGTAGTGCAATGCTTAGTTGTAATTTCACCATTGTGAATGTCGAGGACAGTGCGACCCCTCATTTTGCATCTTTCTTTTTTAGGATTTTATTTCTATTTGAGGGTTTTACAGGTTCATATTTCATTGCAGGTTTCCAACAACCTCATAAATCATTGTGTGACCTTGGAGTGACCAAAGGTGACTAAAATCAAACACCTTTTGACCACCCATAGGAGGTTTCCTGAGCTAATCCAAAGACCCGGAGCCCAGAAATAGGTGTAGGGTGCCCACGGGTGCCCCTGTCCCTCCCAGAACCCCGTCCAACTTATCTCTCCAGATCTAAATTTTTCTAGGTCTCTGTGCATCACTCCTGTTGCTCTGTTCATCCATCAGTGGTCACACTTTGGTACACACTCTATATTTTATTGCGAATAAGATAAGTACCTCATTCTCCTCCTTGCAATTAGGGTTTCATAATTTATTGCTTTTTTTGTTGTAGTTTCTATACTTAATTGCATATTTATTTTACTACTACAATATCATCATATTAGGCTTGAATTTCCACATTTCAACTTAATCATTTTGGTGAATCCAGAATACTTTCACGCTTAGGATCCTCATTTTTCCTCTATCATGGGTTGTAAAATTCCTCAAATTTATTTGTTTGATTTACTTAAGATGCATCCCAATTACTAGGTTATTCTGTAAAAAACCTTAGACACCATGTATCTTCCTAAAGATATGCCACCACATGAAATAAGTCCTATCTTCGATCGTTTATCTAATGACCCTAGCCTTCGTGATCCTCCATCTAATCACTCCATGTTGGACTCAATTCAAGATTTTCCTTATTTATTCCAATACAAATTTTAGGTTATGGAATCCATGATCACATATCTCAAATCTGAAATCCAACAACTTAAGGACACTTCTCGGGCTCATGTTTGTTCTCCTTCTACATCCCATCTTCATTCTATGTCTTCTACATGTGCTTATATCAGCAAGAAGCCTTAAGTCTTGCCATTACCGAAACCTCTCACATTCAATCAAAATGCTAAGCAAAATATTCTTATTGAGCTCCTTAGTCATAAATTGATCACTTTACCATCTACTCATTGATATCCTCCCTATCATTTTGCAAAATATCAATGTTTTCTATACTACAATTATCATCAAATCGATGGAAATAATGACAATGATTGCTATGCTTTACAACATAGAATCAAGAATATATTTAGTTTCAATGTTTTATCTCATTCATTGCACATCATTCTATTACATGGTCCTCTCCACTTGTTACATCTCAATGGGTTCTTAAATATTATTTGTTTATGTCTAATAAGCATCAAGTCATCACTTCTAATGTTTCTTCTTCCGCCACTCAAGTGCCACCTATGTAATATAATCTAGTAAAGCAACCGCATCTCAAAATTAGTCTCACTCCCCTCCTCTCAAGGAATCTATAACACTATCAAGTCAACTAAGAAACCTCCTTTAAAAATTAGTTCACCTTCTCTTATCAAGTCTTTTACAACGTCATCAATCCCACATAAGCTCCAACCAATCACTTTTATCAAAGCAACTACTCCTACTGATGGCCAAGACACATTTCAAATTCTACCACCATCACATGATCCTACTGTTGCTTCAGCCTACTATTGTGTTGGCCCCCACTCTTATACATATCGTGTCGGTGCATAAATATCCATCATTGGTACACTTGGGGGCATCATGTTTATTCCCCCCTATAACATCAACCAACATCTTATTTTCTCATCACTTCACATTTAGTATATCACATACACCACATACACATCTTGATACACTCTAGTATTTCCATTTCCCGATGGCGCACTCTCTTGCTTTGGTTCACACTTGACTATTGAGGGCATCCTATACACATGAACCTCACACACAACACACTACACTACGCATTATATATCAGAAATTTCACATTTGTAACACACATTACCTATCCTATGCATATTCAATATCTTATTCTCACATCTACTATACATCTTATGTGTCATGTGATTTCTACCCATTACACATCTTATGCCTATACAACCTCTTCTTCTTCCTACACATCATACATATTGTGTGATTTCTACATCTTTTATTCATATATTCTTCTATACATCATACACACTTTTTGCTACACACTATACACATCTTCAACATCATTTTCTAACATATACTAGGCATCATACATGCTTTGTGCTTCCCACACTTACACACTATATAAATATTGTGCTTTGCACATTACACATCATCACACTCAACACATTCAATACACATATTTCTAGCATTGATTAGTCACACTACATATAACACATTACATAACTCACACAACACACATTATACACACATGAAATCTTCCTCTCACAACACCTACTCTACACATTCATGATATATATTTTTGACATCTACTTTTACACACTGTGGTCATTACCCTATGATGCACTCTAGTCCCCATAATTCATACTCGATTAACGAGGGCATAATTATGAATTGAACCTCACCTCCTCATCACACTTATTTTTCGAAAAATCAATCACCAATCCTTCTATCACCTCATGCAAATCTATTTTAGAAACTTCCCAAATGATCCTTGATAGCATCCTATTCATACATTTCGTGATATATGCTTTATGCTAAATCATCACGCTTTCTAGCATCTTACTCACACGTTTAGTGATATTTTATTTAGGCTAAATCATCACACATTATAACACCTCATTCTACAACTTCATAATCAATTCTTCCTATGTCACATTCAATCCTCCAAATCACATGAGAACCTATAATAAACACATTTTTGGCATCTTATTCAACATTTTTATCACTCACACAACATCACATCTCTCTACAACAATGCTCCGTGCTCTCTTCATCAACCCTTTTTGTCATACGAACACATTGTTCAACTCATTTTTGATGATGTACTCTCATTTATGGTTCATTCTTGACTACTGAGGGGGCATAAATAAATGAACCTCATTGTATGCATACACATCCACTCAAGGGAATGCTGCCCTATCATTCAAATTGCATTCCATTCTATCTCATCCACAACATACTACATATCTTGGTTGCATTTACTATTACTTACTTCTGCTTACATGTTCACTTTATTACACATGTTAGATAGATATCTTGTATGTCATTATCTTTTATCATACACACATGCACATTCACTTTCCTTTCTAGTTGTGATAGCAAATTATACAGATCTATTACACACAATATGGATGTTTTTCGCAGTACCTATTACCAGTCCCACAAAGGCTCCTGGGGCATCCAATTTCATACACTACAGTGTTATTATTTCATTTTATTTCATATCACATTACTTTATCGGATTATACATGCTTTGACATAATTTTTATCTTTCTAACATGCTAACAGTGCTTCATGTGTAGCATTTGTTATGCAGACTATTTGCTTCCATGGTTGTCTATTACATTGTTTGCCATTGTTTTTCTCTTTGTATGCTCTTGTTTGTGGGATTTTCCCTTTGTCTTCTATGCAAATTTGTTTACTTATAGCCACTATGACCTTGATTTGTCTTGCGACATCATGAATGGTGTCCCGTGTTTGCAACCTAATTTTCACGGTTTACATTGTCTTCTTACGTGTTTACATTATCTTCTTACATCTTAGCTTACACATTTTTTTCTTAGCATACATTTTATCTTCTACATGCATGTTAAATTGTACTAACACTTGTCTCCTAGCCACTTTGTTTGCATTTTTCTTGGTTTCTACCAAACACATTCCCTTTCCCTTGTAGGGCACAATTTTAGCACAACGGTCGGTCTTGATTTGGGCTACATACTCATTCAACGATGTCTCATGCACACAAAATAATGAGGGAATAATTTGGGTGAATTAGTAACCCCATATAACATTATACACCACAACACAAGATGCATACAACACAATTTTTAGTTTCGAGACGGGGCTTTGAATCGACTTGGGTCCTTAGCACAATGATGTCCTTCCTAGATGCCTGTAACTAGTGGCCATTTACACAATGATTAGTAGTTTAACACATTCTACATAACTCCACACAACAACTTTTACAAGGTATACAATCCTTAGCACTTTCACCGATTTTAAACACCATTCGTAGTGATGTTCTACATTGCAGGAATAAGTTAAAGGCTGAAGGATGACACCAAACTTTTCTCCCTACACTTCTTTCATTACTTGGTGTGAGATCACCCCAAAAATCGTGGCAACTATAACCGGGCGTGAGATCACCCAAAAAATGCGGTCTTCTACAACATCTTTAGGATCCTTTCTACACCCTTTTTCTCATCACATATTAGGTGCACATGTTCCTTTTTCCCATTTGCATCATTTTTACATACTTCTTTACATAATTTTTATACATATACATGCGTATTTGACTACTTGTTCATTGTTCTCTTTTGTAGGTCCTTCCATATGGGAAGAAATAATCAAAATAATCAACATTGTTCACATAAATAACAATAACATCGACATCAACAACATGTACATCGTAACATCTACACATGTGTTTCCACCCTAGGTTCATTTTGATCACCACTTTTTGTACTTTCTCCTCCTTAGCATACATACTTCACATTTTTTTATATCACTCCATGATTTTTCTAGTCCCTTGGTATGCTTTTGTCATTGATCTAGATGGTTATCGGGTACACATATCTATCTATTTTATGTTACCAAGATTTCTGCTCACTAACATAAAGTGGGGGAAAATGTAGACACAAAATCATGCACTTTGGGTAATTATCTAGTCCTAATTACATACTACTATTCATATGATTCTAAGTAAGAAAAGTACTAATTAACCCATGTCTTTGGCCACCTTTCTTTGCTTTATGCTACCAATTTTGGTCTTACATCCTTACTTACTCAATTTTCCTTTTTATACTCTAACTTTTATCATCCTAAACACCAATGCCTAGCTAGGATGCCAATGCCAGGCACCCTCATCCCCTTTAGGCGCCCCTGATCCCTTTGTACTTTACTCACACTTTTTGGGTCCTTTCTAGCCATTTGAACATCTTATCTTTTTGGTAGTTGGCCTTTTCGGGTTAATTACAAAATTCAATCAAAGGAATCATATTAATATTAAGTTATGTGATCATAATAAAGGACCAAACACTAAACATTTGTTATCACCACCTAAGGTTGTATCCATCAAGCATCTAAGAGCTCCATTGCATCCATCTAACACCATTTAAGGGACACAAAGTGCTAGTTATTCTCGCATAGGCATCATAGGAGGGAGGTTCATTCTATTCCATGGACACATTTATTACATTTCTTTACATCTAGCTTACTTTCTCACTATCAAGTGCGACACACACAAGAGCCACCTAGAGCATGATTCTACACACACACATAGAACTACATTGAGTTTGAGTTATAGTACAATGCACAATCGTAATTTCACCATTATGACAACTGAGGATAGTACGACCTCTCATTCTTTATCTTTCCTTTTTAGGATTTGATGTCTATTTGAGGGTTTTCCAGGTTCATATTTCATTTCAAGTTTCCAAAGAACCTCGATGATCGTTGTGTGACCTCGAGTGACTAACAACAAACACCTTGTGATCACCTGAGGAGGTTTCCGAGATTTTCCACGCACTCCAAGCATCAAGAAACAGGCCTAAGGCACCCACGGGTGCCCTTGTCTCTCTTCGTGAACCCTAATGCAACCTATCTCTCCAGATTTGCATTTTTCTAGGTCTCTGTCGACACTCTTACTTGATCTGTTCACCTGGTCAACACTTTGGTACACTCTATATTTTATTGCAAATCAACTAAGTACCTCTTTCTCCTCCTTGCAATTAGGGTTTTATAATTTATTGCTTAGTTTCTTGGGTGTAATTTTTGTACTTAATTACATATTTATTTTATCTTGCTATATTAACATCTAATTAGGCTTGCATTTCCACATTTTAGTTTAATCATAACTCCAAGGGCACACAAAAAATATATCATCACTCCATCATCTTCTCACAACTCGGGACAACCTCTCAAAGCACCACCAACTAGCCCAGAACATATGCAATCTCTATCATCATCATGACACACTCCATTTGAGAAACATCTTGAATAAGGTCTCTAGCACCCAAAAATCACTCCACCAGACCGAGGTGGTTCTGTAAACACTAAATCATGCACTTTGGGTATTATTTAGTCCTAGTCTCATACTACTATTCATATTGTTTTTGAGTGAAGAAATTACTAACTAACCCCATTCTTTTGGCCATTTTACTTTGATTTCCATGATCATTACCGACTTTCTCGCACATACATTCCCGGTCTATTCTCATCACTTTGCATTATTTTATCCCCGATCGGGGCACTTGGGAAAGTACTAGGGCACCCACAGTTTCTTGGTCTCGGTTGGGGTGCCATGATCCTTTTCCACTTTATCTCCATCTTTTGGGCACTTTCTAGTTGTTTGAGCATTCTATATTTTTGGTGGTTAGCCTCTTTGGGGTTAATTACAAAATTAGATCAAGAGAACCATATAAATATAAAGTTATGAGACCATAATGAGGGACCAAACACTAGTCACTACTATCATCACCTAAGGTTGCATTCCATCTAAGGAATCTAGAGCTCATTTGCATCCATCTAGCTCCATCACAAGGGACAAGGCTAGTTCATTTGCATCACACATCATAGGAGGGAAGTTTATTCTATTCCATCCACCATTTATTACATTTCTACACATAGTTATTGCTCACTACTTTCACAAAGTGTGACTAGAATAAGAACACATAGGGCATGATTACACACACACGTAACTACATCGTGTCGATATGTAGTGCAACGCTTAATTAGTAATTCCACCATTGTGACCCCTTCATATGCTTCTTTATTTTTTAATGATTTGATGCTCATCTTGGGGTTTTGTAGGTGATTCCTTATTGTAGATATTGTAGTGACATCTAACGCAGTCGAAAGTTAGTGCGAAAGAGAGAACATAGGAGAACCTCCAATGACACCTTAGAGGAAGGTTTTAGGATATTTCTGCAGATAATTGCACCCAAAAATTAGACTAGGGTGCCTACACAGTGCTCCGATCCTCTCCCGCATGCCCTAATCCACTCAGATTGCTTAGATCTACACTTCTTGTGACCTCGACATAGTCATTTCCTCTTCTTGTTTCTCCAACCATCTCTACAACATAGTCTAACAAGCTCATCAAATCAGCTAAGCTCTATCTAACCCTTCTTGCACTTTAGGGTTTTACATTTTTATTTACTTAGTTGCTTGGGTCACTTTCCTTATTTAGTTTAGCTCTTATTTACATGTTGTACTTATTAGATTAACTCAAAAATATCCACATTTTAGTTAATCATTTTGGTGAACCTAACATATCCAACCCTTTCTTTTAATCATGTCTTCACCTTATCAAGTCATGACTCAATCGTCTTATCCTACTTTTGCACCTACTAAGGTTTCCAGTATAGTTACTACTACTACTGATTTTATGTGTGTGCGTACTCAACATCCTCCTTGATTTGTTACACCTAGGGCTGATCCATCTATTAATGTAGTTACTACTTGTCATACTCGTCTTAATCCTCCTATGACTCCACTTACTTCTATCCCTCCACCCATTGCTTCAGCAACTCCTCCTACTACTTCTAAGGGCTATGCCATCATTGAGAAACTTAAAAATATGCTCACCAAGATTTCTCTTTACGACTTATTGCATAATGCACCGAATGCCGTAACACATTAGAAGCTTCCCTTCATGCTATTCATATTGAAAGTGATAATTTTTCAGTGGCCTTTACACATATCATACAATCTCTTTGCAATTTGCCACATGCCATATCTTTCACTGACGAGGATCTATCACCTTTTGCTAAAAGTAATCCATGTGTGCCTTTTCTCATTACAACCATCATTAACACCAATTGTATTAAATGAGTACTTCTTGATAATGGATTAACCATCAACTTATTTTCTTATTCTCTTCTAAAGCTACTAGGCATTAATGATACTCTCATTTCTAATAATTATACTATCATCTGAGGCTATAACTCTACCACTCGTACATGTTTAGGAACTATTTCATTACATATTTGGGTTAGGCCTAAGACTATTCTCATTGATTTATATGATATAGATGCCTTGTTTCAATTCAATATCTTGTTAGGTAGACCTTGGATTCACATAATGCAAGTAGTTCCATCTACTATTCACCAATGTGTCAAATTCTTACATGATGGCTATGAACATACTATCACCGCAGATCTAGAGCCATTCAAATATTGTTGCATAGACCTTATTACTACTATGTCCATTCCACCTTCACAACGTATTCCATATAGTAGCCTTGACACATATGACATTGGTCAGTCTAGTGCTTCACAATCTTCTTCTACCACTGCAAATACTCCAGCTATTTCTACTCACACTACGACTATTATTTCACCTACAGTATCAAATCCTATCAACATTCCTTCTCTAACTATCGAGACACATTTTATTTATCTTCCTGTTGCGTCACCTACTAATATACTCGATAAAGCTACACAACATGAGGATGCTAACACCGATGATTTTGAGGACTCGACAAAGAAGTCGATGTTATTGAAATAACTCGATTAAACAAGAGGCTAGCTAAATTTCACATCAGTTGATATAGATGATTCTTAATTTGAGGACACATTTGCGGCCATGGCCTCGGTGAATATAATTTCAAGACCCCTAAAACTACCAATGCTATTATACTTTATCAAGGATCTATCAACACTTTGTCGAGATTGTTTCATCTCCTATCTTGTGGTCTACATCTTCATCACCTCCTTTCACATGTATGCTTCTCATCAAAAACTCCTTTTGGCATAGTATTCCACTTGATAATACTTCCTCATATACTATTTGCACACTTAAGGGCTTAACTAGACTTGGTTTAACACTTAATGATATCTTACCACAAATTCACTCGTCTCATCTTTATCATGAATATTGCCACATCACTACTACTTATGACCTTTGTGTATTCCATTTGATGATATTTATAGCTAGCACTCCTTGCACTTCTCCACTGACACTTGGAAAATCTTGGCTTGATTACATTGGTGGTACTCTTGATGAAAATCACACTTCCTAACGCTTCCTATGCCATTTGGTAGCGTCTCCATGGGTAATGTTGAGCCCTAAATTGACTAAGTCCCAAGGATGAAAGGCACACACGCGCTAAAAAAGCAAGTAGGAAGGTGCTCAAGGAAAGGCACATAGGAGAAGATATTGACACATGAAAGTAGAAGAAGGTTTGGGGACTTAGCCACATTTATAAAGGTGGTGTCACAGGGAAAAACATGTGAAGGCCCGAGTAGGCATGATGAATGGATAAGGTGCCAACCTGGAGCCTTGGAGGTCAAGAAAATAATATTCCACACAGGGAATATTCCCAAGAGGATCATTACAGTTAGTGGAGGCCTTTGCAAGTTGGCATAAGCACTCGATCAATCATGGAGGACCACACTTCCACTTGGCATGCAATATGCTCATGGGTGAGACTATGACGGTGGATCTAGATTCTATTTAAAGGAGTGCTTGGGTCTAAAATAAGGGGAGCAAAAAGAATGAGAAAGAAAATGAAGTGGTGTAGGAATACTTTGACTAAGCATAGATGTATGTGCTCGGGTCTGAACAAGGGCTATAATGGGAAAGCATAGCTAGGATCTTTGTTTAGAGTAGTTTTGTAAGGTTGGAATGTTATTTCATGATGTATATGGTCTAAGATGACCCTGTTTGATGTAATATGGCTACTATAAACAAATTTAATCAATATATGAAGCTATATAATGTATATTTGTGTCTATGGATTAAAACCTAATGTGTTTTCATGTTATTCATGGTTTAGATCTATCTCCATTATGTTGTTGTGATGCTTATGTTTATCTCATGGAACATTTATGATTACAAACTAGATTCACTACTTCAGATTAGATTAAATGCAAGCATTCTTATTCTCAGTAAACCCTTCTTCATTAATGGTAGACCATTCTCACAAAAAGAGGGTCTCGATGCCTGCATATGCCTCGAGTGAGTGCCTAACACTTGGGTGATAGGCCGATGCGCTTGGGGTTAAGAGAAATATTAGAGGATAAAGGTAAATGAGACTACATTTTTGTTATGTTGTCGGGACATATTTAAAAGCTGTTGTGAGAATGATGTGTGATGATAGAGCATTTGACCTTGGACATCATTAAGACTTGGCTTAAAATCACGAAGGATGAGTTTTCTTAGAGGTTCAACACTAGACCTAAGTTTGATGCACGTAAATGGGTGGAGGAGAACTTATATCATGAGCTCTATGAGACATTATTCTATTGTTTCTCAGTAGAGTTGTATGAATGGCTCTCAACATATGCATCGAGAAAAATTTGGTACTATAGGCCTCGTATTTGGACCTAAGAAGAGTATCAGAGGCTCCATGATGCTGATCTAGCCCAAAATCGTGATGTTGATCATTAGTGGAGTGGAGTGTTGACTAGATATACTCTAGAATACATGATTTCTATGTATTCTTTCCCAAAGATTGCTGAGTTTGAGTTCTTATGGGAGATAAGAGGATCATTCTTGTGGGATATTCCATTAGATATCAAGATCCTAGTTATTACCCTGAGTTTGGAAGCCTTACTTATGGTGGATAAACTCCTACTAGGCGCAAGGCATGAAAACTAGCGTGGAGAAAGATGGCGGACCCTACGATGGAAATGGAGAGAGAGGAGAGGTGGCTCAAGTATAATGAATCTTAGGAGAGGGAGTTGGCTAGAAAACATGAAGCTACAGGAGTGATGGATTTATGGAGGTAGATGTTACGAGAAGGATTTGAGGTTTGTGTAGAGGACGTGGAACTGAGTAGTCTGAGCTAACCCATCTTGGAAAGCATGGAAGAGAAACCCCTCAAATTATAAAAAGAGTTCGTTATATGAAGAAAGCAGGAGAGTCATGGGCATGCATCTTAATCCACATGGCAACAAGACCCTTGCACTTAGTTTTCTTGTTCTGAGATAAGTTTTGATGATTCAGTTTGTATTGGTATTGGTAGTCAAGTGACACCTAGTAGATATAATTTTTCATTTAGTACATCGATGGCCGCATAGAAATTTATAGTGTTTGGAGGTATTCTATCTCGGCACACCATTTGGGCAAGGCGTGGGTACAAGTTTGAGTGCCACATCCGGGAGTGGTTCGGTACCACACTATTGGTGCACAATTTAATAGGATGGTGGGTTCACAAGGCGTAATCGCATCGTGCCCCTTACTTGCTAGGGGAGGAGGATCAGGTGGATCCAGAGGAATAGGAGCTAGCAGATCTAGTGGATCTAGTGGTGAATGTAACACTAGAGGGAATCAAGGTCCTGGATCTGGCAGACAAGGTCCACAACACCATCAATAGGTGTTTTATGAGATATCGCTTCACTTACTCGACTAAGAGGGAGTTGTGGATGCCACGTAACATATACACAAGTGTGAGTTTCTATGGCAAGTGAATGAAATCACCGCCTCGAGTAGAAAACGAGTTAGTTTGTAACCATGTTACAAGGGCATGAGCATAATCATTACCAAAAATATGATCCACATTAGACGGTGGTGGATTATATTGCGTCTGTGTAATGCCTTTTTGGAAGAGTTCCACATACCTAATTTTGAACAAGAAGAGCATCAACGCATTGAAGGAGATTCAACAAGGAATGGTGGAGAGTGTGTGGGAGTATGATGCATGTTTCAAGACTCTCTTATCCAAGTTGTCTTATGACATACACCCTTCATAAAATGCTCAGTGGTTTTTCATATGACTGATCATAACATTCGGGGGTTGCTTTCCCGTAAGATTTTCATAGATCCACACAAGGCCTTGGAGGCTTCCTTGTGCACTGAGGTAGTATGAAGCATTGATACAAGAGTTAGTCCATTCCTAGAAGCCCAAATTGTTGCAATGGCAAAACAACTGGAGAAATTATCTACAAACTTGGTTCATGAGACTCGCAATGGGTTATGGTGTATGGATTGTGAAGTAGAGGGTCATACACAGGATAGTTTCCCATGAAGGTCAGTCCATACCATATCAGTAGATTTTTAAATCTATCATGGAGATCATGATGTAAGTATATGCCCATTGCTACAATGCGTAATCTGCAAGAATGTGTCATGCTATTTTAAGAATTACACATCCACTACTCACGATATGAAGGACTATCAATTGATAGACAAAATCCATGATGCCATTGATCTCGGTGTGCACCAGAACAACATTGAGAGCACTTATAAGGTTGAGGATCATCAGTATGAAGGGCATGCGAGATGGAGGAGGTCAAGGAAGATGTTTTCATGGAGGGACCTATTACAATTGTGGATTGACTTAACACTACAAGTGTGAGTGCCTGAATTTTTTGCAGTGCTCATGGTACGGGAAAAAAACAAGTATAAAGAATGCACTGGAGTTGTATGAGAACATGAGAAAAAATTTAAAGAAGGAAAAGGCACGGGGACGGTGAGTGTAAAGTGGATTGACCCACAATGGATGCTGAGGGTAATGCTTAACTCCAAACTAGAGCCTATTTTAGTCACTACATGCATTGAGGCTGCACGTGCCTAAGAGGAACCAAAGAAGAGGCCTCTTATTACAAGAGAAGAAGTGATACATGGGAAATATCTTGATCCTACCCACTAGAAGGAAGTGTACCAAGAAACCATGGAGGTAATTAGGAGTTTACAAGGAGAAATCATGCCAATTGGAGTAGAAGAAGAGCGTTGAGGTTCCCTAATAGGATATTGAGGAGGTTAGGGAAGTATATCACATGTTGAGAGAGGAGAAAATTATTCACATGTTTGGAGAATGGCTAAGGGAGAAGGTACTACATGCTGGAGGAGGCGCGAGAGATAAGTCTTACATGCTAATCTACCCCTCACAACATTGATTATGATAAGGAGATCACACTAAAAATAATTGTTAATGGGTGGCTCCTGAGTAATATATTAATTAACATATATGTGGAGGTTAATGTCCTTACTCTAGATGCATGGAATCAAATGGGGATGCCCCATTGCATCCATCTTAGAATTGACAAGATGCTCGCATCGAGGATCGTTGAGGTGTTGAGGAATTAGAGTGCATAAGTCTAATGGTCATCAATATTAAAAATGATGGGAGGATAATTATTTACATTGACTATAAGGATTTGAATGTTGTATGTGTAATTGATCCTTTACCAACCTCGTTCACCGAGGGAATTGTGGAAGGAGTATCTAGACAAGAGATCTATTCTATTACGATGGATTCTCGTGTTATCACCAGTGAGAATTTCAAAGGAAGATTAGGAGAAAAAAACTTTCACCATAGAATGGGAAGTTTTTCTTATATGGTAATGCCTTTTGGATCAAGAATGTGCTTGTTGTTTTTGTGCATTGTGGTTCGGTGTTTCTAGAATTTATTCAAGTTTCTTCAAGTCTACATTGATGACTGGATGGTTTCTAGATTAGTAAAATACCATTGTGACAATCTACGGTTGATGTTTTAGAGATGTAGGTAGTTTCTCATCTCCTTGAACATTAAGAAATGTGTCTTCACTACTCCATTTGGCACCTTGTTAGGTCATATTATATGCTAAGACGACTTGCTTTGGTGGATCCTGCAAAATTTGCTTATAGTGGGATTAGAGGAGCCTACCAATCAAAGTGCGGTGCATGGGTTCCTAGGGCATATAGGGTACTATAGGAAATTCATCAAGGGATATGCCCAGATTTCCACACCCCTGGAAGAGCTATTGAAACATAAAAGTAAGTTCTATTGGGAGAGGCACAACAGTAGCATTTAATACTTTGAAAGAAAAGCTTACCACTATGCCTATTATGTGCTTTCCCTCTTGGAATAAGCCTTTTCATGTGCATGGTTATGCATCTAGGATGATGATTGGGCTAGTCTTAGCACAACCTAGAGAGGGAATTGTTGACCATCCCTTGTGTTTTCTAGTAGAAAGTTGGTCCCATCGTAACAAAATTATCCCACCACAGAGCACAAGGCATTATCAATGATCCACGCATTATAAATTTTTTTATCAATATTTACTAGTAACTCCTTTTATTTTCTACACGTACTCACATGACACTAAAATACTTGGTGAACAAGCTTGTTTTGCAAGGGTGCATATGCCGTTGGATACTTTGTTGTTTCAGAATTTGAGTTTATGGTTATGGTGAAACTAGGGAAAAGTAATTTGGGACCTAATAATTTGTCAAGAATTACTTTGAGTGAGGATGTAAAGAGCATTGAGGATGCGATGCCGGATGTAAAGCTATTCAAGTTGATACGTGTGCCCTCTAACTTGGAAGATATTGTTTTGTTCCTACAAATGGGTGTGGCACTAGAAGGGATGAAGGCATTAGAGAGGAAGTAGTTAGCCATACGTGTCGTGCCTATATGTTAATTAGTAGAGACTTATACAAGCTAGGTCGTGATGAGGTTTTACATCGGTGTGTGCTAGAGCATGAGTGTACTGTAATCATGGAAGAGGCTCATGGTGGAATTGTAGGAGGGCACTATGTGGGGAATATGATGGTGTACAAGGTCCTTTGAGCTAGCCTTTGGTGGGAAATGGTTTACAAGGTTTATATCGAGTATTGCAAATCCGTGGCCATTGCCAACACCTTGGTAAACCAAGGAGAATAGATGAAATTCCCTTAAGACCTAATGGAACATCTCAATCATGGTTTAGATTATCTCCATCATGCTATTGTGATGCTTATGTTTATCTCATGGAACATTTATGCTTAGAATTAGATTCACTAATTTTGTATTAGATTAAATGCATTTCATTTCTTCTCCTGGTTTACTAGGTGCGACAATGGTCACAAGCTTTGCAATACCCGATACAATCCTTGTAAACCATTTATCACCACAAGCTAGCTAAAAGGATGTTGTGCACCGTCACATTCCCCGCATGGTGCCCTTTTGAAATTCCACCATGAGCCTCTTCCATGATCGCAGGAAATCATGCTCTAGCATGTGTACCTGTAAAACCTCATCATTACCTAGCTTGTATAAGTCCCTACCAACTAACATATAGGGCACGACATGTATAACTAACTGCTTCCTCTCCAATGCCTTGATCCCTTCTAGCACCACATGCATTCATAAGAACAAAGCAATATCTTCCAAGTCAGAGGGTGTGCACTACATCCTGAATAGATATGCATTTGGCATCGTATCCTCAATGCTCTGTGTGTCCTCACCCAAAGTAATCCTTGAAAAATGATTAGGTCCCAAATTACTTTTCCCTAGTTTCACCACAACCGTAAACTCAAACTCTTGAAACAATAGTATCTAATGGCATATGCGCCCTTGAAAAATGGGCTTGTTCACCAAGTATTTTAATGTCATGTGGTCTATGTAGAAAATAAAAGGAGTTTCTAGTAAATATTGCCTAAATTTGTGTAGCATGTAGATCATTGATAATGCCTCACACTCTATGGTGGTATAATTCTGTTCTATTGGGGTCAACTTTCTACTAGCAAAACACAAGGGATGGTCAACAATTCCCTCTCTAGGTTGTGCTAAGACTACCCCAATCACCATCCCGGATGCATCAACATGCACATGAAAAGGATTATCAAATAAAAGGAGTTTCTAGTAAATATTGCCTAAATTTGTGTAGCATGTAGATCATTGATAATGCTTCACGCTCTATGGTGGTATAATTCTGTTCATTTGGGGTCAACTTTCTACTAGCAAAACACAAGGGATGGTCAACAATTCCCTCTCTAGGTTGTCTAAGACTACCCCAATCACCATCCCGAATGCATCAACATGCACATGAAAAGGATTATCCTAAGAGGGAAAGTAAAAAATGGGTGCGGTGGTAAGATTTTCTTTCAATGTGTCAAATGCTACCTATTGCACCTCTCCCCAATAGAACTTACTTTTATGTTTCAATATCTCTTCCAGGCGTGGAAATAAGGGCATATCCCTTGATGAATTTCTTATAGTACCCTTTATTCCCTAGGGAACCCACACACCACGCTTTGATTGGTAGGCTCCTCTAATCCCACTATAACAACAACTTTGGCAAGATCCACTAGTGATCCATATTTGCATATAATATGACCTAACAAGGTGCCAAATGGAGTAGTGGAGACACATTTCTTAATGTTTAGGGAGATGCTCAACTTCTTGCATCTCTCAAACATCAACCATAGATTGTCACAATGGTCTTTTACTAATCCATAAATCATCTAGTCATCCAGGTAGACTTGAAGAAACTTGTGAATAAAGTTCTGAAATGCCTGAATCACAATATGTGAAAAACACAACATGCACGTTCTTCAGTCCAAAAGGCATTACCGTATAAGAAAAACTTCCCCATTTAGTGGTGAAAGTTTGTTTCTCATGGTCTTCCTTTGCAATTCTCACCTAGTGATAACCCGAGAATCCATTTGTAAAAGAATAGATATTTTGTCTAGCTACTCCTTTCGGGATTTCCTCAGTGAATGAGGTTGGGAAAGGATCAATTACACAATTCAAATCTCCATAGTCAATGAAATTCCTTATCTTCCCATCCTTTTTAATACTGATGATCATCAGACTTATCCACTTTGATTCTTCAATAGCCTCAATGATCCCTAATGTGAGCATCTTGTCAATCTCCTCCTTAACCTTGACACGTAGATTCAAATTCATTCGATAAGGTCTCTTCAGAATTAGGTGGGTGCCCTCCTTTAGTTTGATCCACATTTATTCTAAAGAGTGGTGAACTCCCTTGAGTTCCTGGTACCCATGTGGAAACAAATCCTAAAAATCATGCAGAAGCTCAATAATATTTGAGACCTCCTAGTCTATCCAGTAGTCGCTAATAATATCTTCCTTTGGTTCTACCTCCATACCAATGTTGACATTTTTTTATCTTCAATGGCTTATGGTAAACACACACTTTCTCATCAATATTATCTAACACTTTGCATGTACCTTGTGTATGGCTAGCATCTAATTTTTCCACATCTTCATCATCTATCAGGTAGACTAACTTTCATCTCTCCTTCTCCAAAGATGCACTCAAATATGTATTTCCTCTGATTCTTCCTCCACGAAGCATGCCCCCAACTCTGGTTCACCTAACAACTCTAGAATCCTGTCCTCCACCATGGCACTGTCTCCCAAGGTAAGGCGCTTGACTACTTGCAATGCCTCATTCACCAATGGATTAGTACTTTGATATTCAAATGTTTGAACAAGATCTCATTTAAATCCTTCCGCTTCCTATCTCGATGCCGCAAACTCGAATGAATATACCATGCTCGCATATTCTTGTAAGGTGGAATAAAACTTATACACCCATATGGAAGGAGGTAAATCCTCTACATCTCCTATCCAAGTCTTATCACACTCTTAAAAATGGCATAAGGTGGATCCCTTCCCATCATAGTCAAAAATTTGAGATGGTGCATTGCTTGAGAAACCTAACAGAGAGCGTGATTCTCACTTTTCGTCACTCTAGAAGATTATCTTGATGTGTCACCCACCAACATGCTACTGTCTCGTGTAAAGCATAGCTAAGAATATTCCTTCTCTCCACTTGAAACTTCCACTGGGTCTCCATTTTGTGCAAAAATACATTAAGACTGGATTCCCTAGTTTACCATGGCAATCGCTTTCTTGCCTAAGCACCTAATCTGAGCATGATCTCGATAACTCGAGTCTCAATATCCTTCATATGCCTTCCAACCAACTTGTATGTCCCATGTGCCCAATTATCACAAGCAACACTTGGTTGTATCACTTATGGACTGTGCATCATCCCATTGAATGACCCCTTCCTTTGATGGCTGAATGAACTCCAGGTCCCTGATGGTGTGCACATATATCTTGTTTAAGTCTTCTTCACCCAATGGCTCCACATACGGTGCAGACCGTCCATCAATCAGTGGAATGATCACACGCTCTTCCTTGTTCTCAAAATTGATGTAGCCCTTATTGAGATGCAAATTAAGATTGTTTTCATAGCACCAAGGGCATGCCCAAGTAATGCTTTGGGAAACTATCAACCTCAACAAGCTCTAGGACCTCAAATTCTCTAGTAAACTCTACCCCTTCAATAGTAATGGATGCATATTTCAACACCCCTAGAGGAATGAACTTTTTCCTATTAGCCATATAAAATACATTTGAAGATGGTTGTAATGGGGGCCTCCCCATTTGATTCCATGCATCTAGAATAAGGACATTGATCTCCGCACATGTGTTAATCAATATATTACTCAGGAGCCACCCATCAACAAATACATTCAATGTGATCTCCTTATCATATTCAATGTTGTGAGGGGGTAGGTTAACATGTAAGAATTATCTCTTGCACCCTCCTCTAGTGTGCGGTACCTTCTCCCTTAGCCATTCTCTCGAACATGGGAATAATGTTATCCTGCCTCAACATGTGACATACTTCCCTAACCTCATCCATATCATGTTAGGGAACATCAATGTTCTTCTTCTACTCCAATTATACCAATTGCTCCTTCAGACATTGTATTTCTCCTTGCAAACTCATAATTACCTCCATGGTTTCTTGGTACACTTCATTCTTGTGGGTAAGATCATGATATTTCCCATGTATCACTTCTTCTCTTGTAATAAGAGGCACTTGCTTTGGTTCTTCTCGGGTGTATGTAACCTTAACGCATGTAGTGTAAAGAACATGCTCTAGTTCGAGTTAAGCACTACCCTCAACATCCATTGTGGGTTGGTCCTCTTTACACTCACCATCCCCGCACCTTTGTCCTTCTTTTGATTCTTGATCATGTGGTCATACAACTCGGGAATTCTTCATACTTGTTCTTCTTCCCACACCATGAGCACTACAACAAGTCAGGGCACTCACGCTTGTAGTGTTCAGTCGATCCACAATTGTAATAGGTCCCAGGAAATTCACTTCTTCCTCTCGTGACTATTATGGCCTTTGAAGCCTCCACAAAACCTCTTCCTTGACCTCCTCCATCTGCATACCTTTCATATTGACAATCCTCGACCTTAGAACTTCTCCTAATGCTGGTCTGATGCACACCGAGATCAATGGCATCATGGATTTGGTCTATCAATCAATAGTCCTTTGTATCGTGAGTAGTGGATGTGCAAATATTACAATAGTAGGACACATTCTTGTGGATCTTGCATTGTAACAATGGGCATATAATTGCATCATGATCTCCATGAAAGATTTCACAATCTACTGATATGGTGTGGACCAAACTTTTTGGGAAACTGTCCTTTGTATGACCCTCTACTTCACAATCATAACTGCTACGAGTTTCACGAGCCAAGTTTGCAGACAATTTCTCCAGCTGCTTTTCCATGGCAATAATTTGGGCTTCTAGGAATGGTCTAACTCATGTATCAATGCTTCCTACTTGCCTCAATGCACAAGGAAACCTCTAAGGCATCATGCGAATATGTGAAAGTCTTATAGGAAATTTCCCTCCTAAACATTATGATTAGTCATCTTATGAACCACTAAGCATGCTACGAAGGGTGAATGCCATAAGACAACTTGGATAAGAGATTATTGAAACATGCATCATACTCCCACACACTCTCCGCCATTCTTTTTCGAATCTCCTTCAACATGCTAATGCTCTTCTGTTAAACTCAAGTATGTGGAAATCCACTTAAAAGGCATTATGTAAGGTAGTATAATCCACCACCATCCGATGCAAATCATATATCCTGCATAAGCTTGCACATGCCCCTTGTAACATGGTTACAAACTAGCTTACTTTTCACTCTAGGGTAGTGATGCCCTTTGCATGCCATAGCAACTCACACTTGTGTACATGTTCCGCGAATCCTTAACAACCTTGTAATTAGGTAAGTGGAGCGACATATCATAAAACATGTGTTGATGGTGTTGTGGACCTTGTTTTCCAGATCTAGGACCTTGATTCCCTCCTGTTACCTCTATCACCGATCCACTAGATCCATTAGCTCCCATTCCTTTGGATCCACTCGATCCTTTTCCCGTAAAATGGTAAGGGGCCGATGAAGTTACGCCCTCAAACCCACCGTTGTGCTAAATTGTGTGCTAACAATCTGTGATACCGAACCACTCCCAGATGTGGTGCTTAAAATTGTTCCCACACCTTACCTAAACGGTGTGCCGGAAAAATACCTCAAAACCTCAAAATGTCTCGCACATCCATAAATGTAATGAATGAAAAATTATATCTACTAGGTGTCACTTGACTACCAAAACCAAATAGATTATCAAAAATCATATTAGGAACTAGAAAACTAAGCGCAAGAGTCTGGTTACCATGTGGGTTAAGACACATGCCAATGACTCTCCTCCTTTATTCATATGACAAGCTCTCTCCACAAGCCAAGGGGTTTCTCTTCCACACTTGCCAAGATGGGGAAGCTCAAATTCTCACATTCCACATCCTCCATGTAAACCTTAAATCCTTCCCGTAACCGCCTCCATAAATCCATCATTCCTAAAAATTCGTGTTATCTCGCAAGCTTCCTCTCTCTCGAGCTTCATTATAATTCAGCCACCTATTTTCTTTCTCCATTTCCACCACAAGGTCTCTGCCATCTTTATCCATGCTAGCTTCTATACCCTGGGCCTAGCAGAGTTTATCTAGCCATTGGTAAGGCTTCCAAACTCGTGGTACTAACCAAGATCTTGATAGCTAATGGAATAGTCTGCAAGAATGATCCTCTTGGCTCCCTAAGAAATCAAACTCAATAATCTCTGGGAAAGAATACATAGAAATGACATATTTTAGAGTATAGCTAGTCAACACCCCACTCCACTAATGATCAAAAACATGAGTCCAAGTTAGATCAGTGTCATGTAGCCTCTAATACTCTTCTTGGGTCCAAATGCAAGGCCTATAGTACCAAATTTTCCTTGATGCATATGGTGAGATCCATTCATACAATTCTACTGGGAAAAATTAGAAGAATATCTCATAGAGCTCATGATACAGGTTCTCTTCCACCCATTTACATGCATCAAACTCAAGTCTAGTGCTGAACCTATGAGAAAACTCATCCTCCCTAATTTTAATCTAGGTCTCGACACTATCCAAGGTCAGACGCTCTATCATCACACATCATTCTCGCAACAACTTCAAAAGAGGTCCCGAAAATGGAACTAAAATGTAGTCTCATTTAACTCTATCCTCTGATCTTTCTCTTAACCCCAAGTGTGCCGACCTATCACCTAAGTGCTCGGTGCTCACCCGAGGTGTGCACGGGCACCGAGGCCCTCTTTAACATGAGATTTGCGAGAATGTTCTATCATTAATGGAGGAACAAGAACACATGTATTTAATCTAATACAGAAGTAGTGAATCTAGTTCTAAGCATAAATATTCTATGAGATAAACATAAGCATCATGAAAACATAATGGAGTTAGACCTAAACCATGAATAACATGAAAACACACTAGGGTTTAGTCCACAGACACAAATATACAAAACAAAGCTCCATATATTGATTAAATTCGTTTATACTAGACATACTACATCAATTAGGGTCATCTCAGACCATATACATCATGAAATAACATTCCAACCTTACAAAGTTACTGTGAAAAAATATCCTAGCTATGCTTTCCCATTATAGCCCATGTTCAGACCCGAGCGCATACATCTATGCTTAGTAACAACATTCTTACAACACTTCATTGCCTCTCTCATTCTCTTCACTCCCCTTATTTTGGACCCCAACACTCCTTTAAATAGAATATGGATCCACCACCATAGTCTCACTCATGAGTAGATTGCATGCCAAGTGGAAGTGTGGTCCTCCATGATCGATCGAGTGCTTATGCTAGCTTGCAAAGGCCTCCACTAACTATAATGATCCTCCTAGGAATATTCCTTGCATGGAATATTATTTTCTTAACCTCCAAGGCTCTAGGATGGCACCTTATCCACTTATCATGCCTACTCGGGCCTTCACGTGTTTTTCCTGCGACACCTCCTTTAAAATGCAAATAAGTCCCCAAACCTTCTTCTATTTTTCGCATGCTAATCTCTTCTCCCACATGTGTTTCCCTGAGTTCCTTGTTACTTTCTTGCTTTGTGAATGTATCCTTTAGCCTTGGGACTTATTTAATTTAGGGACCAACATTACCCCACACTACGTGTGTTATCCATCCCTAGAAACACTTTGCTCTTTCACCAAAGAATAAAGAATGGGAGAAATGAAATAATTTGTAATTGAATAAAGAATGGAAGAATAGAGGGATCCTGCTACTGTTGCATGAGGAGTGGGAAGTCTTTCTTCATGGATGCTTCAATTTTATCCCAAGCATCTACCTCACCTTGCATATGTTGAAGTAAATCACCCACCAATGCACTAACCTTGCTAGAACATAGTTTGTCTCCCTTATCCTTCAACGTATCTATGATGTTTTCCATCTACTTGCTAAGGTCACCCAATGCATCCATCCTGTGAGTGACTTGGGGGTATAATTCCTTCAATTTATTTTTAATTAAAACCCTTAAGGTTTCGATCGCCTCTTTGACTTCTTCTCGACCTTTGCTAAGATTTTATCTCACTCTGCCCTATTGCCCTTGTTTTTCTCTTGAAACTCCTTCAAATCCGCCTCATGGGTAAAGAACCAATATGTTTTCTACTCTATCTCTGTCACCATAGTTTTCATACACAAATTTAGCTATTTACATTTCAGTCATCACTAAGGTAAGGAGCTTAGAGTACTAAGTTATTGTCTTCCCAATCTTCAACTTCTCTTCTCCCTTTTGGCACGCCATCACCTCTTCTTGACTCCAATACAAGTGGTTTCCTCTCCATGGTGAGTATGCGCATCAAGTCTTCCAAGCAATGCATGGTCGACTTATTTCTGCTCAAGATGGGCTAGGTACAAGTGCTTTAATATGATGACATTTGAAATAACCTCTATCTTTTTGTAGACATCGTGCACCTTCACCTTTTCATCTCTCAGCTCATGCCTTAACTCCACACCAATCAATTCCATCTGCTTTTATCTCCTATCCCTCTTAATGATTTCTGCATTCTTTTCTCAAGCTCATTCTCTAAGAATATTATTCTATTATTCCCGTAAAAATTTCTTGCTTCCACCTCCGTCGATACTTTGTTGAGTGTGTTGCAAACTTACTCATCTGATAATAATTGCTAGGCATTCATAAGAGGGTTTATTCCCTTGGCATTTGGTGTCTTCATCAATGCATCACTATTAACCTCAAACTTGGGCTCATCAATGTGGGACTCAAAATCCCAGGATAACATTTTCCTTGTGTGCAGGTATGCACCCTCTTCATCAAAAGAATACCAAGTGAGGAGTTGGTCTATGGGCACTATGCTTTGGAAACATGCACACAATACCTTGCTTGGATCATTGATGTAAGTCATGGTTTGAACTCCGCATCGCTATTACCCCCTTTCCACCTATGCACATTGGCTTGGGAAACATATACTTGCTAGGCTAGGGTCTCTCGCCATGCTCCTATACTCCTTCCCTATGATCACGCTCTCTTCTACTTCCTTTAGCACTTTGTCGGCGCTATGCTCCACCTCATGTTATACCAACTATTATATAATACCCACCACCTCGTTCTCTACTATTTCATCTATCTTTTCTCTAGTCAGATTTGGGGTCTTCTGAGCATGCATGTCTAGTTCCTTGCTTCCTCCTTTACTATGGGTGCATTCCTTATAGTCATTCTACTCTTCATCTCTTTATTCATCAGACTCATGTACATCATCAATAGGGGGACTCTTACCTTCATCATGATCTTTATCCCCATCCTCGGAGGTATTACCCTTCATGCTCTTTGTCTTCTTTAGAGTTCCAACCTCACACCACTTTCTACTTCTTCTTCATTGGTGACTCCTCTAACACAGGGGACTCTTCTTTTCTAGTATCTCTTCCTTCTCGGGTGACTCCTTTTCCATGGAATTATTCTTGTAAGTGTACATGCTCGTGTTTGCACTAGATTCATGTGCCCCCACATTTTGAAACGATATGCGCACTTGACACCTTTTCTACCGGAGTCTCCTCTTGTCACCTCTCTCTCTTATTACAACTTTATTCCTCCTAGTGGGGTCTTCTAGGATAGATATGTCATCCTCAACATAAGTTCCTTTTTCAAATTTGGGCCTTAGATGTACATACACCCTTGCTGCCATTCTCCCTGCAATAGGAAATGTCACTAGTTTCAACATATGTACGTCATAAGAGACATAATTCTCGACATAAGCACACTTCTTGGGATACACCAATGTTTGATGCAACTTGCGGTAATCTTGATCTACTACACTTAGATCAAATCTAAGTTTCTTTTCCTCCTTAAACCAATTGACCGTGCTCTAAAAGTATTACAATATGAAAGAGAAGGGAAAATTACACCAAGGGCTCTTGGTGCCATTAGTCAAAGTAAACCTACCGATACAAAAGTGTTGATACAAAAAAACTCAACCTCTCCATCCACCAATGCCGAAATTGTTCAGAATTCTCCACTCTTCCCCGAACATGTCATGCATTCGTTTGTACCACTTCTCCAAGCATGCCTTATGAGCAACCATCATCATGTCACAAGTGTAGGCTTCAAATCTTTTAGTAGGGGAGGGGTCCTCATCCGGTACTCCCAAACATATTTATCCGGCCCATTGGGCACTCTAATTTCTGAAAACACAATGGTGAGAAGGACGTTACCATACATAATATTTTCTCCATCATGCGTGGCATCTATGATCTCCTCTACGATAAAGGATGAAAGGTTGTAGATTGTTCCCTCCGAGATCTTGCAACAAACATTCAACCAACTCTTGTTTACTTGTGTCCACCTCTCTTTCCTGTTTAACTTTTTGACCAAGTGTGTGGCCATCCTCATGATAGGGTTGATGATCATAGAGATATCAAAATAGCGTGAACCCTTCTTGTACTCATATGCTCCAATCGTTCTTTTTATGGCCTCCTTATCACACAAGTCATCATCTATCATCTCCTTTTTAGATAATGCTAGTGTACTTGGAAATCAACTGAGGAGTTATGCACATTCTCTCTTCTTGCAAAATAAAAGTGATCCTCATGCATGCATGACATCAGCCATTGGTATAACCTTTCAAGCTTGTCGAAATAGGGCAACTTGTAGAGTTGTAGAGCCCAACCTTTTCCAACTTAACCTTTACTTCATCATCATATATGGGCTTCCCATCTGGTGTCCTCTTTTCTGTAGGGCGAACCAACTCTAAATTCATCTCCTTTTCTATGGTGCTCATTCGATGGTTATAATCACTCATGGCCATCTTTCGTATATGAGACACCCACTCCTTTCCTAACAACACACCATCTGGGTACTGCATCTTTGCGTACCATTCTTCATTAAAACTAGTCAAAATGGCTGGTTTTCCTTTTCCCTTTCCTTTTCCCTTTTTTGGTGAAGTGTTCACTCCTTATTTGGTGTTATTTTTCTCCTCCTCAATCCTCTCGTAGTTCTTCCCTTGTGTAAAGTTCACTCACTTCTCAAATCCTCAGCTCCACTTCTATGAAATATCCTTGAAAACCCGTGCCGCAACTTGTAAACCCTAACATGGAGCACATATTTTCCACAAGGTAGTGTAATCACTCACATGATCCTAAAAAATAACCTCCTCTATGTATGATTGTGTGCTCTTCTTCTGTACTAGCTCACAAATTTGTTGATCTCTTCAACTCTGCACACTATGCTTCATAACTTATTTGCAAGACTTACCTTAGATTGTAAGAACTTTTTAGATATCAAAACGCAAGGTGAAATAATAACTCACCTTGACCTTCTATTTATAGCTTTTTATTTTTCCCACACAAATTATTATGTCACCTACTTGACGCATAAATGCAATAAAGTCATATTTTTCCAATGAAATCCCTCTGCGTGTTTTATCTAGCACTTTCACTCCGCACGCAACCCCACGTAAAAATTCCGTAACCTTCTAGCGCAGAAGACTTCTTTGAAAACAGAATAACTTGCGTGCATTCCCCATGTTGAAGTATGTCAACCTTTATATACTTTACCAAGTTCTTTCCTTCACCTACCTCATGTTACTTTGCACTTATATCCTTGTATGTGGTTTCCTCAAAGCCTTTTGACACCATTTTTCTATCATGAACACTTCTCGCTACGCATGCATTTTTGAACCCATGTGATTTTGATTTTCTCACATGGGCCACCCTATACACATCACTCATATCACTTCTCCTTTAACACCTTCCACCCTACACTAAATAGATGCTCGGTCCTCTGTGTATAAAAACCATTTATAAAGTAACAAGCTACTAGTGTGTAACTATGTCCAAAAAAAACCAAACAAAATACAAAGCAAAGCGACAAAAAAGGGAACACAAGGGAAGGAAAATAAATTAAGGAAATCCTAGGCTAAATGGTAACACTTTGCCTTATTTACAAACACAATGAAGATTTATTTATAGTAGGGATTTAGCCTACTCCCGTTAAAATAACTAGGTAACATTGTTTCTTCCAATGCTTGTAACTTTCAAGCACCTGAATCAAGTATATGAAATATCACATATGGACCCAACCAATGTACTTTAAGCTTCCCTGGGTGGTGTAAAAACTTGGAATCATACAACAAGACCATCTACCCAACCTCAAACTTCTTGTTTTTGATGTGTTTATCATGTCATGCCTTCCACCTAGATTTTTCCATTTTCTAACTCCATCGAGCAATGAATCACATTTCATCCAACTCAATAAGCTTATCAATGCGCTCCTCTAATGCTTGTTCATTGGCCAATCCTCTTGCACGTGTAATACATAGGGATGTCAACATAAATTAACATAGTAGCACAGCCTCTCCCGCCAAACACCAATTGAAACAATGTGGCTTTTTTAGTCATTTATAAGTTGTCTGATATGACCATAACATGATAAAGACTTTGTCATCCCAATCCTTTCTCCCAACATCACAAATCTCGGTCAACATGTGACTCAATTTTTTTAAAAATATTTTGTTGTCCCATTAGCTTGTGGGTGATAAGGGGTAGTCTTGTGATGGGCCACCATGAACTCAGCCAACAAGATTCTAACCATCTCATTTAGAAAATGAGTACCCCTATCACTCATTAAACTCAACGGGCATCCATACCTACTGATTATATTCTCCCACAAGAATCTAGTTGTTATTGTGATCGTGTAATCCTTCATAGGTGCCACTTCTACCCCATGTGTAAGATAATTTGTACATGTAATGATATAGCACAAACTAGTCGTTCACGTGCTAGGGAAATAGGTCCTACTGAAGTCAATTAACCACTTCTCGAATGGCTCTGCACTGATGATAGGTCTTAAGGGAATTTCATCTCTTCTTCCCGGGTTTACCAAGGCACTTGGACATGGGCACAAGCTTTGCAATACTTGATACAATCCTTGTAAACTGTTTCCCACCAAAGGCCAACTAAAAGGATCTTGTGCACCATCACATTCCCTACATAGTGCCCTCATATAATTCTCGCCATGAGCCTCTTCCATGATCATAGTGCACTCATGCTCTAACACAAACCGATGCAAAGTCTCATCATGACCTAAATTATATAAGTCCCCACCAATTAACATATAGGGCGCGACGCGTATAGCTAACTAATTCCTCTCTAATGCCTTCATCTCATTTGGAAGCACACCCATTCATAAGAATAAAGCAATATATTCCAAGTCAGAGGGGGAACGCTGTAAACTAAATAACTGTGTATCTGACATCGTATCCTTAATTCTTTCTATATCCTCACCCGAAGTAATTCTTGACAAATGATCAGGTCCCAAATTACTTTTCCCTGGTTTCACCACAACCATAAACTCAAATTCCTAAAACAATAGTATCCAATGACATATGCACCTTGCAAAATGGGCTTGTTCACCAAGTATTTTAATGCCATGTGGTTTGTGTAGAAAATAAAGTGAATTGCTAGTAAATATTGCCTAAATTTGTGTAGTGTGTAGATAATTGATAATGCCTCGCACTCTGTGGTGGTATAATTCTATTATGTTGGGATCAACTTTCTACTAGCAAAACACAAGGGATGGTCAACAATTCCCTCTCTAGGTTGAGTTAAGACTACCCCAATCACCATCTTGGATGCATCAACATGCACATGATAATATTTATCCTAAGAGGGAAAGTGAAAATGGGTGCGGTGGTAAGCTTTTCTTTCAATGTGTCAAATACTACTTGCTGCGCCTATCCCCAATAAATCTTACTTTTATGTTTCAATAGATTTTCCAGGGCATGGAAATCTGGGCATATCCCTTGATGAATTTCTTATAGTACCACAGTATACCCTAGGAACCCACACATTGTGCTTTGACCGTAGGATCCTCTAATCCCATTATAAAAACTCTGGTAGCATCTACCAACAAGCCATCTTTACATATAATATGACCTAAAAAGGTACTAAATGGAGTAGTGAAGACACATTTCTTAATGTTTAGGGATATGCTCAACTACCTACATCTCTCAAATGTCAACAATATATTGTCACAATGGTGTTTTACTAATCCATAAACTATCCATTCATCTAGGTAGAATTGAAGAAACTTGTGAATAAAGTCATGAAATGCCTGAACCACAATGCGTGAAAACACAACATGCACATTCTTCAGTCCAAAAGGCATTACCATATAAGTAAAACTTCCCCATTCAGTGGTGAATTTTTTTTTCTCCTGGTCTTCCTTCACAATTATCACTTGGTGATAACCCAAGAATCCATTTGTAAAAGAATATATCTCTTGTCTAGCTACTCCTTCCAAGATCTCCTCGGTGAATGGGGTTGGGAAATGATCAATTATGCATACTACATTCAAATCCCTATAGTCAATGTAAATCCTTATCCTCCCATCCTTGTTAATACCGATGACCATCATACTTATCTACTCTGATTCCTCAAAACCTTAATGATCCCTAATGCGAGCATCTTGTCAATCTCCTCCTTGACCTTGATGCACAAATTCTAATTCATTCGATAAGTTCTCTTCCAAATTGGGCATGCACCCTTCTTCAATTCGATCTGCATTTCTCCTAAAGAGTGGTGAACTCCTTGAGTTTATTTTACTCGAGTGGAAAAAATTCTGAAAATCATGCGAAGCTCAATAATCTTTGAGACCTCCCGGTCTCGTCCAGAGTCCCCAATAATAGCTTCATTTAGTTTCACCTCCATACCTCTATCACCCAAGGCAGCCATGGGTTCTATCATTTTGGAATAATATTCCACTTGATATTAGTTCTTTAGATACTATTTTCACATTTGAGGGCCTAACTAGACTTGGTTTAACACTTAATGATATCTTACTACCAATTCACTCGTCTCATCTTTATCACAACTATTGTCACATCATAGATGTTTATGGCCTTCGTGTATTCCATTTGATGATATTTGGTACTCCTTGCACTTCTCCATTGACACTTAAAACTCTTGGCTTGTTTACATTGGTGGTACTCTTGATGCAAATCACACTTCCTTGACGCTTCCTATGCCATCCGACAACATCTCCATAGGTAATGACTCATATCCTATTTATGCTCTGAATCTTTCTTGTTGGTATGCACACAACTGTCTACTAGTACCATTCATTGATGAAGAATATGCCATGAGTGTCTACACATTACGTCACAATGGTTATTTATATGATCCACCTCATTTTATTGCTTATCAAGTTTCCAATGCCGCTCCAGTAGGCTTCGATCTCGACAATGATGATCTTCTAGACAATGTCACATGACTTTATTCACTACCACACACTTGGGGGCATAACATCTAACACATCCCCACATATTAGCATTAGCACATCTATCATCTTTGCATTATCATACATCAATCTCCTAGCTTAGACATACTCATCACACACTTTTAGCATTATAGTTACCGATTACACACTCTTGTGCTTCAGTTCACACTTGACTATTGAGGGCATAATACACATGAACCCCACACACTACACAATAGGTGTTACACATTTCTCTCTTTACACATTTCCTATCATATGTCTTACATCATACATTTTTCATTTACATCATTTTGACATTTGTGCATCTACACATCATACACATTTCACAAATTATACTATTAGGCAATATTCGTGTCTCACATCACATACTACACATCATACATCATACTATTCTTCATCATACATGTACAACACTCTCACAGTCTATGAGTCTAGCATTACATATTCCTCATTTTACATCACATGCACCTCACACTTTTAGTTCACATACACATCTTGCATTGCATCTTATACATCATATACTACACATTCTACACATTACATGGTCATATATCATCCATACATATACTAATAATCTTCTACATGCTTCACTCACTACCCTATGATGCTTTTTAGTTTCTCGGTCCATATTTGACTGCTAAGGGTTTACAAATCAAATGGACCTACTCATACCTACAAATTCATCATTCAATCTTCTATCATATAACATTACTAGGTTAGTGACATATGTTATATGATAAATGGTCACCTATTCCATCATCTTGTAGTGGTATACACTTTAGGCTACATCACCAATCCCCTATTAATCTTATAGTGATATACACTTTAGGCTACTTCATCAATACTATGTTCATCTTGTAGTGATATACGTTGTAAGATACATCATCACTCCTATGCTCATCTTGTCATGATATACGCTTCAACTATAAGGGTCATGCACACATTATTTCTAGGTCATATTTCATAATTACACATACATGTTCATCACGGTGCATTAGCAACAACACACACTTCGACCATTTCTCGATGATGTACTCTCATTTACGGTTCATTCTTGAATACCAATGGGGAAAAAATGAACCTCACTACATACACTTCCATTCAATTTAGGGGCATGTGGCTCCTACCATCCATCTTGCATTCCATTCCATCTATCCACAACATGTTGCATATCTTGGTTTCTTTTACTCTTTCTTGCATTTGTTTGTATATGGTCATTTTATTACACATGTTAGATAGGTTTCTTGCATGTCATTATCTTTACCATACACACATGCGTGTTCATGCCTTTCTCTAGTTGTGAAAGTAGATACAAGTCTCTTACATGCAAAAGCATGGATGATCACATTCTACCACTCCTACAATGGTCACTGGGGGCATCCACATTCGTCTCTTCCAGGTGTTATTGTTTCATTTTATACTTAGCACTTTACATTACTTGCTTATACACACTTTTGACATATTAATTATCTTTCTAACATGCTAATGGGTGCTTCATGTGCAACATTTTTTTGTAAGATTACTTACTTCCATGGCTATCTGTTGTTTGTACTTGCTTGTTTTGTTTGCTATTGTATGCGGGCCTTGCCCTTTGTTTGGTGTGCACACTTTTCTATTTGTATGTGAACATTATGGACTTATGTATCTTATGAGATCATGAGTGATGTACTATGTTTGTAACCTACTTTAGCAGTCTATGATTTTCTTCTTGCATGTTTACTTGATTTCTAGCTTCTACATTATCTACGTAGCTTACACTTGTATTTTACATGCATGCTTGTTCATACTAACACTTGTTTTCTAACCACTTGTTTATGTGTGCCTTGGTTTCTACCAAGTGCATTCCCTTCCCCCTGTAGGGCATAGTTTATGTGATTGGTCCTCTTTTGGGGCCGCATTCTCCTATCAATAACATCACATGCACCCCCAAAGAGGTGGGGCATCATTTGGGGTTTTATATACTACACAACACTTCTACACCAGTTTAGTTCAGTTTAGTTTCCACCCTTGAAATTTTGGGTTATACATCAAGTGGGTTTAGATCAATCTATGAACCCCATACATGATGGATTTTATAAGACATGGTATTCATTAGCATTCTAGGGAGAAATTACAGGTTAGAGGACACAACGAAATTCCTCTCTACACTACTTCATCCAGTGGCATTAGATCACCCAAAGAACTAGGAAGTACAAAGATCTATTCACACATTATCGGGGAAACATTTGTAGGGTGGAGGATAAAATAGAATTCCTCCCTACAATTCTTCAGCCTAAGGCATCAAATCACCCAAAAAACCCCGGTAGTACAAGATATCATCTATACACTCTTTCTCTCATCATGGATCAGGTGCACATGTTCCATTTTTCATTTTCATATTTTATATTTACATGCTTTTTACATACATATACATGCATATTTTACATATATATACATGTGTATTTGACTAATTAATCATCTTCTCTTTGTAGGTCCAACTGTATGAGAAGAAAGTAGTCATCAACAAAAACAATGGCATCAACAACAACACCTTGTGACAACACACACCTCATACTAACTATGTAGGTACATCACACATGTTGGAAAACACACACGTGTTTCTACCCTATATTTACTCTCATCACTTTTTTGCTCTTTTGCATTTTTAGTTTCCACACTCCATCATCTTTTTGTCACTCCACGCTTTGTCTAGTCCTTTAATGCATTTCCTACATCACTCTACATGGACATCAGGTACATATCTCTATCTACTTTATGTTACCGAGCATTCCACTCACCAACATAAAGTGGGGGCAAATATAGACACTAAATCACACACTTTGGGTATTATTTAGTCCTGGTCTCATACTATTATTCATATGGTTTTTGAGTGAAGAAAGTACTAATTAACCCCCATCTTTTGGCCATTTTACTTTTCTTTCTATCATCACTTCCGACCTCTCACACATATATGCCTAGTCTATTTTCACCACTTTGCATTACTTTAGCCGTGGTGGGAGCCCTGGTCCCAGTTGGGGTGCCCTGATCCTTTTCCCACTTTACCTCCATCTTTTGGGAACTTTTTAGCCATTTGAGAATTCTATATTTTTGGTGGTTAGCCTCTTCGGGGTTAATTACAAAATTATATTAATAGAACCATATAAATATAAAGTTATGAGACCATAATGATGGACCAAACACTAGTCACTACTATCATCACCTAAGTTTGCAATCCATCTAAGGCATCTAGAGCTCATCTTCATCCATCTAGCTCCATCACAAGGGACAAGGCTAGTTCATCTGCATCAAACATCATAGGATGTAAGTTTATTCTATTCCATCCACCATTTATTACATTTTTATGGATAGTTATTGCTTGCTACTTTCAAAAAGTGTGACTGGCATAAGAGTACCTAGGGCATGATTGCACACACACATATATAATCGCATCGGATCTCGAGATGTATTGTAGCACTCGCTTAGTAAGTCCACCATTGTGGTAGCTAAGGAAATTTTGACCCCTTCATACACATATTTATTTTTTATGGATTTGATGCTTGTCTAGGGGTTTTGCAGGTGATTCCTTATTGGAGATATTGCAGCGACATGTGATGTAGTTCAACGAATTTGGTGAGACAAAGAGAGAACATATGAAAACATCCAATGACACCTTAGAGGAGGGTTTTAGGTTATTTCCGTAGACCATGGCACCTGGGAATTCAAACTAGGGTACCCTGGGCTCCTAATCCTCTCTTTGGCACCCCATTCAAATCAAATTGTTCATATCTACACTTCTTAGGACTTCAACATAGTTGTTTCCTCTTCATGTTTGTCCAACCATCTCTATGATACAGTCCATCAAGCTCATCGAATCGATAATATCTAGCCCTTCTTGCACTTTAGGGTTTTACATTTCTATTTACTTAGTTTCTTGGGTCACTTTCCTTATTTAGTTTATCTCTTATTTGCATGTTTTACTTATTAGATTAACACAAAAATATCTACATTTTAGTTAATCAGTTCACACCGTAAAAATCTTCACCAAAGGTCATATAGCATATGGATGGAAAGTTTTGGATGTCATAGTAATGTGTTGTTATTGATGTCGTGTCCAGTGACGTCATAAGATGTCCAATGGGTTTAGGTGTCTTCCCAAGTTGTCTAGGTGTCTTCATGATGAGTCAAGTCATGACGTCATGTATTTAGGCATGGTAAAAAAACAAGTTGTATAAATGTGTCCTCCCAAGGTTGTATGTAGACTCCATAAGTTCAAATGTGGTCCATGAGATGTGTGTGAAGTGGTATTGAGTCTGTAATAAGCACACATGGTCAATTCGTGAAGAATCAAGTCACTCCAAGCTTCATCCTAGTCCTAGATCAAACGGGTTGTTATGTAAACATGAGAAATTGATCAAGGAATATTAGGAAATTATGGTTGGAGCAATATGAGATGACATAAAATGCATAAGATGAGTATCATGTCAAGAATCAAGCTTATAGGGCATGAAGATGGTCATTCTAGAGCTTTTCAGTGAAGACAAGCCTAGTAGGAAAGTGAGGATGATGAGCCAAGGTATGATGATTCAAAATAAGAATGTAATGAGGATAATATGATGGTATATGAGGTGTAGAGGTCTTCAAAAGTGCCTAAGGAGGTGATTTGAGCACTTATATAGGTCTATATAGCACACTTCCTCAGAACTAGAGATAAAATACTGCACAAATGAGATGGGGAAGATATTTTTAGAGAAAACTATGAAAAATGGTAATTTTAAATAATTGAGGAAGGATTTGTGAATGTGTGGTCAAAATTTGAGGACCTAAGAAGGTTTTTATGCAAGTTATTCAAGTTTTACCAAAACCGGGTTTCAAAAAATGCAATTAACACCTTAACTTCTTGGCACTCAATAAATATTGAAAATCCTTCTTTAGATAAATTATAAGAGGATGTTTTTGAATATAATTTATATAATTTTTTTTTTTTGTAAGGTAAAAAGGAGCAAAGACAATAAATTTCTCTCCATTATTCTATCACTATTCAAACCCTTAAGAAACTCTCATCTAAAGTGATGGACATGAAATTGAATTTTTGCTTTCAAATAATTTTTGAAATATGTGGCAATCACTCAAGGTTTTAAAGGACACTCTCTAGTTCATGTTGGTATTTTTATCCTACAGTGTGATGGTACTGCACATTTTTTGTAATATTTTGAAGAAATTTGGCTATACAATCCTATTTGAATAGATCCAAGATAAATCTTCCATTTTGAAAGCTTATACATGATGTTGTATCAGCACTCATGAAGGATTTTAGGAAATTAACTTTCATATATTATGTGAACACAAACAACTTTCCTTTTCTACCGCCAAAGTACACATTAAGCTAAACCAATCATGGTGTTTGAAGAAGGTTTGTGTATGTAAGTATGATGTTGAGGTGATAAATGGTGATTATGATTAGATATAGGCCCAAGATGACTTATTATAGCCCATGGTTTTCCTTTGTGAAGAGGTTTGAAGTCTCAATTTCATTGGTCTTAAACAATCTTGGGTGCCTAGCTAAGAAACTTGAAAACTCGAGTTCTTGATACTCATAAGGTTATCTAAGTGTGTCCTTAAAATCATGTAAGTTTAGAGTTGTTGGTTATGGAGTGAAGCAAGGTAAAACCCTAATGAGTTGAACAACAATCATCCCATTGTTGAAAATTACTTTTGAGTCATGACTAACTAAAAAGGTGCATGGTGTGGTTCAACCCTTGAAGAATATAATGTAATGCATACAAATAACTCCATAATCTGCTCTAAGGTGTACAAAATGAAGAACAAAAGAATGAAGAGTCACTCCAAGATTTTAAAGAGAAAATAGAGATCATCCTTCATTACATTAAAACATTGAAAAGGAATTAAAAATTTATTCTTGTGATTATACAAGCATCTCAGTGCAATGATATACAAATCTCCATGATTGCTAAAAATGGTCCTTGCACTAAGTGTGCTCCTCTATGCTCAAATGAAGCCTAAAGATAGAATGACGAAGGATGAGTAATGTTAAGGAGTCACAAGGAATCTCTATAAGAACTTTTAACATTATACATTATTGTAAAATCTTAGAGGATTTATTTTAATGCTACAAGACAAAAGACCATCCAAAGGATAACATGAAAAGGGTATGACCAACCGTTACAAAACTAAGTGAAATGGTTAGAAAATATTCTTGATAGGTGAAGTTAGAGTGATAGGGAGTTTAGGAGCCTCATATTTCTCATTATTTGACTTCAAATAATGTTGAAAAATATTACAAACTATGAAAACATAACTGAATCATAGTCAAATATAGTCATGACATCTAGAGGCACATTTATGTGAAGAACCTTTAATCTCCCTTGTATGAGTTTTCACGTAAGTTAAGTGAAGTCTATTTTTATATGAAGTTTAAAAGTAATATGTGTGTTTTTTTTTTGAGATATGAAAGTTCATCCCCTGATATGAAGCTACTGTTATTGAATAGGAGAAACTTATGCATGTATACTATATAAAGGTGCAAGAAAGAGTATGAGTTATACCTTGATCAAGAGTCATGATTTAAAGGAGCATAAGTATGAGTAAATAAAGATCATATAAAGGGTGCATAAATTTCCTTCATGAATGTATGTTTTAACAAATTGAACACTTGAGAAGCTAGTTTAAGGAGAGGATAATGTCAAGAATGTATGTATGCGATAATTCCTATTAAATGGTGTTTACAATAGGTTGAAGGAGTGGAGTGTGGTAAGAAGGTGGATGTAAAGAGGCCTTGCATGAAAAGAGTTGATGCTAATTAGATGATGAAAACAAGGGTGGAAATAGAATAAATATGAGATGAGAAGTGATCAAAATCTGTTGTGAAAGACAACACAAGCAAGTGATCAAAATTTAATGTGAAGAAGACTAAGTAGATGCTCAACAACAAGGGAGTCGAATATTCCTTGTAATTTTAAGCTTACAAAATGTCAGTTTTACCGAATTTGGGAGTTGAAGCTGCCATGCAAGTAGAAGCTTACTAAAAATCAAGTTGATGATTGGTTAAATTTTGGAGTTGTAGCTCCATGTTGAGTTATTTCCCAACTATGAAATCATTGTAACTTTGATAGGACTATTTTTCCAAGTTAGTTCTATGGTTTCAGTGGGGTTTTCTCCCTTGAATGGTTTCCACATTACATACTATGTTCATATGTGTTTTCCTCTCTCTCTCTCTCTTTCATGTTTGAATGTTCATGACTTATCATAGTTAAGATTGTTTAGTTTTGGATGATTAAATAATTATAAATTATTTCAAAAGTTTAAACAAATAAGTGACTCACCCCCTCTCGGTGTTTAAAGTTTCCAACAATTGGTATCAGAGCATGGTCTTCTTGAATAAAATCTAACAACTTGAAGGAGATATTTGGAGACAAAAACACATGTACACTAGTTGAAATCAGTTAAAAAGGAAGTTTGAGATTTCTCATCAGCCTTGATTGATGGAGTGAAGAATGAAATCAAGGTTATGGAAGCTAACCATGGCCAAACACTCAAAGAGATGGATTCATTTTTGAGAATGTGTTAAAATCATCTAAAAAAATAATATGTTTATCTTGAGCATGAAGAAGAATTGAGAACTATGAAAGATGAATTAGAGGATGCAAAAAATAGAGTGAGGATTTATGAAAAGATGGAGAAGAATACTATTTTTTTGAATTTTTTTGAAAATTTAGAGGGTGGCAGGAGAGACAAAACATGTTTCAGATTCAAAGGAGAGTCTATGGAAAAGAGAGAGAATGATAAGGCTGATCTAAGCATACAAAAGGCATGAACATAACCAAAGAGATAAACACAAGAAGGCCTAAACCAGTTAGGCAACCAAATGCATCTAGGTATGAAAGGAATTTCAATGGTTATTTCTTTTCATATCATAACTATGGGCATAAAGCTAAGGAATGTAGAAATCATGTCATAGATAACCACCCATGGAGGATAGCAGAGTGAGAAAGAAAAGAATATAGTTTGTTTCAATTGCCAAGAAAAAGGTCACATTGCCAAATACTACTTAGAAGAACCATCAAGTCAGTTTTGGGAAGAAAAAGACTCAAGAGGCAAGAACCATGTTGTATGTTTTAACTGTCATGAGCAAGGGAATTTTTAAGACATTTTCATGAGTATCCTAGATATAGCAATAAGCTTCATGCATTCAAAAGGCAAGGTAAAAAGGTATTCAAGGTAAAGGAAAATTCTAAGGATGAAACCAAGTCAACCATGGTTGAGAGAGACACTAGAAAGAAGAAAGTGAAGTACATATACAAAGTCAAGGAAACCAACTCTAGTCTTGAAAAGACAAAGAATGACAAGAAATAGTTTGGGTAGATGATGAAGAGACAAGATAAGAAATGAAAACTATAGGAGAAGAAAGTTCAAGCCAGGTAGAAAAAGATGATGAAGTCCAAGAAGAAATCTTTCCCATATCCATGGTAGAAAAAATATATGAGATGCATCACATGTGATTGTCAAGTATCCAATCAGGAGAAGAAGATACATGAAATGAGGTTCTCACACCTAGAATTGCATCCAAGAAGATTCATAAGGTCTTACAGAGGCCAAAAAGAGATAGGATAGAGTCATCAAGTGTTTTTTGATGACTAACCTACTATTCTAAGGTGCTCAACAGGTAGTGTGTGCCTTCTTTAGGATTCTAGAAGGCATGTATCATCTAAAAGAAGAAAGGAATTCTCTTGAAGTCATCAACTTGTAGCTAAAAGTTTATCAAGACTTTCTCAATGTTGCCAATGTATGAGAATAAATTAAAGGTATGTCTTAGGTCTCTTTCCTCATTAAGCTCTCAAACCCCAAAGAAAAGTATTCTCCATGTTGAATTTGAGTAAACAAGTCATAAGGTATGTTATCTATCTTTCTCCTCCTCTCCAAAAATCTTTGTTATTATGTACTGAAGTGTATCAAAAGTTCTTCTTGATTATTCATGTAAAGAAAGTGTGTGCATTAGGCACAAGGATTGTTAAGAATAATTTTTTTGTAAAATTTCCTTGAGAGTATGTATGGGCATATTATTAGGTCTATCTTAAATCAAACCAACATGTCTTGGTGGTCAAGTTATCGGATTACAAGTAAAGTGTCCCAAGTCAAATGATCAATAGATAGTCATGTTAGATTTGAGTCCTAGCGTATATCCCAACTATGATAAGAGTGTGTGATTGTCAATGACATAGTATCAAGTGTGTCTCTGTCCTTGGATTTAGATCGTTAACCGTGAAAAGAGAAAATGTAGGTCTCTCACAAGTCCATCTAAAGTTGTTAAGGTTTGCTTATATAATAGTCCATATTAGCCATCAATTCTTTAGTATACAAAGCATTCAATAATGCTTATAATATTCTTGTCATGAATAATGATGAGGTCATGACATCTGATACTCAAAGGATGACAAGTAGTCCATAAGGATTGATTGATAGTAAGGGATAATGAGAAGTCCATCAAAATTTGACAAAATTATGTCAAATGAAGCTAATCAAGAAAGTGAATGGGTTCTCAATCCTAGATGCAATAATGAAATCCACAATGTCATCATGAGGTATGATCGTGAAGAAGTATGTAAGAAGATTTCATGGATGATACACTCATGGAAAGTTGATTGTATAATACTCTAGTGGTTAATTAGAGCCTTGTTTGATCATTGGACCTAAAATTTGGTCATGCTGCAATAGTTTGGAGTTTAAGGATGACAAAGTACTAAGTATTTCTTGAATCAAAATTTTAAAAAAAACATACTACTAAATAATTGAGAGAACACCTTAAGGAATAGTACTCAAGTGAAGATGATTTTATCAATATTGGGTAATTAAAGATGGTGTGATATAATTGATAATTATGTATATAGAATATTGAGACCATCAAACTCTAACAGAGGATCTGAGAGGAAGTTTGGATGATATATATAAAAGTCATGTAAGTGTTTCAATTCATCAAATGTGAATCTCTAGTCATTGAAAAATTCTTCAAAGGATCACATCAGGAGTACTCTAGGCCTAAGTGTGAATAAAAAATGATATAATTTCTGTTAAGTTAATCCAAGTCAAGTAATGTATAGCTATGTGAATATTAGAATTTTGGGTATAGTTTGAGAGTAATCCATCAAGTTGATGTTGAAGGTCAACTTTAGACATGTCTTAGTCTAAAAGAGTGAAATAAAACTTCAAATGAGTAGAAAACCCGTGCCTAATGAAGTCTTGAGAGAATTTGGTTGAATAAATATTAGTTGATGCCCTTGATAAATGATTATGGTACTTTGGGTATCTATTCAAGAAGTCTATTTTCTCAAAAGGGAGTTAAAAGAAGGTGCTTTTTGCTAAAGAAATAAACCTCGTGAAGTCATGGATCTTGTGAAAACGGTAAAAGAAAGGAAAGGTGTACTAGTATTATATTAAGGATAAGGTTATAAGTAGGTCAAAATATGAAAACCTTACCAATTTTATCCTAAAAGATCATAAGAAAATTAATAGAGACATTTTTTTTTTTTGGTTTGATGAGTTCTTTGAAACAACACCCAATCTTAGTGGACTAAGAAGGGGAGAATTTGATCTAAGCATACCATAATCTATATTATACTTCACATCAACCTATAAAATGAGTTCACAAACATTTTATAAGTAAATAGGATCTTTGAAGAAGACTATAAAAGCAAAATGTAAAGTTGTGTATCAATTAAGGATAACTATGCAAAACCCTTAGGGTATCCAAAACATCTAAGAATAGAAAAAGGTCATAAATGCAAAATCTAAGTCTTAAAAATTTAAGAAACACACTACTCCATCCTTGAAATTCAGATAGAAAATAATATTTTCAAAAAACCACTCCAATTAATGGTTTCATGATAGTTGGACAATCCTAGCTCAAAATAGAAGGTAATTAGGACCCTATCCTTGAGGATTTCAATGAATTTTTTTGTAAAAAATATTAAGAATTTTTTCATAGAGATAAAGTTCCCAAATGGGTATTAAAAAAGTGATTTTTTTGGTAGATGAGATATTAAACAAAAATATATACTTGTTTTTGATCTAGTCTAGGGCTAGTAGAGAGGAATGGACCTAGAAAGAGAAGCAAAAGAAAATGACACAAGTTTTGGGAATTAAATCAAACACTTGTACCCACACCTAGAAATGGATAAAAGGTATCTATAAGTGGTCTTAGTTTTCTTGGGTAGTTGATAGATATATTCATAATCCACACAACTCACCATTAACCTTTCTCTTGAGTAGCAAAATAGGCAATTTTTGTTAAAAAGAGGTCAAGTGAGAAAATTCATGTGATTACAATGGACTAAATGGATGGTATGGCATGATTAGAGGTGTTGAAGCATGTTGGAAGGTTTAATTAATCATTTTGAGCTTTTGATGACTAAAGGTGTAAAAGTGCAAAAAAGTGCAAGTTTTTTTGAAAGAAAACAAGAAATTAATATGCACAATAAATCCTCTTGGTTTGTTGGATCAACCTAACATGTTTGGATGGAAAATTAAATAAATGATGAGTAGTTATGATAAAAATGTTCAAAATATAGCATGTGTTAAGGAGGATCTAGTGTAAAATCATGATTGGTGAAGTTTGAGCCAATAATTGGGAATTTTGCTAAATATTGTGAAAGAACACTAAAAACTCTTTCATGGCATGATAAATCTTATGTCTACTTTCTTTAGATGTGGTGATCATGTTACAAAATTCAAACTTTTTGTTCTCAAGTAATGGATATGGCAATTATAATAAGGGAAATAATTGGAAGAAGGTTTCATGAGATGGTGAGATCTAAAGAGAATATCAAAACTCAGTCAAAATGCACTGAAAATATGCTACAGGGATTCCTATATTAGTTTAAGGCCAAGATGAATATAATGAGAAACCAAGAAGTCATACAAGGTAAGTTGGTAAATCATGCTAAGTGCCTTCAAAGGAAGTTTCTAAAGTCTAGGGGGAGCTTGGTATAGTCTAAAATGCATCATCTCAAAGCTTGCACAAGTGCTAAACACTGAGAAAAAAGCATGAAGGAAAAATATGTTGATTTGGCAATGATTTATTGAAAGGAAAATTACATCTAAGGTGGTTTTAAAACCAAGATTAAGATAATTAAGGAATACACTCTCAAGGGGATCTATTTCAATGCCCAAGATAGGTCCATGAATCCCATTTGCTACTTGTTGGAGTCAAAAGGAGAAAGAATACAATCCTAGGGGATCTTGTGAACAAGTAAGTCTACCTACACTCATTTTTGTCTTTGGTTGTCATTATTTCATGTCAATTAGTCAATTTCCTTTGTCATATAGATGTCAAAGGGGGAGAGTGAACCAAGAAACATGAGAAAGAGGTCTTGTAGGTGTAGGTCTTGTTGGTGGTAGTTGCCATCAATGACAAAGGGGAGATTGTTGGATGTCATAGTAATGTGTTGTCATTGATGTCAAGTGTCTAGTGATGTCATAGGATGTCCAAGGTTTTAGGTGTCTTCCCAAGTTATCCAGATGTTTTCATGATGGATCAAGTCATGATGTCATGTATTTAGGCATGGTCTAGGTGCATGGTCAAGAAAGCAAGTTGTGTGAATGTTTCCTCCCAAGGTTGTATGAAGACTCCATAAGGTCAAATGTGGTCCATGAGATGTGTGTGAAGTGGTATTGAGTCTATAACAAGCCCACATGGTCAATTCATGAAGAATCGGTAGCTCCAGGCTTAATCCTAGTCCTAGATCAAGCAGGTTAGCATGGAAACATGAGAAATGGATCAAGGTAGAGAGGGAAAGCATGGTTGGAGAAGTATGATCTGACATAACATGCATATGAGGAGTATTAGGTCAAGAATCAGGCTTATAGGGCATGAAGATGGTCATTCTAGAGCTTTTCAATGAAGACAAGCCTAGTAGGCAAGTGAGGATGATGAGACAAGGTATGATGATGAAAAATAAGCATGAAATGAGCATAATATGATGGTATATGAGGTGTACAGGGGCTTCATAAGTGCCTAAGGAGGTGATTTGAGCACTTATATAGGTTTATATAGCACACTTCCTTAAAACTAGAGATCAAATGTTGTAAAAATGAGATGGGGAAGATATAAAATATGATAAATTAGTCATTTTAAATAATGGAGTAAGGATTTTTGAAGGTGTGGTCAAAATTTGAGGACCTAAGAAGGTGTTTTGTACAAGTTATTCAAGTTTTACCAAAACTAGGTTTTTGAAAAATGTAAATTGAGCACCTTAACTTATTAACACTCAAGCAAAATTGAAAATCCTTCTTTAGATAAATCAAAAGAGGTTTTTTTCATATAATCAAGATACATAGATTTTATCACTTGGATCGTGCACCCATTGAATCTTTATATGATCCAATGCAACATGGGAACATCCCCAAGGTGTGGGACCTTGGATCCTTAGGATGAACCTCTAGAGAAGGCCAAATTCCTTCTAAAATAAGTGTATATAATATAGGATTAGAGTTATAAGATACAATGTGATAAAGAAAACTAAATTATCTATTGTTTTGGAGAAAAAGATATAGGAATAACTAAAAATACATGAAAAGAAGGTGATGTACCAATAGTTTGATGAAGAAAGAGATCAACTTCACAAGTAAAAACTACTTCTACAGAATAATATATGACATACACAACTTATTATTCTTTTATTTAGTAAGAAGCTTCATGAATATAAAACTTAAAGATAACAGAAGGGATTTTATTTTTTCCACAATTGAGATATGTAAATTTCATAAATCATAACTTACAATTTAACTAAAGACAGATAATTAGTATGAAGGAAATATAGATCATCACATACAAGGAAATAATAACATTCACAAGTATTGAGTGAGCTACTGAATTTCTCAACACATCAAGTAGATGAAGGAAAAATATCATCTTTGTATATAATATTGAGGCTAAATCTTGTGTACGAGAACTCAATAATGGAAGAGCCTCCTTCCAAAAAGATCCAAAAAGTCCTGTATTACATAATGAATTCTTATATTTATAGATTAATGGAGTTGAACAATTATATATAATACCCTTAAACATTACATGATAAAAATAGAATGCATTTACACTTGAGAAATAATCTCCCAAAAAAATATCTAAGTGGTTTTGTAGGTTTGACTGAGTCAAACATGTAACTCGAATGGTGTTGTAGCTTGAAGATTGTGCAAAAATGGAAGCCAAGTTTAGCTAGGGCTAGTGCCACCCTTTTTCTAATCCGTATCAACCTCTTTTTCTTCTTCCCCAAATAATTTGTTCATGTAATCAAGAAATTGTTTGATGATTTCTTGCACATCATTATCATTAGGTCTACACACATAATGGTTCAAAGACCTTAGTAGATTCAACTACTCGATTATTTTCCCTGGTCACTTATTAGTCGACTTATGATGTTCTTGAGCTGACTCAAGAATTATTGGTATAATACCAACTTATGAATAGATTCAAGACCAAATGACTTTGTTACCTTGTTATCTTCATTTAAGAGGCTCTTAAACTAGGAATTAATTTGTTTTTTCGAAGTGTATCAACATTCTCATCAAGAAACCTATAATGGATGACATCAAATTCATCTGTGATGTCATTGAGGCCATCAAATGCCTTGATTATTTTCTTATTCAGCTTAGATATAGATTACTTTTGCAACATTTAGACTTGAAAATCCATGGCTCCACTATACTCGAGCAACTTTGAGGAATCATCAATTATCCCTTCTTTCGCTTTTAGACCGGACTCAATGTTTTGAACCTTTGTCTAGGCCTCGAGTGTGAGATCCAAATTGTCACATTCTTATGTGAGAATACCATCTAATTTGGAAATGACGTCTTTTTAAAAATCAAGCTCATTATATAGGTTGACAACATCCTTTATTACATGTTCTCCTTCTTGAATTAAAATTTCGATCCAAGCCCTAATCGCCCAACTTTTTTTTGTCCAATTTTCTCAACCATGGAGAAAAAGGTGTCATATATACTTTTAGGCACATCAAGATAAGTTGTATGAATAAGATGTATGATTTTATATAGGATGGCAATCAACTATTCAACCTTACCTTTGAGCTCATCCTTTGTGACCTTTTCCTTTTCAAATTTATCTAGAAGGTTTCGAGGGAAACCTACACATCTTGCTTTACACTTTCGTGAGAAGCCTTTCTAAGGGAAAACTTTGAAATTTGATATCTGCTATGATTATGTTTTCCTTTTATTTTTCAGTGGATGGAGTTTATATTTCAACAAATCTCTCCCCGTCTGGTTGACCGAAAAGTGAGAGATCACCTTTTTCATCCTTTCTTTCTACCGCGAGAGAGTTGGATCAAGGATGTTGAGGTCAATGACATCTCCAATGGGAACTTTCTTCTTATGCTTACGAGTCTATTTGTTCAACAATGTAGGAAATGAAGAATAAGAAAATTACTTAGTAGATGACATGGGTACTTGTCATCGTGGTAGTAAACTAAATGTGTGATATAAGGGAATTGTACGTACCCAAAATTGTAAGGTCTTGTCTTGCGCGAATGTGTAACAAGTGCCCCGATGATGATACAGGTCTCCTTGCAAGGTGTTCGGGATCCGGAAAAGCCCTCAGAGTATGCGTTAACATCGCACATGCCCCGCTTAGCCCCCACACCCTTTGTTTTCCCATTTTTTCCCTCTTTCCTTGGCCTCTTGATCTTGATGACAAACCGCCGCCCCCCAGGCGGCGGTCTCGTGTTTCCGCCGCCCCTGCCGTCGGGGTGGCGGTCCTCAGAACCGCCGCCACCCGCTCGGGCGGCGGTCCTGTGCGCGTTTCCAAAACACTCTTTTGACGTGACTCACATGAAATATCACGATTCACCAGCTTTTCCTTGCCGACTTAAGCATGCATTTATGTTTTTGGTCCCCTGGAATAGTGTTTTTCCTTTGTTTATTGTTTAGGAGTTCAATTTGGTTTTGGTTTTGGATGTTTGAATTCCTATAAATGCATGGTTTGTGCATAAGAAAAGGGCCTGCCCCTCATTCAATTTCATGCTCTGATTCTCATATTTTAGTCTTTTATTCTGTTTAGAAGCCATAGTGTTAATTCCTTGCATGTTTAGATAGTATTGTTCAGCTGTTAGTAAGCCACGAGACCCATCTTGTGCGGCGGTCTTTGTTATCTCATCCAAATCCAGTTAGAAGCTTGCCTCACGAGTTTCTCTTTCTTTGTAGATTTGCTTTCATCGTATCTTGGTGTTCTTAGTTCAATTCATTATATGCATGGTTAGCTTTATTCAGCTGTTGGTAAGCCACATATCCAACTTGTGCAAGCAGTGTCTTTATTTTATCCAATCTATTGGAACAGAATCGCTTAGGAAGCCATTAAAGTTGCAGGTTTTGCTCTTCGTATAGGATAGTTATAGGTTCTGGTCGCTTCATGTTGCATGGCTCGCAGTAAAATCCCGCTAGGAATCGCATAAGCCAAGCTCTGTACTCTTGCGCTATCCCTCTCCTACTCGCATTTTCGGTCTGCATTCTAAGCTGTCCTTGTCCCAAAATCTACTCCTATCGGTGCTAGCATTACACGCTTTTCTGGATCCACGTGAACACGAAAGAATGAGGAGATCATACTGAGGGGATGAGATCACACACACCATCGGATTCGCCACTGTTCTGCGGAATCCAGGTTTTAAATTTCAAAGTTCTAGTTAGAACCATATCAAATAGAGTAGTGAATCGCTTTATTTCAATAAATTCTATTCTCGATATTGCCAGGGAAGCTGTGGGGATTGATAGTTTCTGAGAAACTATGATTCACTCCTCACTTCTGAGGTAGGATCGAGAATCTTGCAGGTAGATTAGACAAGCTATTTTATTTATTTAGAGTAATTCTACAAAATCGCACAGGCAAATAACTACACTCGGTTATCTTGTCTGTTTCAAATTATTGTTTAGCTATTATTTCTAGATACGCTTAAAATAGTTTGCTTTCCTTAAAATTATTAAAAGTTTTCTTAGAAGAATAAAAGTTATACAGTTAGATTTATTTCACATAGTTAGAATTTGTTTCGTTACAGTTAGATTTGCATTTTGTTTCGTATGACAATCACGGGACCTCAAGAGCCCAGGGAATATATATTTGAGCCAATCGTGCCTCAACCAAACCTAGTCACAGCAATAGTTGACATAGACCAAAATCTCAGGATACAAGTATTCCGAACAACCACAGATTTACAACAGATCAGTTCTCAATTAAGAGGATTAAACATAGAAGACGACCAAGCACACACATTTTGGTCGAACCAACCAAACTATAGATTGCCCTAGGCAAAGCACTCACATGACTGTAGAAGGGCTCGAAAGAGAACAAACATTCGGGTGTGATCCTTTAGTTCCACAGCCAGACACTGGAGACACCCTCGTAGATATAGATACCAGCTTAAGAATCCAGGTTGCGAGAACCCTATAAGGTATTCTGAGAAGATTGCACAACTATTGGTTCTAAATATAGAAGCTGAGAAAGCATACGATTACTGGATACTAGGGATTAGAACTTGATCTCGCGTATGACCATAACAGGACCGCAACAACCGAGAGTCTATGGTTGTGATCCACAGATCCCATAGCCCAACGAGTCCACAAGTCAATTAGATATAGACACTAACCTACGCACCTTGGTATTCAGGTCCACTCCACTTCCACCTATCATCATCGAACAACTATCCTTACTAGATATCGCGGCTAACGAAGCTAGGGAATTCTGGACTAGGCCAGAAAATCATCCGTAGAGTCAAATTATATTCATCATCCACCATATGACCTTATCAGGAGATATACACGAAACTATCCCAGGTCATTTTCCACGTATTCCGCAACCCATAGATCGAATCATGCCAGAGCTCGATATTGATTGGAGCCTTCGAGCAGTCATCCTTGCTGATCGATCTATCACACCAGTCCAAGTTAGAAGGGCCTTCTTTGCCTTAGATTCATAAATTCCACTAGTGCGTGTCGAAGACATTAGACTGCCTAACTAGTTTTTCTTAAATCCAACGCATATTCTACCCCCACCGGCTGTCTCGGCACGACCTCGAGAGGTCGGGTACGCGGAAGAGTCACTTGTAGATTCTCAAGCTCACCTGTCGCTTTTCCGGCGTACAAAATTGGTGAACCCAACGTGAAACAAATGAAATTAGTGAAGCTGACGTAAAACTTCCTACTTTCTCGTTCGGAGTCATAATATCACGTTTCCTTTCACAAATCACCTTCGCTCCTTCCCATTATTCTGCGGGTATTCATATACCCCCCGAATATGTCGGGATTCGATGCATATGGCAGACCCCTCTTGGGTCTTGAGGCATACTACGCCCAACAGAATAGGCAATCATCACCCTCGCTCTCAGTATGGGGCGACAACTATTCAACTAATCAGTTGTCAACACAAACCCCAAGAATCAGATATAGTTCGTCTTTTCAAACTGAGGAGTTAGATCAACCCCCTCGAACCCAACAAACAGAGCCTTCAGGTTCAAACAATATGACGTTTACCGGAGAATCTGGTTCATCTCCTCAAATGCTACTCAGACCACAAATTAGTAGGCAATCAGATCCATACCTAGTCTTAGATGATGGACAGCCAACACGTTATCCTAGGAGTGAACAACGCTCCCGGGGAATGTACCCACCTATAGGAGGTTTACAAATACAACCCGAAATCTCTTTTCAAGAAAATACCTCTATGCCACTACATACAGGAAATATTCTTGGAGAAACTTGGCAAGATAGCGATCAGTTTATGACAGGATATCACGTACCTATACAACACCAAGGTATACAACAAATGCCGCTCAGGCAAAAAGTACCGTGACTTCACCAAATGAAGTCATTTCAACGTTAGTAGAAAGAGTGAGAGGGTTAGAACTAGCTCAAGCAAGTCAAAATTCTCCGTTCATACAAACAGGAAGTTCCAATCCTCCATACCACTCTGGCCAGGTAGATCTCCTTACGGGAGTAGGCACGTTAGGCATGCCTCCTCAATATCCACAACAAACGCCAACAAGGCCTATCATCTCTAACACTATTCCTCCCGGTCTAGTGTCGAACAATCCGTTCCTTGACAATACCCCGTCCTACTTAAACATATACTCTAAATCACCACAAGGAGATATGTTCTCCTCTCCCGGCATGTTTTCTCAAACGCAGGGACCTCCTTATGCCCCTGCTAACGCATACGCTACACCGTATCAACAACCTATCCCACCACCACTCCCTCAGCAAACACCATCAATGGTCGAAAGCTATGCGATAGGGACTTATTCAGAATACCTAAAGGAACCCTTAGATTTCACCATACGAAGCGTCATGCTTCCAAGACCTCTCCCTGATTTTCCCAAGTTCAAGGGTGAGGGAGATCCAAATGCACATATCAAAGCTTACGCTACAGCCATACGAGAATTACTCCCTTGGGATGGGGTGGTTGCTAAAATATTTCCCAAAACCTTGGAAGGCATCACTCTCGATTGGTATTATAGAATACCTGAGGCTTCCATACATTCATTTAAACAACTCGTGTCAGAGTTCATCAAAGCCTTCGACATGAACAAACTATTGAGAACAGGAATCAGGGAATTCTTGCATATCAAACAAGAACACAATGAATCTGTCGCCCATTTCATCCAGAGGTGGCGTACGGTTCTTTATTCTTCAGCAAGTGCTCCAAACATGGATCAGATGGAACTATGTGATTTATTCCTTCATTCTCTCAGCAAGGAGGTGAAGGAAGAAGTCCAGAAGTTCCCACTAAGGACTTATGATGAAGTACTTGAGAGCGCTCTGCGAATAGATCAAGCAGCGATAGATAGTGGTCGTAAGACATATGGAACAAACGGGAGGTTAATCACCTCCACTCAAAACACTACAACTACCACAAATGTCAATCAAGGACCCAAAATCCTTAACAAAAATCGTGGGGTAACAACGGATGGGGTAACCGACCAGCCCAAGAGGGTAAATGTTGTTAATGCTCCATCACAAACAAACAACCAACGAAACAACAACTTTACCCCGACAATCAATACAGTGGATTTTAACCATCCACAACAACAACAACAACAACAACAAATGGTGAAATCCCATACAAGGGCCAAGCCAAAACTCATTTGGTTACCAAAACCAAAGTCAAAACCAGAAACAACAATTCCAAAACTTTAGTCCTAATAGGCAGTTTTGATCGGAATTTTAGGCCACAATACACACCAAACCAACAAAACGGGAATTACAACCCCAATTCTTATTGTGGTTTCCATAAAATTTGGGGTCACGATACTAGAACGTGCCGTGACTACAATAAATTTATGCAACGCTTGCCAGAAGAACAAAGACAGTTCTTCACAGACCTGTTTTTGGCGGATCCCGTCTCATCATCACCAAATACTCTCGCAGGGGCAGTTTCTCCTCAGAATGCTCCCCTCAAGATCTTTAATGATCCGCTCCCAAATCATGATAGCAATAGGCTGAATCCAACCGGAACAAACAAAGGTGCAATGACGGGAAACAATGATCATGAAGCCTCGACTTCATTAAATCCATCAGTTGTGCCACAGTTGGGAGCTCAACCGAGACCCAAGATAGTTAGTTTGGTAGAATTAGACGCTGAACTACCTATCGAAGCTATAACAAGAACACGAGAGTATTTCTCTCAACCGAGCCCAAGTCATCTGCCAGAGACAGATAAGAGTCAGCAAATAGTTGAAAAACCCATCGGTGCTTATGATTTAATTAGTGACCTAACAAAGACCTTCTCACACATTTCATTTTTGGACTTACTAAAGAACTCTCCCCCTCACAGAGCTGCTCTTTTAGAAGCATTAGGTCTAGGCCATCTAATTAACATCACTCCACCTCCTAAAACACAAGTAAATCATGTAGATTTTGATATCCACCCTCGGGGCAGCCGGACAAGGATGTCGAATTCATCTTCGAAATAAGTAAAATGCCCACAGATCTTTGAGATCGCATGCCTTGCCGAGGTGACCCACCTTACACTTGCAAGTGTGGGTTTATAATAACTATGTAAAATGCAGGCAATGGTTGATGATGGGGCCACGATTAACATAGTCCCTTTCTCTTTCCTCCAAAAAACTTGGATATGGAGAAACAAATTGTTCCACTACACGAAATACCTTGAGAGGCTATGATAGCCTTAAAGCCACTTCGATAGGAACTATAATACTGCTGGTCACCTTAGGGCCCAAAACCATCTTGACTGAGTTTTATATTATAGATCGGGAAACTAACTATAATATGATCCTCGGCCGACCTTGGATACATCGAATGAAGGCAATCCCTTCTACTTTATTTCAAGAAGTAAGATTCTTGCATCTAGGAAAGGTATTTGTAGCCAAAGGCGATCCAAAACCTTTCGATTTGCACCTAGCTGATTTAAAGAAAAGACCAGGGGTGCACTCAGAATTTGAACTTCCAACCAACCAACTTAATAAACCCTCTGACCCAAAGCCAGAGGAAAAGTTGGTACCTACGACGGATCTTGAAACTACCAGTGTAGCCAAAACAATTCCAACCCCTAAGGATAAAACTAAAGAAACAGTATCATTAGGGACTACTGCGAAAATCGTTGAATTGATAGAACAAGATTCACCAATGTTCTTACCATTTGATTCAGTAGGCATGGGATTTTCCCTAGGTGTTGGTTCCTTGCCAGCAGAGGATCTCTGTATGGTAGAAGTAGAGTGCGCAAACGCAACAGATGCCCCAACATCTATACTCCCGGCTAAGTATTGGACTCTCCATTTCGATGGAGCTAAATGTCGTTATGGAGCGGGGGCAGGTATAATTCTTACTTCACCCGAGGAGAAAGTCCTCCCATTCACTTTTAAATTAAACTTTGAATGTACAAACAACGGCGCTGAGTACGAAGCCCTCCTCCTTGGCCTTACCTTAGCCAAAAGAATTGGTATTGATAACATCAGAGTCCTGGGAGACTCGCAATTAGTGACAAACCAAGTTTCTGAAGTATATGAAACTAAAGCCGAACATTTGCAACTCTACAAAAATGTTGTATTAGATTTAAGCAAGGCGTTTAACTTTATATCCATTGAAGCAATTCCCCGAGAGAAAAATCTTCTCGCCGATTCAATAGCAACCTCAGCATCACGTTTTACTCCAAGCAATGAGCTAAAAGATACTCACTTCACAGTATCCATTCGTGACAAACCATTGATAAAAACAATGACAAATCCTCTTTCAAGCGGAAGTGAATCTACCGTCCTAGACCATGTTGGAAATGATGCGGCTACTTTGGATTACTTAAATGCCTATGCAGCACTACATCTCTCCTATCACATGCTAGATTTATCCCTGATTCCGCATTCGTCTTCCTACTTCGGAAATCCCGTAACGGATCTTCCCTCACAAATGGAACCTAGCATATACGCAATAGAAAATGGGGATGATCTAGATTTACCTCCAGCACCACCTGAGTTCGAAGAGGGTAACGCCTCTTTGATCGAAGAAACAATCGATGTCAACATCGGGACAGAAGATGAACCAAGAATATTGAAACTAGGTTCTTCATTAACCCCAGAAGAAGTGGAAATACATACTCAGATTCTCAAAGAACATCAGAAGGCGTTTGCATTTAATTACAAGGAGATGACAGGAGTCGCACCCCACATTGCGGTGCACAACCTCGTCACTAAATCAGACGCAAAGCCAATTAAACAAAAATCAAGACCCATGAAGCCCAAAGTAGCTCTCATGGTAAAAGAGGAGGTAATAAAACTCCTTCAGGTAGGATTCATCAAGCCAGTTGACTACTCCCAATGGGTATCCAACATCGTTCCCATTCTCAAGAAGAATGGAAAGATACGCATCTGCATAGATTTTCGAGATATCAACAAAGCGTGCCCTAAGGACGACTTCCCATTACCATCCATAGATGTTATTGTTGATGCAACAGCTGGTTTTGAACTCTTGTCCCTCATGGATGGATTCTCGGGATACAATCAAATCAGAATATCCGAGCAAGATCAAGCTAAAACCACGTTTATAACTCCTTGGGGAACCTATTGCTACGCTGTTATGCCATTCGGTCTCAAGAACGCCGGTGCTACATACCAGCGGGCCATGACATACATATTTCACGATCTAATTCATAAAATCATGGAATCCTACGTAGATGACTTATTGGCTAAAGCTAAGAAGCGTTGTGACCATCCCGAAGTACTCCGCGTCATTCTTTCACGTCTAATAGAATACGGAGTCACGCTAAATCCAGAGAAATGCGTCTTTGGTGTAACAGGAGGAAAGCTCCTAGGTTACATCATATCGTCACGAGGGATTGATGTTGATCCAACCAAAATTCGGGCTGTCCTCGAAATGGTCCCACCTTCGAGTGAATCTGGAATCAGATCATTTCTCGGAAAGCTGGGTGCAATCCGGAGATTCATCCCGGACTTAAGCTTCGCCGTTCATCCAATCAACAATTTACTCAAGAAGACTATAGCATTGATTGGACCGAAGATTGCAATGAAGCTTTTGATGCAGTTAAGCATTTTCTGTTATCACCACCTACGCTAATGCCACCTAAGCTAGATCACCCGTTAATCCTATATTCGCGAGCTACCAATGTCTCGCTTGGCTTGTGTATGTTGGCCCAAGAGGCGATAACAAGAAGAACGTGTGATTTATTTCATTAGCCGAACACTACTCGACTATGAAACACGCTATACACAGGCAGAATGAGAATGCCTTGCCATAGTCTTTGCTACTAAATGCCTAAGACATTATATGCTGAATCAAGAAACGAAGGTCATGGTAAAAACGGACCATTTACGAACTTTTCTCACACAAGGGTCCTTATCTAAAAAGGCTGGATGTTTTATAACCTTAATGGGAGAGTTCGAATTAACATTTGTAAATCAGAAGTCAGTTAAAGGACAAATCATCGCAGATTGGTTGGCTAACAACCCATTAGACGGAGGTGATTTAGTAGATTTAGACTTTCCAGATGAATGCGTATACTACATCGAAACTCAACCTGCTATTTCTGAGTGCCCTTGGTACACTGATATCATTAATTATATCATGGACCATACGTACCCGGAGGTAGTTACACCGCAACAAAGAAGGCGGTTACGCATAATCGTAGCTAAATACGTCATTATAGAGCAGGTGCTCTATCGAAAAGCATTCGATGGAATGCTCCTAAGGTGTGTCGACACAGAAGAGTCCAAGAGGATTCTCCATGAATCCCATAGCGGTATATGTGGAGGCCACTTCGGTGGCCATGCCACCACTCGAAAAATACATCGAATGGGCTATTTCTGGCCCACTCTAGAACATGACGTGATAGAGTTTGCACGCAGGTGTCATAAGTGCCAAGAATTCTCCCACGAGATCCACATGCCAGCACAAGCTCTGCAACCAATCGCTACTCCATGGCCCTTTTCTACATGGGGTCTAGACTTAATAGGGAAATTCTCTCCCTCATCCATAGATGGCCATAATTTTATAATCACGGCCACTGAATATTTTACCAAATGGGTGGAGGCCATGCCTCTTACTACTGTACCTGGTTCTGTGATCGCCAAGTTCATTTTGAACCAAATCATTTGCAGGTACGGTATCCCGCAAATCATTATCTCCGATAATGGAACTTCTTTTAAAAATGAAGAAGTTCACGAACTATGTAGTAGATTTAAAATAAGCCATCATACGGCTTCCTTGTATTATCCCCAAGCCAACGAACAGACAGGCTGAAGCAACAAACAAAACACTGAAAGCCATTCTCCTTAAAACGGTGAAAGAAAACAAGAGAGATTGGCATTTGAAGTTATATCCGGCCTTGTGGGCCCACCTAACTTCAATAAGAACACCAACGGGAGAAACTCCTTTCTCGTTGGTATTTGGGGCAGAAGTAGTTCTCCCGCTTGAGGTCGAAATACCCAGTCTCCGCATTTCACTACAAGGGATTCTAGATGAGGACGCTTACAGAGAAGCACGTCTTTCCCAACTAGAAAGCCTAGATGAAACTAGGTTAGATGCTGAGCAACGACATAGAGCTTATCTTTGACCGAATGTGCTTGGCGGATATAACAAGAAGGTTTATGAACGCGATATATACGAAGGTGATCTAGTTCTAAGGCTAGACAGCCGGATCGACAAGAAGACCGGCGAAGGAAGGAAATTCCGGCCCAAATGGTTGGGCCCATACCGAGTCATGAAGGACTACGGAAATGGTGCTTACCTCTTATGTACGTTAGAAGGTGAGGAATTTGGCGAAACAGTCAATTCCCTGCACCTCAAACGTTTCTACGCATAAGCAGCTAAGGCTACCTATATAACTATCTACATTGCATTTTCATATAGATTAGGATCATTTTGTCCACTTGTTCTTACATAAATTGTGATCAAGAAATCTATTCTCAAAGCAATTTATTACAAACTCGTGATGTTTCTGGCATAAAGTTCTTTAATCATACCTCTCCATCTTCGTGTATCATCAAATCATCTTGGAATCTTTTATCAAATAAAATCAGACATGACGAAGTCTTAACGGTAACCATACCAAGATCTACAAGTTTGTTCTCACTTTGATTTCTTCTTAGGATAGGTGTCTTGCCTAAGGTCTGTTCTAGAAGCTTCATGGTGTCACATCTATCCCATATACACATCTCTTTGGAAATAAGCATATACTGACATTTTACTCAAAAAGACAAGTCAAAAAGTGATTAAACAGAAAATTTTATTTTTACACATCTCCTTGCCCCACCAACCTTCGGTGATGAGCTTGCGTCTCTTACTAGTGACGTAGGGTTGGGAAAGGATGGAAATGCCCTTACTCGCCTATGCCTTGCCCACGGTGATAAACCCACGCTTCTTACTAGTAGCATGGGGCAAAGTGTAGGGGGTCCTCTTGACAAAGCAAACGTTAAAAGGTCATAAACAAACTATTCAAACTTTGAGTCAAAAATGAATGAATCAGATATTCAAAATTCCAAAAAGAGTTAAAAATCCTAAAAACCCAGATTTTGTCTACTATGTGGCCATCTACGGGTCTAAGTCTAGATAAACCGCAAAGCAAGTTGCATCCAAAACTATGAAGTCATTCAGGTAGAATAAGCTTGTAGTTTTCAATTTGGTTCCACCAAAGCTTTGTCTGTCTTTCATCACTATCATTTCACCATATTTCATAACTTGCGCCCTTCTTGGCTCTTGGTGATGAGCCCTCGCATCTTACTAGTTGCGTGGAGTTAGGAGTGGGGCAAGTTGATCTGTTCATCATACTGGTTATTTTCATCACTTTGCCAAAACAAACATGAGGTATCCAAATTGCTCACAGAAGCTAAAAATCAAGATCACAATATATTTACAGTATCACGTATCAGCATCATGAAACACAAAAAGAAAACAAACATTTGCATCATTTGTTTTCCATTGCATACATTCTAGAAAGCATATAAAACATACATCGTAGTATACACGAGGAAGCTAGAAACAGAAAGGGAAAACATGAGTGACAAGTTTTGATCCAAAAACGAATGCATATATATAAATAATCAATGTTTATATACAATGCCATCATGCTCTAGGCATGGTCAAAATGCTCAAAGAGCCCGTGATATACAAAAGAATCTATAGCACAAAATACATAGGAACCAAGTAGTCTCTCAACCCCTGCGCGACCCCTCCGAAGGTGCGCGCCCTCGTCTAGGACTCCGGCTACGCTGACGCTCTGAATGAACAGAGGGCTCAGGGTCCCGAGGGGCAGCCACGGTCTCACCACGAGAATGGCTCCTCATAAGATGCTCAGCCGTCCTGTAGCCCGCTAACTCTGTGCGAAGAGTCGACACCATCCTCGCCACGTGCCAAACAGGAGCAAAGACGTCGGTATGCCTACCGGCTGCTGAAGGCTCCCCGGCATCTACAGATAGCTCCACACGGGTCCTATCCATGGGGATCATCAGGGAATCAGTGCATACCCTACGGATCAGATCCCGCCACTCGTCAACAGTCTCTGCAAACAAAGGAGAAAAATGAATTAGAAACTAGGCAAGAGGCTAAAATATACAAGATAAAAACACAAGGAGAGATAGCAATTAAAACAAATCCTAAATTAAACAAACATTGAAAAGAAGAGAGGATAACTTACTCGGATCACCGGGCCTCCAAGATGGATCACTTTGGGCCGGCACCCTTCGAGATGCATTGCTGGCCCGAGAGGGCTGCTCTGTGCAGGGCAACATGTCACCCCACAACCGACTCGTCCTCTCCGCCATGGCCCTGAGAGAGTGGCTCCTCTGAGACTAGAGTGTCTCTCTCTGCGCTCTGCTCGGCCCTCTCCACCTGTAAAATATCCTGAGTGTCATACCACTCAGGATCGCTATCATCAGTCTGCTCCTCCGACCCTCCCTCTGTAAGCTCCTCAGAATCGGAATCAATGTCTATAGGGTCATCGCTGCTGTGAGCAGGACCCACAGCAATCTGAAGCAAAGGTGCCCGAGGCGCACCGGCTCTCCCTCTGGCCCGAACTACCCTCCTGGCTGCAATGGGAATGCCAGGAGTAACCACTGTCCAGCCTCGGCCTCTAGGCCCCCCTCTGGCCTCGCGGACTGATCTATAAACTGGTGCCACTGGGGGAAGCATGCCCATATATGGAAGGCCAAACTGCTGAGGAACTCTGCCGAAAGGATGTACCTCCACCCGTCCCACACGGTCGATGAGCTGCCCTGTGGTGGAGCAAGAGATCAATGTAAGAGTCTCCTCTCCCCATATACCAGCCATAAGCTGGTACGGTGTCACCTCCATATCTGCTGTAGTGAGGGAAGCAACTGGCTGGTGAGGTGCTCTAAGCACCGACATGTCTGACCATCTGGCTGCCCTCACAGCCCGGGATCTGCCACCTCCACGCCTCTGCCATAAGGGATAAAACGCTCATACACCCAACTCATGACTAGAGTAGGGTGGCTCAAAGACTGTCCCTGTAGACGGACCACCCTGTATAAATCATGGTAGGTGGTCCCCAGAATATCTGCGCCCCAGGCGTATATCCGGCCATGCCCCTCTATCTGTGCAATGATGGGGGCCCAGCAGTATAGTAAAGTATCCCCTCCCTTGTCCCCGATCAGCCTCGAGGCAAGGATCCCCATGATAGCCTGTCGAAATATGGGGATGGGCAAAGAAGGAATGGATCGAACTCTCACTCCCTTCTTCGACCCCGTGGAGATGGCTGCATCCCCCATGTAGCCTGCCCACTGTGCAATCTGTGCTCGGGACCCTGCCGTCTCCAGTGTGAGTCTCCTCCCAATGATCGGGACCCCCAGGATACGGTAGACATCCTCCAAAGTAATGGTCCACTCACCACGGACCCCTGGCAATCGGAAAGTGTTCCGATCTGCGTCCCAATATGAAAATAAGTCACAAAGGATGTGACTAGATGGTGTGACATGGGGCACGCGCGATATACGCAGTATGCCGGCCCTCTGTAGTGTGTCCTCCTCGTCCTGAGAAAGGGCATCCAATACCCCGGAGAGCCAATCACACTCTCTCTCTCGGCTCCATCTGATATACTCCGCTCTCACCTGCATACACCCAAAAACACACAAAACAGAGCAAGTTAGTATCTGAACAATACCAAGAAGGTCATAAAAACATATAGAAGTGCAAGAAAATACAAGTGCAATCTCAAAAATCAAGTTCTTTTGCATTCTGGTCAGAACCGCCGCCCTGAGCAGGGAGGCGGTTTTGTAACCGCCGCCTTAAGGGCGGTGGTCGTGCCGCCACCTTGAACAGGGCGGCGGTCATGTAACCGCCCCACTGGCCGGGCGGCGGTCACGTCCGAAAACCCGCACGGGTTGCTAACCCCAAAAAGCCCAAAATGAGGAAAAATAGACCATTTAAACTAAAAATGGAGCCTACCCAGTAGGCGCCCCCCCTAGGTGGACCTTTTGAACCTAACATTTTCAAAAATAACCCCCCCATTATGATGAATTTAACATTTCAAATTTAAAGGGGAAAAACACAAAATGGAAGAAAACCAACCTGTGATCGCTGAGGTCGGTGTTCCGCACGTGGAGGCATGATCACGATTTCGCTGCGAACGTCTCGACTCTACTCGCGTGAGAAACCGTCACCGTGGGTCCCAGAGCTCAAAATCAATCAAATCAACTCGCGCAAATGAATAGGAAAATGGGCCCACTTTCATATATATATCGTTCTATTTCATTTTAAAATGACTTTTTCACAGGTTTGGAGCGATGGAGGTAAGTTTCTATCCCCGCACGAATGGTACGTTCTCATTCCCTATTATTTTAGCGTTTATTTTCCAAGTTATTGCATCTATCTGCACTTGAGCTCTCTTTTCATTTTGCAGGTAGCGGGAATTTTGGATGGCGTCATCTCAACACACGGATGAGTAAGGTATAGCTTCTAACTCCCCATTTTGGGACTGCCATACTCGGACCCACCGTTTTATGCCTCTTCATGGCTAAAATGCTTCTCCGAGGGGGCAATATGTACGTACCCAAAATTGTAAGGTACTGTACTGCGGAACAATAGTGTAACAAGTGCCCCGATGATGATACAGGTCTCCTCGCAAGGTGTTCGGGATCCGAAAAATCCCTCGGAGTATGCGTTAACATCCCACATGCCCCGCTTAGCCCCCACGCCCTTTTTTTTCCCCTTTTTTCCCTCTTTCCTTGGCCTCTTTTGATCTTGATGTGAAAACCGCCGCCGCAATGGCGGCGGTCTCGTGACCGCCGCCCTGATCAGGGCGGCGGTCCTGTAACCGCCGCCCTGCTCAGAGCGGCGGTCCTGTGCGCATTTTCCAGAATGCTCTTTTGACATGACTCGCGTGAAATATCACGATTCACCAGCTTTTCCTTGCCGACTTAAGCATGCATTTATGTTTTTGGTCCCCTGGAATAGTGTTTTTCCTTTGTTTATTGTTTAGGAGTTCAATTTGGTTTTGGTTTTTGGATGTTTGAATTCCTATAAATGCATGGTTTGTGCATAAGCAAAGGGTCTGCCCCTCATTCAATTTCATGCTCTGATTCTCATATTTCAGTCTTTTATTCTGTTTAGAAGCCATAGTGTTAATTCCTTGCATGTTTAGATAGTATTGTTCAGCTGTTAGTAAGCCACAGACCCATCTTGTGCAGGCAGTGCTGTTATCTCATCCAAATCCAGTTAGAAGCTTGCCTCTGAGTTTCTCTTTGCTGTAGATTTGCTTTCATCGTATCTTGGTGTTCTTAGTTCAATTCATTATATGCCTGGTTAGCTTTATTCAGCTGTTGGTAAGCCACATATCCAACTTGTGCAAGCAGTGTCTTTATTTTATCCAATCTATTGGAACAGAATCGCTTAGGAAGCCATTAAAGTTGCAGGTTTTGCTCTTCGTATAGGATAGTTACAGGTTCTGGTCGCTTCATGTTGCATGGCTCGCAGTAAAATCCCGCTAGGAATCGCATAAGCCAAGCTCTGTACTCTTGCGCTATCCCTCTCCTACTCGCATTTTCGGTCTGCATTCTAAGTTGTCCTTGTCCCAAAATCTACTCCTATCGGTGCTAGCATTACACGCTTTTCTGGATCCACGTGAACACGAAAGAACGAGGAGATCATACTGAGGGGACGAGATCACACACACCATCGGATTCGCCACTGTTACTGCGAATCCAGGTTTTAAAATTTCAAAGTTCTAGTTAGAACCATATCAAAAATAGAGTAGTGAATCACTTTATTTCAATAGATTCTATTCTCGATATTGCTAGGGAAGCTGTGGGGATTGATAGTTTCTGAGAAACTATGATTCACTCCTCACTTCTGAGGTAGGATCGAGAATCTTGCAGGTAGATTAGACAAGTTGTTTTATTTATTTAGAGTAATTCTACAAAATCGCACAGAAATAACTACACTCGGTTATCTTGTCTGTTTCAAATTATTGTTTAGTTATTATTTCTAGATACGCTTAAAATAGTTTGCTTTCCTTAAAATTATTAAAAGTTTTCTTAGAAGAATAAAAGTTATACAGTTAGATTTATTTCACATAGTTAGAATTTGTTTCGTTATAGTTAGATTTGCATTTTGTTTCGTATGACAATCACGGGACCTCAAGAGCCCAGGGAATATATATTTGAGCCAATCGTGCCTCAACCAAACCTAGTCACAGCAATAGTTGACATAGACCAAAATCTCAGGATACAAGTATTCCGAACAACCACAGATTTACAACAGATCAGTTCTCAATTAAGAGGATTAAACATAGAAGACGACCAAGCACACACATTTTGGTCGAACCAACCAAACTATAGATTGCCCTAGGCAAAGCACTCACATGACTGTAGAAGGGCTCGAAAGAGAACAAACATTCGGGTGCGATCCTTTAGTTCCACAGCCAGATGCTGGGGACACCCTCGTAGATATAGATACCAGCTTAAGAATCCAGGTTGCGAGAACCCCTGTAAGGTATTCTGAGAAGATTGCACAACTATTGGTTCTAAATATAGAAGCTGAGAAAGCATATGATTACTGGATACTAGGGATTAGAACTTGATCTCGCGTATGACCATAACAGGACCGCAACAACCGAGAGTCTATGGTTGTGATCCACAGATCCCACAGCCCAACGAGTCCACAAGTCAATTAGATATAGACACTAACCTACGCACCTTGGTATTCAGGTCCACTCCACTTCCACCTATCATCATCAAACAACTGTCCTTACTAGATATCGCGGCTAACAAAGCTAGGGAATTCTGGACTAGGCCAGAAAATCATCCGTAGAGTCAATTATATTCATCATCCACCATATGACCTTATCAGGAGATATACACGAAACTATCCCGGGTCATTTTCCACGTATTCTACAACCCATAGATCGAATCACGCCAGAGCTCGATATTGATTGGAGCCTTCGAGCAGTCATCCTTGCTGATCGATCTATCACACCAGTCCAAGTTAGAAGGGCCTTCTTTGCCTTAGATTCACAAATTCCACTAGTGCGTGTCGAAGACATTAGACTGCCTAACTAGTTTTCTTAATCCAACACATATTCTACCCCACCGGTTTGTCTCGGCACGACCTCGAGAGGTCGGGTGCGTGGAAGAGTCACTTGTAGATTCTCGGGGTGGATGACAGGGGAAAATAATGGGAGAGGAAATGGGGAGAGACTTTTGAGGAAGGTGAGTTCCTATGGGAGAACTCAGGTGCCAAACATCTTTACAAGAAAGATAAGGAATGGAAGAAAATACTTGGGCCATGGTAGGAGATGTGGTGATGGGAGTGGAAGAAATTGGAAGAGAGGAAATGGAAGATGTGGGCAAGGAGAGAGTGAGAGGTGGAGGAGATGGAGGAACAGAAAATGGTGAAGAGGGGAGAGGTGGAGAAGATGGTGACTGTAACATTTGAGTTTTATGGGTTGGTGAAAAACTAATATTAATAATTTTCATAGATGGAACATTTGGAGGAAGCTTCGTAGAGGGGACCTTGGAGGAAGAACCTAGACCTCTACAGATAACAATGATCTTACAAGGCTTTGGAGTAGGTTTAGAAGTGGGCCTCTTTCCTTTTGAAGGGATGGGGTGGCTTATTAGTGGTTGTACCTATGCCCTTATAACAGGGAGCTGTTTTGACTCGTTTGGTATGATTCCCATTGGTGGGTTTGATTGATCCTTCACATTAGTCCGATTGATTTTTTGAGCTACTACACTCCCGGAGTGACCAATAAATACAAGGAAATGATTGATCCTTCACATTAGTTTGATCATAGACTGGGTCTAAAACATGTCCATCATCTTGAAGCCCCTTAGGAACATCTACAATCCTGTACTTAACCACTTCTTGTTGAGTTAATCTCTTAAAGTACCTCTCTCGTACTACGACCTCATAGTTGGAATTTAACTAGATATCCTACAATTGTGGCATGTGAATACCAGTCATCCCGTATCCACTAACCTTGCCCTAATAATCAAAACAAACATGTGGGTGATAGGTTTTCAAAGTCATTTCTTGCATTTCTCCTTCAAAATTCTTTTCTTTATATGTAGATGCACAAGTATACCTTCACAAAACAATGGGGAACTGAACTCATGTCTTATGTCGATCATCTTTGGATTTTATGAAAGTGCAACAATTGTTGAAATAATTCCATTATGACCCATTTTTCCATGGGGCATCTTGGTAACTTGTAAGGAGTTCTTGAGAATCCTGTTGACACAAAATCATGCACTTTGGGTATTATTTATTCCTAGTCTCATACTACTATTTATATGGTTTTTGAGTGAAAAAAGTACTAATTAACCCATGTCCTTTGGCCATTTTACTTTGCTTTCTATCGTCACTTCCAACCTCCCGCATGTACTCGCCTAGTCATTTCGACAATTTTATGTCATTTATCCCTAACTAGGACACCCATCCCAAGATCTTACCCTAGGTGCCATGGTCCCATTTGGGGCGCTCTGACCCTTTTCCCACTTTATCTCCATCTTTTGGGCACTTTCTAGTTGTTTGGGATTTCCATATTTTTAGTGGTCAACCTTTTCGGGTTAATTAAAAAATTAGAACAAGAGAACCATATAAATATAAAGTTATGACACCATAATGAGGGACCAAGCACTAGTCACTACTATCATCACCTAAGGTTACATTCCATATAAGGCATCTAGAGCTCATTTATATCCATCTAGCTCCATCACAAGGGATAAGGCTAGTTCATCTACATCACACCGCATAGCAGAAAGTTCATTCTATTCCATATACCATCTATTACATTTATACATCGAGTTATTGCTCACTACTTCACAAAGTGTGATTGGCACAAGAGCACCTAGGGCACAATTTACATACACACACACACACACACACACACACACACACACACACACACACACACACACACCTAGAACTACATTTGGGTCTAAAATTTAGTACAACACTTAGTTAGTAAGTCCACCATTGTGGCCACTGAGGATAGTCCGACCCCTTCATATGCATCTTTATTTTTTTAGGGTTTTGATGTTTGGCTTGGGGTTTTACAGGTCTCTCCTTCATCACTAATTACCAACGACATATAGCTCAGTCCAAAAACATCAACATGACGGTGATGAGGCCAGTATATGTCTAATTAATGTATAATATATGCTCTCATCATACTCTCCTTTTGATTAAGTTTGATTGCATTATGTGACTTTTAGTTGATCTGATATGAGTTAGGATGTAACTGTTTGTCTTTTGATTGATTGTGATCCTAATGTTAAAAACTCTGAAATTCCTAACATAGTGTGTGATTAAATTTAGTTTTGTAATAAAGCAGGTCTAATCAGTTAAGTAAATGAAGCATGTGGTGTTCAATATGTTTTTGATAGTGTCTCTGTTCCTGCACTTAGTTCGAAATTCCAAGCTAGTTCTGGAACTCCATCACACAATCATCATTTAGTTCGGAACTTTTGGACTTAGTTCCAAAACTCTAGAATTTAGTTCTGATATTTTTGGACATAGTTTCGAACTCCTAGGGATAGCTCCAAAACTCTCATAGGTTTTGGTTCTTAACAATTTCCTATGGTTCTAGAACTTCTCTAAAGTTCGGAACCGATGGGAGTTATCTATTTTAAACCACATCCAGAAATTTTGCATCTACAATCATGAAGGACGAGAAGATTTACAATGCCAGATCTAGGAAGAGTTATCCTACAACTATCTGATCAACTACCATCTGACTCAGCATCTATTCTAGGCATGATTCGATTTCATCAAAATCATTGAGATAATTGGGATTGTAAAATGTATATAAAAGTAGACCTGCATTAGATAGAATTTAAGATTAGAGATATAGAATAGAGAAAAGAAATAGATTAAGTATCCAGATCCAGTACGTTTTGTAATACTGAATGTTTTCATCAATAAAATAGCCATTCTGATTTGAGAGAATTCTGAGTTGTTAAAATCCTAATTCAAGGAGGAGCAAGGGCCCACTCCCCCAAGGACTAGGATATTCGTTTATTTGGTATTTATATTTCTTCAGAAAATAGCTTAGATCTGTTAATTTTGTATTGCTTTAGTTCTTTCAGTTAAATTCATTGTATACTTGTTCCTGTAGGTGTTTAGATAAATCTTTATATTTATTGTAATTGTTTTCAAGCATTTTAATTTGAGTGTTTACTTTCAAAAGCAAGTGTGTTTATTTTCCAACAGCAAGTGTGTTTCCTTTATGCACGGTGTGTTTCCTTTCAACAAGCTTTCAGTGTGTTTTACTTTCAACAAGTTTTCATAGTTTGATTTGAATAAGGTTTTACCAATAAGTCCTCAAGACATTAAAGAGATCCCCGAAAAAGATAAAAATAGCTATATTCAACTACTAGATCGGTTAAAGTAATCTTGTTGTATATAGCTTTAGAGATACCCCTAGTTTGATATGACATCAACAAGAAGTTGATTAAATGAAGGAATGATGACACCCATCAATAGGCATTGAAGGATTCACATCATTTAGCGACCTTGTGATTTTGGTTTCTGGGCCTTCTGCACGCACCATGACGCCCAAATATCAAACTAGGGTGCCCTAGGTGCCCTCATCCCTCTCCAGGTGCAACAGTCTAGCTAGACAACTTAGATCTATATATTTTGAAGCTCTGAATGGTCATTTATGCATTCTATTAATCTATTTTATTCTATGATATATTCCTAAACAATTGGTGAGTCAACTAAGCTCTTTTCTAACCCTTCTTTGCACATTAGGGTTTCATATTTCATTTACTTAGTTACTTGGGTCATTTACTTTATTTATTTAGTTGTTATTTATTGCTTTGCATAAAATTTAGATTAAACTAAATTAGGCCCCCACATTTTCAAATTTAGTGTAATCTAAATTCTATTAAAAGTAGTAAATAAAAAATACATAAATAAAGAAAAAGAACCAAACAATTAAGTAAATGAAATATGAAACCCTAATGTGCAAAGAAGGGTTATAAAGAGCTTAGTTGTTTCAATGACTATTCAGGACTCATGTGTCGTAGAATAAAATGGATGAACAAAATACATAAATGACCATGCAAGAGCTCCAAAAATATAGATCCAAGTTATCTGGATGGATTGGGGCACTTGGAGAGGGATGAGGGTGCCTGGGCACCTGGTATGAGATCTAGGCACCTTGAGTCTGTGTAGGAGGTCCGAAACCAAATTTATAAGGTCACTAAGTGATGAAAAGACTTCGATGCCTGTCATGTTGATGTCACTAGAATGAGCAACATGTCACCGGTAATAAGTGATGAAATCTTGAAAACCCCAAGCCAAACATAAAAACCCTAAAAGTAAATATGCATATGAAGGGGTTGGACTATCCTCAACGGCCACAATGGTAGACTTACTAATTGAGCACTGTACTACATTTCAGACCTAAATGTAGTTCTAGGTGTGTGTGTGTGTGTGTGTGTGTGTGTGTGTGTAAATTGTGTCCTAGGTGCTCTTGTTCCAGTCACACTTTGTGAAGTAGCGAGAAATAACTAGATGTAGAAATGTAATAGATGGTGGATGGAATAGAATAAAATTCTCTCCTATGCAGTGTGATGCAGATGAACCAAATTTTTCCCTTGTGATGGAGCTAGATGGATGTAAATGGAGCATTTGATGGATGCAACCTTAGGTGGTGATAGTAGTGCCTACTGTTTGGTCCCTCATTATGGTCTTATAACTTTATATTTATATGGCTCTCTTGTTCTAATTTTGTAATTAACCCCAAAAAGTCTGACCACTAAAAATATTGAAATCCCAAACAACTAGAAATTTCCCAAAAGATGGAGATAAAGTAAGAAAAGGATCAAGGTGCCCCAGATGGGACTAGGGCACCTAAGGTGCTCCAACATTGGGTTGGGTTCCCCGAGTTAGGGATAAAATGATGCAAAACTATCGAAGTGACTAGGCGAGTACATGTGGGAGGTCATAAGTGATGAGAGAAAGCATAGTAAAATGGCTAAAGGACATGGGTTACTTAGTACTTTCTTCACTCAAAAGCCATATGAATAGTAATATGAGACCGAGACTAAATAATACCCAAAGTGCATGATTTTTGTCTAAAATTCCTTCCACCTTGAGATATGTGAATTTAGGAAACTGTGAGTAAAATCCTCCCTACATTCTAACCACGGGCCAAGCACTATCTAAAATCCTCTAGTTGTAGAGATATTTGTCAAATAAATACAAAATAACAATGAAGAAAGCATCAAAATCTCTTCTAAAATGCTTTGTCCCCTCCTTCACCTGTCATCTCGAGGATAAAAGTCATAAATTTGAGATGAATTCCTTGATCTTACGGGTGACAAACTTGGGTTATTCCTTATGTATGCAGCCACATACAACAGATAGGAAGTCATGAAGAAATTTTCAAAAGTTAGAACATCTGACAGTTGGATATAGATGGCATTGCTGATATGATTTTCCCATCGATAAGGCTAGCATTTTTTCGGATAGTGGCAATGTATAAATACATCCACTCTTGGAAATCCTTAGAATACAAGAGTCCCATAACTTTGCTTAGCAAGGTGATGATATCATTTACCTCATGAATAATGTCGATCGTGGGATAGTCTTTGGGACCCTAGCCATTGAAGGCTTAGATTTTATCAAGTAACTTTTGTTAAGGACCCTAGTACAAGTATCAAAATTTGTCTCCTAGTGTTGAAGAGTGAATTCTAGGGAATTTTTGTCATATTCTTCAACATCGGGAAGCTTCAACAAGTCCTTAAATTAATCAATATCCAACTTAATCAAAACTGTCCCATCACCATCTCTAACCGTATGGGAGTCCTTATCGTAATGCATGAAAACTACAAGTATAAACTCTTATCAATGGTGGAAAAGTTACACCTAAAGCAAGCACACTATCAAAGATACCTTACATCAATTTTTTTTTGATGGTGCTCTAACTCTGTCCCAAAATTCTGGTAGATAAATGTGCCCAATGTATGTATCTCTCGATATTATCGACATCTAATGTGATACTTTGGAAGGGGGAGCCACCCCTTGAAAATTATATTTCATCTTCTCCTTTCCCTTTTATGACGATCCAAACATTTTCACTTGGAGGAAAACCTGAGAAACTCCTTTGAAATTGAGAGTGAAAGTTCACCCCTGCAATTCACCCTCAAGTTTCTCCCCGCACTTCTAATATGTAGTTTTCCTTGAATCTCTAATGTGTAGTTCCACCTTGAACATAAGAACTATGAGATGTCCAATAATATCTCGACTTCGAGGGTGGAATTTGGTCCTTGATTTGCAGCCCTAGATCTTTGACTTGACTTGCGGCAAGACCTGGGACCTACTTTACAACCCGAAACTTCCGAAATGGTTATTTAGTGCCAATTTCTCCTTTGTTCCTCCAAAAATAAAAAAACAATGAAGGTGGAAGAGATATATAAGAGTTAAGTCAATAATACAAAGATGAAACTCCAAAAAATGACACAAAAGGAAAAATACAAAGGGCACCCATATTGCTTTGGATAAAAGAAGGACAAAACCCTCAAAAATGAAACCTGGAATCCTTGTAAAAAGATGAAAAATGTAAAAACATACCTAAATACCAAGTGGATTGAGGATAAAAATGTAAAAAAATTCCCAAAATCCACGTAAGGTGTACAATTGGAGGTACGTGAGGCGTCAACAAGTCAGTGTACAAAGTGTTAGGTGAAAAAGACAAGTAAAAATTCACCCTTAAATAGAAAAGAGAAAATTAATTACTATGTAGGTGACACATGTTTATAGGTGGAATTAAATGCACTGACCTAGCGTCAGGTTTCAAAATTCGAAGTCATCATGCATTTTGCATTTAATTTGCATTACAAAACCTAAAACCCAAAGTAGAAACAATCCTTTGTATTTCGGAAGTGAAAACCGATTTCTTGTTCGCATGTAAACTACACTTCAAGTTTTGAAACCCAAAATGGATTGAGTGGTAGAGTCAGGTTTTAGAAGTCGACTTGAAATTTGTACAAATTGTACTTCAGGTTTCAAACCCGAAAATGGTCTTAGGGAAGTAGGACTTGAACTTAATTACAGTTTGCATGCAAACTGCATTTTAGGTTCTAACTTTTGATTTGCACAAAATTTCTATATGCTACGGGTTTTAGGTTTCAGAAGTCGATAAAATTTTTAAATGAAAACTGCATTATGGGCTCCAAAATATGAAGCATATAGAAAAAATTCAATAATTAGGCAATTTGTAGAAGATAAAAATTTTGTAATAAATTTTTTGAGAGATCTCTAGCAAGGGAACTTGGAAAGTTAACCTTTTTGGCAACCTTCCAAGGATGCTTTCCTGCTAAGAATTAGTGGAGTAGCATTGTGTAATCCATTGGGAATAGGAGTCTTCTAACCTAAATAATATATAAAACAAGAAACAACTTAAAACAAGAAAAATGAAATGAAGAAAAAAAAAAACAAAAAAGAAAGACAATGTGCATGGCACTTGGATGAAGGAAACTATTTTAATAATGTACACAGATAATATACCTTAATAACAATCTTTGAGGTGTATCCCATTAACTAGGATAGGCAGTGCTTCTCCATCGAGCTTAGATAGAAAAAATGAATTTGCCTCTTTGTAACTTATGATTAAGTATGGCCCACTCTAGAGAGTGTCAAATTTTGCATGCATCCTAGGCTTGGCCCTGTCATCATCCCATTTAAGGACCATATATTCTTCTTGACAATACCTATGAGCTACTTTCTTGTCAAAAGTTTTCTTGGTCTGAGCTTGGTGTAACTCCAGAGTCTTCATATCCTTGTTTCGTCTTTATTCTAATTCCATTAATTTAACGAACCGTATAGTAATAGGATCACTTTCCATTACTTCCAACTGATGTGCTATCTTAAAGGACAACAATTCCAAAGACAAAGGAATATTTATTTCCTACCATATACTAGTATAAAGGGAGAATTCCTGATGGCTCTTTTTGAGTTATCATGTCTACCCAGGAAAATAGTCTTAAGTTGTGTGTGCTAAGTTCTTTGGTTTCTCACCATTTTCCTTTTGATAATCCATATCAAATTCTTATTACTAGATGAAAAAAATTTACCTTGTGGATAATATTTTGAAGAAGTTTTCAAATAAACACCGTTTTTAACATCCCACCCATTGATCTTTGTGCCTACGATGCCTTGACATTATCTGAAATAATTGTGAAAGGAACACCAAATATTTTAATAATACCCTCGAGGAAATCCAAAATGTATTTTCATTACATTCCTTTAATGCCACCACCTCCATCCATTAGGTGAAATAATCAATTGCAGTTAGCACCCACCTATGACCATCACTAGATGAAGGATTTATCATACCAATAAATTCTAGGCCCCATTGTACAAAAGGTTTATTCATTTGGATTGGATGGAGAGGGAGGGCAGCCAACCTTTTCTTCCCTATGAAAAATGCACATTCCCTACATTTTCTTACCCATATATGGGCATATTTGAATAGATCCAACCAATAGTAACCAACCCTCATGATTTTTGTGGCAGTTTTCCTTACCGAGTAATGACCTCCTGACAATCCATTATGGAATTCCTCCAATATCCTATCAACTTGCTTTGGGCCTATGCACCTGAGAAGAAATCCATTTAAATCCCTTTAAAAGAGTACATTGTCTATGAGAACATAGGATTGTATTAAATCCATAAACTCCACTTCCGAGTTTTATCCAAGTTAGGAGGATATTCTCCTAATATAAAAAAATATTTATATTAAACATCTAGTCAACGAGGGTATGAATTTCTTCTTGATGGTGATTGTGTAACACACTATAAATGGCCCTATGTTGCTTCTAAGTCATTAGTGAGGTGTTGACACAGACCTTTTCCTCTCACCAATTTGGTCACTTTTATATGGACATCGTACTCCATGAATTTAGTGATCCATCCATCTCACTTTTCATTCATGTCCTTATTCAATAAGAAATCCTTGACCCCCATTGCGATACCATCAATTGTATCTTGTTATTTGACAACATATGTTTGAATTTCTTCAGGCTAATGACAGGGAAAACTTGTTTCTCAAAAAAAAAATACTTGAGTTCATAATCTTTGAGGGATTGGCTAAAGAAGGAAATTGGTTGTTCTATCAAGTCATTATTTTGCTGAGTAAGGATCCATGAGATAATTTACGACCCCAAAAAGTGTAGAGAATGAAATCCTTTTTGTAATAAGGATTTACCAGGTCAGGGGCATGAGAAATGGCCATCTTGATTGCTTCAAAACTATTCTTACCTTCTTTAGTCCAGCTGAAGGGTATATCATTTTTCATCATAGATGTTAGTGGTTTAGCCAAGGTGATGAATTTTGGTATGAACCTCCTCACAAATTTGATAGTCCCAAAGAAGCTATGGAGACCCTTTTTATGGTTTGGAAGAGAAAGGGCCAAAATGACACGGATTCTCTCCGGGTCAATTAAAATTCCATCCATTGAAACAATATGCCATCAAAACTTCCCTTCATGAACTAAAAAATACATTTCTTTAGGTTTAAGGAAACCGTAAATTCTCTACACCTTTCAAAAACCTTCCTCAAATGGTCCATGTGATCTTGTGCATGCTTGGAATACATAGTTATATCATCTAGATAGATGAGGATCATGTCATTTATAAGTCCCTTAAAGGTCCATGTCCATAGCTTGTTGGAAGGTGGCACCAACATTGGATAATCCAAATGACATCTTATTGTAGGCATATATGCCCCACTTGGTAGTAAAAGCTGTTTTGAACTAATCAGAATCTTTGACCGAGTATCAAATTATAGTTCAAGTATCTGTCGAGTAGTGAAAAATTTTACACTGCTACTATTTGGAGAATCTATTCCATAGACGGAAGAAGGTAATGATATTTCAAGGAAGTCTGATTAAGATCCTTGAAATCCATGCATAGTATGATTTCCCCATTATTTTTCCTAACTAGAGCTAAATTGGCCACCTAGGAGGAGTTTTTAATTAGGAAAATGATACTAGCTTCAATGAGATTCAAAATATATTTCTTCATAAGTGGTTCGATTTTAGGGTTGATCGGTATTTGTTTTTTCCTAGCTGGCTTAGAATTTGGGTCAAGTTCAATAGTGTGTTGTGATAAACCTAGATCAAAACCCCGAGATCCTCATAACTCCAAGAAAAACATCATTATACTCTTGGTAAAGACCAATAAATGCATGCCTCTCATATGGTGTACATACCCTTCTAGTTTTTAAAACTCCATCTTTTGCAACTTGACCTTGTTCAAAATCATCCTCTTTTATGACCATATTAGTTTTTTTGTTATTGAGTTGATCATTTGAATTGAAGATTGATTCGAGAGAGACCAAACATTTTGGAAATTTGTTTCCTATCAAATTTATGATTTGATCATTGTAGGCTTCTTACAACTTGGATTGGTTTTTAATGATAATTAAACCTCCTCTTGCAGGAAAAGGATGATATGCTGATCACTATCAAAAACTTACCAATTACTTGCATTTTCTGGTACAAATGGTCTTATAACCAACTTCACAACCTCTCATTCTTCCTTCATGACATCAACAAGAATATTGTACTAAGATCCCACCGTTGCAAGTCTATCTGCATCTTGATTTTTATTCCTAGGAACTACATGAATACCAAAGGATTTAAAATCTTTAATCAAATCCCATGCCCTATTTTTGTATGATATTAACAAATTGTTATTTTCTCGTGCTCTAAGCCTTGACCTAAAGCACAACAAGCTCACTATCCCCGACAATAGTTAATGCTTTGATTCCCCTTTTTTAAGCTAGTTGGATCCCATATACCAATGCTTAATATTCAGCTACATTATTAGTGCAACTTAACCGAGTTCGGAAAGATGGGAAATATTTCTTAATCAACATAACACCAAACTAGATCCATTTTTATTCTTTAGCCATTGAATAAGAGTTGCCATAATCCTTCAAGATCATATTGGGATTTGAAAAGATTGAGTATAATTTTTCCTTCCTCATGGATATAATAAGTTCCCAATCCTGTTTGTTCTAATTCTTGGGCATATGGATCAAACCAAGTCCCATTCCCCAATCATCAAAACAAAATCAAGAATTTCTTAGACATGAGTTGTATTCTTGGACATGAGTTGTAGATTCATGATCCTCAACTTCTTCCTCTTGATCACATATGACGTAATTCCCATTGATGAGATTAGGAGTATAAGGTTCAACATGGTTCTTACAGATTGTCTCTGCCCTTATGGTCACTTTAGTCCCATACCTAGTTCTGAGGAGCATGTGTGACTAGTCGACAGATAAATACCCTCCCATCTTAGTAGTGAAATACCTAGAGAGGCATATAACAAATAAGGGTGGAAGATCAATAAATAATATATCTCGAGTGATCAATAATCTTGGGTATACGTGAATGGTTATAATTAGATCCTTTATTATCCCAATAGTTTGAACTATTGTACCATCTAATTGAACAAATCCCCTTATTACTGGCATATATTGAATACCCAACACATCCGTAATCTTTTTAGGCATCACGAAGCTACTTGCACTAAATTCAATCATATAGTTATGCACCAAATTCTTGCAAATGATTAGGTAGATGTAGAAGGGTGGCGGATTTATAGAATTATAAGTATTTATTACTTCAGGTTGGCACAAGATGGTAGAGGTAGATGTTTTGCACTTAGCTACTTAAGCTCGGTGCTCTATGAAGGAATATAAAGTTCCTCCCACATGGTGACATTAAGGTTCATCTTCTTCATCTATTCAACAATGTTGAAGGGGATAATACCTACCTTAGATGGGTTTCTTAGTGTCATCGCATCCTATTTTAGAAGGTGAGCGTTTGACATTGTAACAATGGATTGACCGTATTTCCTTATAGCTTGAATTGCAAATTCTTGTGAATGATGTTGGGATGTAGATGCCTCCAATATTATTATTCCAATGTGAAAGCTTATACATGATGTTGTATCAATATTCATGAAGGATTTTAGGTAAGTACCTTACATATATTGTGTGAAAACATCCAACTTTCCTCTTCTACCGCCAAAGTACACATTAAGCTAAACCAATCATGATGTTTAAAGAAGGTTTGTGTATGTAAGTCAGATGTTGAGGTGAGAAATGGTCATGATCATTAGATACATGCATAAGATGAATTATTAGAACCCATGGTTTGCCTTTGTGAAGAGGTTTGAAGTCTCAATTTCATTGGTCTTAAACAATCCTGGGTAATTAGCTAAGAAACTTGAAAAGTAGAGATGTTCTTATTGTTTTCTACATTCAACTCATGCACACAAGCATATGAAGATGGAGTATATGTTTTATTTTATTTTAAATTATAGAGGTTGATCATGAAAATTTTCTCTAAGGTGTTAGATTCATAGTGAAGCAAGATAAGACCATGATGAGTTGCACACCACTTATCTCTTTGTTGAAAAGTACTTTTGGAGTCATGAATAACTTAAAAGGTGCATGGTTTGGCTCAACCCTTGAATAATATAATGTAATACATGAAAATCAATCCATAATCTAATCCAAGGTGTGCAAAATTAAGAACACAAGAATGAAGATTCACTCCAAGATTTTGAAGAGAAAATAGAGATCATCTTCACTACATTCAAACCTTGAAAAGGACTGAAAACTTTATTCTTGTGTTTTTACAAGCATCTATACAACCTGATATGAAGACCTCTATGACTATAAATTTTTTTCTTCTACTAAGTGTGCTCCCATATGCTTAAATGAAGTCTGAAGTTAGAATGGTGAAGGATGAGGAATGATAATGAGTTACAAGGAATATCTATAAGCCCTTGTAATATTCTACCTTCTTTGTCAACTCGGAGGAGTTGTTTTTATGCTACAAGACAAAAGACCTTCCGGTGGAGAACATGATAAAGGTATGACCAACCATTACAAATCTAAGTGAAATGGTCAGCACATATTCTTGATAGGTGAAAGTAGAGTGACATGGAGTTTAGGAGCCTCATATTTATCATTATTTGACTTCAAAGAATCTTGAAAAATACTACAAACTATGAAAGCATAACTGAATAATAGTCGGATATAGTCGTGACATCTAGAGATAATTTTATGTGAAGAACTTTTAATCTCCCTTGTAGGAGTTGTCATGGAATTTAAGTGAAGTGTATTTGCATATGAAGTTGAAAATTCATGTGTGTGAGTTTATTTTGAGATATAAAAGTTCATCCCTTGAATCAAAGCTGCTGTTGTTAAATAAGAGAAACACATGTATGAAACTATATGAAGGTACAAGAAAGAGTATAGGTTAGACCACTGATCAAGAGTCATGCTTTGAAGGAGTAGAAGTATGAGTAAAGAAGATCATATAATGGGTGCATAAAATGCCTTCATGATTATATGTTTTAGCATATTAAACACTTGAGAAAGTGGACACTTGAGAAGATAGTTTAAGGAGAGTAAAATGTCAAGAATATATGTATGAGATAAGTCTTGCTAAATGGTGTTTATAGCAGGTTGAAGGAGTGGAGCGTGATAAGAAGGTGGATGTAAAGAAGCCTTGCATGAATTTTTTTATGTTGATTAGATGATGATAATAAGGGTGGAAGTAGAAGAAAGATGAGCTGAGAAGTGATCACAATCTATTGTGAAAGACAACACAAACAAGTGATAAAAAATTATTGTGAAGAAGATTGAGTAGATGCTCAATAGTAAGGGAGTTGAAGCTTCCTTGTAATTTGAAGCTTACAAAAGGTCAGTGTGACTGAATTTGGGAGTTGAAGCTTCCATGCAGTAGAAGCTTGCTAAAGATCAAGTTGATGCTTGGTTAAATTTTGGAGTTGCTCCATGTTGAGTTGTTTCTCAACTATGAAATCATTGTAACTTTGATAGGAAAATTTTTCCAAGTTAGTTCTCTAGTTTCAATGGGTTTTTCTCCCTTTAAGGGTTTCCCACATTACATACTTTGTTCATATGTGTTTTCCTCTCTCTTTATCTCATGTTTGAATGTTCATGATTTATCATGGTTAATATTGTTTAGTTTTGGATGATTAAAGAATTGGAAATTGTTTCAAAATTTTGAACAAACACTGATTCAACCCCCTTAGTGTCTGAAGTTTCACCAGAAATATCTTGAAGTATACTATCTAAAAAAATCACTTTAACCTCCAAATAAGGGCTTAAGACTCTTGTTGGTGAGAAAATTTGTTGATATGGAAAATTCGGTGTCACCACCAATGTTCACGGGCTACGCCCTTCTACATTGATTGGTGCATCTCCCATTATTGAATGTAAATGAAACTAATCCTATCTAAATGTTTTAGGTTAGCCTAAGGGGTCGGGGATCACACAGGGACATGCCACTTAACCTTTGTGGCAAATTGATTTTATGGGGTACAAGGAGGAAATTACAGTGATGAGGATTGAAGGGGAGAAATTAGGAAGGAAGGTTATTGCTTGTGAGTAGGCAAATTGTAGAATTCACACCCACTAATAAGAATAGTTCAAAATTCAATATAAAAGTAGGCAACAATAAAGTTAGTGGGACCAATGAATAAAGACACAAAGTTCCTTAAATTCATCTATCGAGGATGCAAAGTTCCTCTCCAACACTATACTTGCAAAGTACATAAAAGAGAGAAATAGAGGAATACATAAGAAAATAAGAATGGAAGAAATGTAGCTTTTATTTCATGTGCATTGATGACACAAAGTCCAACAACAATAATCCACAATTGCTACAACATAGATGCTATCACAATCTAGCATTTTTAGGATCCTTTGAAATGGAGAAGCCATTTTAATTTATAACAATGTGAATTGAACTCTCATCTCCCTTCAAATGAATCTTTATGTTCCTATTCCACTTGTGAGCTTTCATTTTCCATTATAAAAGACAAATTAAGTATTTCTATTATAATTTTGAGAAAATACTTTTAAAATTTCAAAATATATCACTTAAGTGAATAAGACAAAATATGATGATTACACTCAATGAAGAATTAGAAAGGGGACAAAACGAAGAGGGAGAAATAGAAAAGGAGGGAAGAGATGAAGAAAATCCACTCCTTGTGATGATCCAATATAATTGCTTCATCCAGTAATGAAATATTTTGCATTATGAGAAAATTTCCTTTTGAATGATAAAAATTGTAGCCCATCAGGTACATTAAGTGAAGAAGTGAGAAGCACTTGATCACTATACCATTATAGACAATGAAGGATGTCCTCACATACTTGAAAAATCATGAGAAGTTGTCACTCCTTCTTGACCAATCATGCATATGAATGAGACCTTGAAATAATTACTTACATAATGTAACCATGATGATTTTTCCACCTCAGGACATTTGAATATGATAATATGACCACTAATGAACCTATGTAACATGGTTATGATGCTCCATAATGATAAAGTTTCTCTCTACTAGACACCTTTGAACACTTTTCCCCCTTTTGAAAACTCTTTGAAATGATGCACTTCCACACTTCTTGATACACCAAGAAGAGGGATGATGAACAATTGAGAAGAAGACCATTGATAATATTGGAAGATGAATCCCCTCATTGAGAAACTCCTAATCATTGAGACACTATCACAACTTCGTGATCAATCCTTCACATGAGAGAAATTGAATATACTTTGTTTTCTCAACCATGATCTTGATTATGCCACTGCAGGAACACTGATGATGATGAAGAATGTGACAAAATCCTCTTGAGTCTATAGTGGGGAAAGGATAATGGGACCAAAAAAAATTCCACCCACCTTCTTGTCATGCACTTGCATGTGAAATGAACTAAAAGCTTTTGGGATCAATATTGGCATTTTCCAATTTTGGCATTTTGTGCTCACCGCATTGGGAAGTGTGAGGATTTGCTTGAAATTTGAATGGGAGAATTATGTGAATTCCAGGACCATTTTGGATGAGTGAAGGAATGAGATGTGACCACTCTTGGCTCATTTTACCCACTTAATATTTTTGGAATATCCACCATTATGGTCCCATTTAGCCAATTTTTTCCTTTTTTCAAAATTTTCAATTTTGAGTGTCTCGATCATGGGGAATGGAATGAGGAGTATGAATGAAATTTTTTCTCAAACTTACTATTTTTAGTAGGTACTCACATAAATGCTTACTAAAAATATAAATTGGTCTTCCCAGTGTCGATTCGAATGAAACCACTTGCAGAAGTTTACATAATTCATTTTGAAGCTCTACCCAATTTTCATGAGATTCCGTTCACTTTGGAACCCCGAAGTGACAGGTGCCTCACTGGCCTTTCAATTTTGTGTCCTTGGCAGCCATTAATGGAGTACCTAATATTTTTAGAAATTTTTCTTTCCCATCTTGGATTGCAATGGAATCGGATTCACTAAATAGGTTTTTCTTTTGGATTTTGTGCTCAAATTTTTAGCTTGATCCGTTTTTCGAATGATGAGAAATCAAAGGAAAAAAAGCTAGGGAAAAAAATGAGGGATTTTTCATCATAAAAATCTAGGGCATCATTCAATATGCTGTCAATTTCTCCTTTAAGGACATTTGGAAATGGAGGAGATTGCAAAAAAACCCACCTCGATCTGTGCACTGGTTTGTGAGATATGAAAATTTCACCTTCTTAGGTACGAAGTCATTCAGGTGAGAAAATGCATATGGATTATTTAAAAATTTACAAATTTTGTTGAAATATATTCACTATGATCATGGAAACATGGAGGGAGGAATGGAAGAGATTCAATGGAGGTGAAATATTCTAGAAAAATTTTCCAGAGTTTTGGGTGGATTTTTAGCATTCGGAGGAAGAACTTGAAAAAACTAACTCCCTAGTCTTTGATATTTATGGTGGGGTGAGATTTTTTTTTCCCCCATTTTCCCCTGGAAAAGGGATGAAGGGACACAAAAATTCTCCCTATCCCTATGAGGAAAAGTGGCACACATGCATTTGTGGAGGGGAGAGAGAAAGACTTGTTTTTGGCACCCGGAGCTGAGTTTTGGTCACGTGAAGAACCATGTGGGAGCAAGGTGGGGGGGAATTTTTTTCCCCTTTCCCCTTGGAAATGGAAAAAAGGGACACAAAAATATTCCCTAGCCTCATGGTGACAAGTGGCGGACATGTGGTGCACAAGGTGGGGGCTAGGAATCTTGCAAAAGGTGCTTACGGAGGCCTCCCAAGGTCATGTGGTGGGTCCAAGAGTTCTAAGGGTGGGGGTAATTTTTTTTTGGCCCATTTTTTCCCCTTATGAAATGGGAAATAGTTAAAAAAATTGTGCACTTAGCCTTATTCTGACATGTTGCACTAGAAAAATATTCTAATTGCGAGAGCATCCTTGAGAGAGAACTTGAAAACGAAGTTGTCGAAGCTCCAAAGGTATTTTTAGGAACTTACTTATATGATTTTGACTGAAAAATAATTTTTATAAGAATGGGATGGTAACATGATCTAATTATACCTAAAATATCCTCCAAAAAGTAATTTTTTCTTAGGACCGCAAGGTGTGTCTACCAAAAATGGATTGTGGAGAGAAGAACCTTGGCCTTGAGAAAATATGAAAGAACCATCATTTAGAGAATTTAATTAGATTTCCAATGGTATACATTTTGACCTATAACTCATTCATAAGTTCCTAAATCATCTTCTCGAAGCTCGGTGTTTTTTTGAACTGTGAACTCCTTCACCTCAAAAAACACACTTTTGTGAACTTTCTCCCAAATCTACAAATATTTCAAGAATATTTCTAAATCACTTGCACACGGATATCAAATCTTTGATAAAACTTCTTCATGAATTTGGGCCTTGAAATTTTCTCCAAATAATGTGTATTCACCTCGAAATGCTAAAAATAGGTATTTCCAAGCCTACTCAAAGATCTTCCTTAGAAGATATTACCTTGGAAGAAACTTGTGAACTTTATTTCCTCTTTCTAAAACTTTGGGAAAGGTTAGAAAATACATATGGATAATAAAAGGATGGGGATAAGCCTTACATAGGTGATGACATTATCTCGGGAGAGTTTTCGGGAAGGTTTATAATAAAAATTTTGACACTGGGGTTCCGTTTTCATGCTTGAAAATTTAAAATTTTCATGTCGTACATTTGCATGAAAATAAATGGCTCTAGCTTGGGGACATGATGTGGATCAAATGCAGAAAGGAAAGAACATGTAGGAATCCCATAATCTCAATGATTGTTTGGACCATGCCTTATCCATTGGGCTTTATAGAGTCACTAGAAATATATACTACACAAATTTATTTACTAACACACACACACACACACAAAGTGAGAGAGGATACACACAACAACAAGGGAAAAAGGAAATGAAGCATGTATCAACAAAAATGAAAATAACCTAAATCACCTATGTACATGTGGGGACAACCAATTTCATTGAAGCATGAACTTGAATTGAGGGCTTACCCATAAATGAGTATCACTAGATGCCTTTCTTCCACAAATCCATTGACAGAGTTCACTTGAAGTATGAACCTCTCCTTAGCTTCTTGAGAAATATATCATGATTGCTAGTGCAATTGATGATCAATTTGTTCATTACATTGCCTATGTTGCTTTGACACATTCTTTCTAGCTTCTCCTATTTCTCAAGTTCATTCCATTTGTTGATTTTTTACCATTGCCATGAAGATGGTTCTTGATTACTCTTGAATTACCATTTCCATATAACAAGACATTTGTTCTTTGTTGTATTTTTTCTTCATGATCACCACTTTCATGGGTTGATTCTTGGTAGATGTCTTAGAAACTTTGGCATCATTATCCACTTCTTGATTTTCTCTATTTTTCAATTGTTCCAAGAAGTCATATTTCTCATGCTTCAGTATTTCACAACATGCTTCCTTACATAGTGTGTCACATGTGCATTACATCATCCTCTTGGAAAGAAAATGAACTCAAGGTTGGGTATACAACATGGAAATTTCCATCTTCCTCACCTTGTACATTTTGGGATTCATCCTCCATTTTTATGTTGAGAGCATCTATCTATTTAGTGGAAGGAGCTTGAAGGGTTGAAGTCTATTGAGAAAGTTTCCATTTTGAAAAAAATCAACCTTAGGACCAAGAAACAATCCATTTTTCATTTTTCATTGAGAATGTTTCCATCCTCATGAAAAGGAAATGAGCACAACATTGGAGCTGAAATGTCATCATCATCATCTTCCCATTCTTGATCACCAAGAACCAAGAAATCCATTTCCGTAATGAAATCATCATCTTCTTAGGTATGTTCAAGTTCAAGAGGTGAAAGCATGTTGTCATTCTTGCATTCCTTGTCATCTTCTTCCAATGAGAAAGAGAATATTTTGAGTTCACTAACACACTCATCACATGGAAACTCATACTAATCCTCGGGAACATGATCAAAAACATTAAAGTTACCCATCAAGAAAGTGTTGAGCATCATTCCTTCTTCTTAGTCCAAATTTATCATCACTTAAGGTTGATTTGTTGCAAGTCAAGGCTCTCATTACCGCCATCAACATCTAGTGGAAAAAATTTTATACTCTCATCCCATGAGAAGTACACCTTTTCAAACTCTGATTTCATCAACTCCTCATTATGCTCTTTGATCAGATCTGTGATGCTTGGACATTCCTCCACCAATAAGGGAAGCTCAAGATCATCCTCAAAGGTCATGAAAATTTTCTAGATTTGGAATTTTGGCCAAGATGTCTGTCATCATTGGGTCATTTGGCCTTTGAACATAATATACTTCATTTTTATGATGGGAAGTAGCTTCTTTGTTTTACCATTGACTAGGATGGTGGCATGTGATCAATCCAACTACATACCTCCTCTAACATCTCAATAGAAGATTCAACCCAACAACATGCCATATGAGGTGTGCATATCTGCTACAAGATTCTCATTGTGATTTTCTTGTTAGGAAAATATGCCAATGCTACCTCAATATCTTTGATTTGTCTAATAAGAGGAACTTGTTTCATTTCCATGGAGAGAAATTTACCAGAGGTAGGGGAAAGGAGAGACCAAGATATTTATAAAATTTTGCAAGAATGACATTTTCTGAGGCACCAGAGTCAATGATGCAATTGTTTAGCTTATATCTATTAATAAGCAAGGCTATGTAGAAAGGTTCTACCTTCCTAGAGGTGGAGGGTGTAGAGGAAAGGTAGTTTAGAGATGGAGTGGATTGGGATGCACGAGGTGGTTATTTAGTGGTGAAATATTTAAAAAATAGCTACTCCTTTGATATACTAAACAAGATTTTCCAATTGCTTGGGATGAGTTCTCAAGTACTCTAATGACTTTTGATTTTTGATTTTTGAATGGTTAATGATATCAAAATATGAATAAGTGATAGGAACCTCATGGGTTTTGGAAGATTTGACATGGATATCCTTTTTTTTTTAGAAATTTGATTTTTGAAATAAAGTTGAAGGAGACTTACTTGAAGAGGCAGAAGGATTCTTGGTTGGGGTGGCCTCATGCTTCTTCTTAGTTGACCTGTTGAAGCATATTTTGATGATCCTCTTTTTGTTTTCATTTTTTCCATAGATCACCATTTGAGGATTCAATTTCTTAGCTTTGGAAGTGGAAGAAGAGCCTTATTTCTCATTTTGAGATTGGTTGAACACCACATATGAGTAACTATTGTGGATTCTTCATCATCAAGTGTGTATTCACAAAACCCGATCCTATTAGATTCACTTCTCCTTCATCTTCAACTTATGATTCAAAATTTTCTTCTTCTTCATCTTTATTGTTCTTACACATTGCATTGAATGATGGGGCCTCCAAGGTAGGCCTTCGGGGTACTCCTGCAATGTTGTTTCTATCTTGGTCCATAAGATGTATTCATTAATTCAATTCTCTTTTCAGCACGAGAAATTCATTTTCCAACTTCTTAAATTTTGGACCAGTTTTCCTATCTTAGGAAATTTGGATTTTATCTTTCATCGAAGGATTATTGATCATACTAGACAATATGAGGACATCTTCCACCTTGATGGAAATATCTTGAGCATTTCTCAAATATATTGTTTGAAATCTCTACAGAAAGAAAATCACTTAAGGAATTTGAGCATTGACAAAGAACATCTTTAGGTTATCCATAATGGGAAGAAAAGTTGCAAGAATTTTGTTGATCAATTGTTGAATTTTTCCACAAAGTATTTCATCAAATCTAACAACTCTTTTCTTATTTGAGTGAGCTAAGTAATGAGGGCATGTAAATCTTTGATGGTTTTGAACCTCTCTTCAAACTTCTTCTTGATATCACCCCATTCAATGATCGAGTGTGATGGCAAGTAGTGGAACCAATGTGCCACCGCATCATGCAATGATTTATGGACAATCACACAAAAACATCTTCACATTTCACTCCAAGGATGTAGCAGGATGTGCTAAAGGTTATGATGTGATCATTAGAACATTGATTTCTCTCTACATAGAACTTCAGAAAATTATTTCTTGACCCTTGTGGAAGCTCATGAAGTGGTGGAGTCAAAGCCAATGGACTAGTGTTTTGTCCCCATGGTATAGGTGTTTGTGCCACCATTTCTTCCTCATATATTTCTTCTTCCATTTATTCCTCTCTTTCTTCTTCTTCTTCTCTTGGAAATTCAAAATTCAAAGGTGGGTGAAAGATAGGAGAATTTGTAGGAGTGTCGGTAGGAGTTTGAATAGGGTTACCAGGGGTACTGCTCGATGAATCAGATGGGGATGAAGCTTGAGAGAAGTAGTATGGGTTATCTCTTACTCACTCTTGATTTTACAAATCTTCAAAATCAGGATCAATGATTCCTCTCAACCTATTCAATCTTGTATATCTTCTTTCACCAGTTTTCTCAAGAGGCTTAGAAAAGGACATTGATCATTTAAGTTTTTTTTTTCATTTTTTAATATTTTTCAGAGATCTATTTGGGTGCACCAAGGTAGATATATCTCTAGTAGAGTCACCAAAAACTATTGGTGATAAAATTTTCGATATGGAAAATTAGGTGTCTCCACCAATGTTCATGGGGATACGCCCCTCTACATTGAATAGTTTAGCTCCCATTATTGAAAGTAAAATAAAATAATCCTATCTAAATTTTGTAGGTTGGCCAATGGGTTGGGGATCACATAAGGACACTCCAATGAACCTATGGTAAATTTTTTTATGGGGTACAAGGGAGGAAATTACAATGATGAGGAGTGAAGGGGATAAATTAGGGAAGAAAGGTTAATGCCGTGAGTAGGCAATTTACATAGTTCACACTAATAACCAGAATATTTCAAAATTTAATATAGAAAAAATATAATAAAGTTAGTGGGGCCAATGTAGACACCTAAAATTTTCTTACGTAGGCTTTAATGCTAATATTGCACTAGTTATCCTCTTTCTTGCCATTTCCATAATAATTAACGCTTTTTCGCTAATTAGCTAACATTCCTCTTCATATTCGTTAATAAACATCCTTTCATTAATTAATTATCCTTCCTTTCATTAAGGATGTCGATTAATGACCTTTCGTTAATTAATATCTGCTTCTACTTGGGTTAATTAATTATTATTAATTAATTACACTCTCAACTCTAAATCAATAAATCGCCATTTATTGGATCTAATTCCTCTCTTACATCCCACAAATCATAATTTTTTTCTCTAATTAGCTTCTATAAGCTTACCTTTACCTATTAATTAATCACCTTTGATTAATTAAAATATCCCCCAACTCCCATGACTTACTAACGACAAATTAAACTATTCTAAATCCAGATTACGTTTTATAAAGTAACCTTATTCATTCCTAATCTTGTTTTACCTTTATCCCACATTCATCAATTTGCTAGCCTTCCCTCTTCAGGAAAGATATATAAAGAACCCTCCTTCTTACCTTTCTTCTTGTACCATGCTTTGAATAGTGAAAACTATAAGAATTTTGATTGTGAGCCATTCTCCATTGTTGAAATAGCTTCTCCATCTTGTATCATTTCACTCAAAATTGAGTAATATGGGAAGATCCAAAATAGCCTTGTAGTCATTCTTAGTGAGATTCCATTCTAAATCCTTGAGATCAAGTAATAATACACTTTGATTTCTTATGTTCTTCATAGGTTCATAGTTTAAGTTAACAATCATAGAGAGTAGGAAATAGCTTAGCATGTAGTTTCATTTATGCATTGAAGAAGCATTTCCTTTAAGATCTTATCTTAATGGTTCATTTTTCAATTAACATTTAATTTTGAAGATGTGTAGATATTAGTTTCAATTTATAGCTTAGTTTATTATACATGAGCACATATGACATACCGGTGGGACTTACTCCATTGTCCTTTGCACTTAATTTCAAGTTTTTGTAGTTAAGTTTCAATTTTGGTTACTAACCCTCCTTTTGCATTTATTGACATAACTTGTTTTGTTGAGTTTGCACATGTCAAGTCTTCATTGTAGGTATAAAGAAGGAAAAATTATATTAAACTTGGATCTTGATGGGAAAATTTAAAGATTTCTCCATGTTTTCATTTTTAGAGTTTACTTTTTCAACATTCTACATGCTAGTTTTCTCAATTTCTTAAAAATATTAAATTATTGAGCATGTAGATTAGTGTTTGATAGTGTTGAGTCTCCTATTTATATATTAATGTGGTGGATTTCTATCAAAATTGAATCTTGGTAAAAAAATTTCAATATTTCTCCATGTTTTTATTTTTAGAGCTTACTTTTTCAACATTCTACATGCTAATTTTGTAAATTTCTTGAAAATGTTAAGTTTTTGATCGTGAATGTTAATTTTTGATAGCGTTGAGTATTCCATTCATATATTAATGTGATGGGTTGTTGTAAAAATTGAATATTGGTTGGAAAACTTGGACCTTTTCACAGATTAAGGGACATTTTTTTTGACATTTTTTGAGTACATGTGAAGTGCATACCCGTGAGCATAAGAGGATATGCATAACCCATCTTCTGGAGGCCATAAATTTTTCTCCCAAACTTGAAATGAATCCATTTTGTTTGAGTTGGAAAGTTGTTGAAGTCAAATATGAAATGAAAACATAAATTTGGGATTTATACTTATATAAATTATAGGTTTTTCCTTTATTATAAAACTGGTCATTTTCTAACATGTTTAATGTTTTGATGAATTTTGTATTTCCATGATTTACTTGATTTAGACAAAATATTGTGTATGCTCTTATCTTGCACCTTTTGGTGATCTTGAGAATAAAAACAACTTTTATCTCTATCTTTTTAACATTTGGATTAACTTGGAAATTTGATTATTCATTTTTCTTAAGGGAATGAACCTTTTACAAAGCTTTTTTTTATATGGTCATTTGATTTGAAGTTTTCCATTTCTATCTAGTTGGGATAAAGTTTGTGTATGCTATTCTCTTGCACCTTAGGGTGATATTGAGAATCAAAAGTAACTTTAGTCTTCATTTTCTAATATTTGGTTAATTAGAAACTTCATCTTTCATTTTTGGCTTAAGGGAATGAACATTTATCAAGCTTTTTGTATGGTTCATTAATTGCAAAGCTTTCCTTTACTTTTTAGTTGGATTATTTGTTGTGTATGCTCTTCTCTTGCATCCTTGGATGATATTGAGAATAAAAAAACTCTTAATCCTCTTTCAAATAATGTGATTTTCTTGTAGAACTACTAAAATTTGAATGTATGACCTAAATACACTTGCCAAAGAATCAAGATCGAAACAAAATACTAATACAATTTGATGCAGGTTTCTAAATGGTGTAAAACTAATCCACATTGAGAATAAAAGATATAAAACACACCACATTCATAAAAATATATTTGTAGGTTCAGATAAGGGTACACCCCATCCAATCAACTAGGACATAACCCCTTTAGCATAAACCTTAACCTACAACAATGGGGGTGGTCCTAGGAACCCTAAAGTAGTACACACAAGAGGGAACCTTGTGGATGAAATGGGAAGTGCTCCACACACCTTCTTGACTAGTTTTACCTTTGTGAGATTTAGCATCAAAGTTATCTCGTATCATGACCCCAGTGAGAGTACATGATGAACACATTAATTTCTCATTATACTTGATGGGGCAAAGTAAAGCCGAAATAACCGAAGACTAGTCAGTGTGATTTCTTGGTAAATTGAGCTCACATCTAGATAACTTGTGACACCTAGTTGAGTGAACCACCTAGGAAATCCATTCAATATTTGGAGCCAACTTGACCAAATCATTGTTGTAAAGAGCCATCATTAATCAGAAAAATATGAAGCATTATATTTTCTTAGTTTTTCATTCATCCTAAGGTGAAGCAAAACTCTGCTAAAGTAAGGCCGAAATTTTTCATCCTCACTTGTAATAATTCCTTTGCTTTCTTTTGACACTTTGTTTATCAAAATAAGAGTGACCACACATTTATTTCTAATTGATTATGTCACCACTTTTATGTCCATTTACACTCATCCATGTTTGTGACTAGGTTGTTAAACATCTAAAGTGTGTGGGAACGTTCTCATATCATTGGCAGCCATTTTGATCTTGATACCCACGTCAATATCGTCATCATAGTTAGGATTGGTTCATCACTTGATTATCCTTTGAACTGTTATCTTGCTTGTATTGTATCACAAAAATTTCAATACTTACGTCTTGTTTCTTGTAAACTTGACCTAAGTGTTTAGATTGTAATGTTACGCTACACGCATCTTAACAATTCCTTGGTATACTTTAGCCTTGGTTTTATTTCAAACATTACCTTGATTTTTAAAGGTGTTGTTGTTACCTTTGTGCATGTCGTATTAATATTATTTCGATACTAATACCTTAATTTTCCATAAATTTTTGTTAACGTATCTTAGTGGTATTGTTACATCGTTCATATTCATAACTTCCACTTTTTTGAGATTTAGGTCTTGGTTGGACTTAAACTTGCTTTTAGTATACCTTGTTTGGAAATCGTATCAACCTTTTGTTATTTCTTACATCTTGTTCATTTTTGAACTTGGCATAAGTGGTGACATTATGTTGATCATTTTATGCCAACCTACCTTTGACACACATTTTGCATAAGGAGTATTTCCTTGTAGATTGGATTTGTGTTTTGAACTTGTGTGATTTTTACTTGTGTTTATCCAGTTTATAAACTCAATTCTTGGACAATCCTTTGGGAATTTCAATCCTCTTGATCTTCTTGTTTTTTCCTGAATTCATGGTCATTTTTAAACACATCTTTCAAACCTTAGAATTTTTTTCCTATCAAGAAACTTTTGCATCAATCAAACATTGGAAATATTTCCTTTGCATCCTTTATGTTTCTAATTTTTTTGATCAATCCTTTGAAATTTATGCCTCCAAACTTTTTGTCCAAACCTTCTTAGATTATCAATCTTATGTCAACATGATGTATGTTTTCCTTAGCTTCCCTTTGGAAAATCACACAAGCATCCCCTATCTGTTTGCAAAATGTCTAGTTGGTTTCCATTATGCCACCTGAATCAACATGGAACTTCCTTCTATTTGAAGGAATTCAATCACACTATCTAGGTCTAGGCATTTGGACTTAGTGAACACCAACCATGACTGATTATTGTAGGGTTCCTTATACGTATGACCATAAAGAATCAAAATTTAAGCGTTCACATCAAAAGATGCCCATCATGACTACAAGTTTGGTTCTTCATGTTAGAGAACCCATTTGGGTAACCCGTTCCCCACCTTCATCTCATAGTTGGTGGTATGGTTTGGACACTTATGATCTAAATTATTATTTGGGTTCCCCCACTCCTTTTCTAATTATAAACCAAACATTTAATCTTCTTCTAAGGATTCCAATCCAAATATTTTCTCGATTATTCTAATGATTCAGATCCAAACTACTATTCAGATTCATCTAATTCAACTCCTAAGTTGTGGTCCTCCCCTTCTTCGTAGGACCTCCTTCATCATACTTCTATTGTGATTCTTGAGTCCCCCTTTCTTTGCGGGACCTCCTTTATCATTCATCCAATTTGAATCCTAAGTCACGGTCCTCCCCTTCTTTGTAGGACCTTCTTTATAAAACATCTAATGCAATTCTTGAATCGGGTTCTCCCCTTCTTTGTAGGACCTTATTCTTCAGTCACCTCCACAAATTATTCCTTCTTTTAAGATTCATGTGACTCAAAGTCCTTCTAGTCAAATGTCCAAATCAACTCCTGTGTCACAATTTGTAGAATTTGGACTTAATCCTACTAGTTTATAGATGATATACCATCATATAGGTAGGTCCACACCACCTTCTTCTACTCCCGAGACATCTAGCTCCATGTCTACTTTATCCCCCACATCACCTTATTCTATCAATCATCATCAAACATATTCTCAATATTTCACACTAGTTGGCCCTTTTTCATCCAATCAAACCCCCATGGTCAATTGGAAACCCATATTGATTGATTTATTTTAGAACGAAGGAGCAATCATGGCATTTATAGGGGCACACGAAGATATCCCTCTAACAAATTATGAGAAAGGATTCTCTTTAGACCTCAATGCATTTGTGTATTGTGGGGAAAAGGTTGATTCCTTTTATCAAGAAATAGAGGAAGAGCCTAAGAGAATGTAACTTGATCCTCCTCTTATTCTTCCATCCTCACATTCTTCATTCTGTGGCACCCAATTCTTATTTACATATCATAATTCCTCAATCAAAATCACACTTTGGGTCATTGCCAAGTAGCCCATCACCTTCTTCTATATATGGGCCACCTCCAAGTATCCCTTCATCATCTACTTGTGGGTCTCCTCTGGGTAGCCCATTACCTTCTATTCTGGGGCCACATCTAACTATCCCCTTATCTTCTATATATGGGACACCTCCGGGTAGCCCCTCATCTTCTATTCTTGGGCCACCTCCTAGTAGCCCTTCTTCCTCTATACTGGGGCCACATCCAAGTATCCTTCCATCTTCTATTTATGGCTCACCTCCTAGTAGCCCATCTTCTTCAATTCTTGGACCGTATCCTTTTTATCTGTCACATTATGCTATCAATGATTGTGGCAAGCCCACCATCATTCCTCTCATCAATTCTAAATGTCCATGTTCTTCTCCCACTTCTTGGGATCAGACAAGTCAAGCATTAGCTTATAAGAAACCTAGAAAAGTTCTTTATCAAGCTAAGATTAAAAATCCAAAGAGATCCAAATCTCCCAACAACTCAAATGATTATAAAATTCAAAATCAAACGTGATTCTTGAATGCACACCAATTTACCCATCAAGTATGACACAAAGTTTAAAAACCTATGCATAGGGAACTCAAGATCGCACATACGAAACCCATGTTTTAAAAAAATCATAGTCATTTGTTGAGTGTGAACTCGTTGTGATCATTGAGATCGGGATAATATAACTATTGATAAACAAATGCGCTTAGTCTCCCTTGTCAAGGAAATCATGAACATAATTTTTGGATCCTATCATGTAGAGTGAAATGGTTTGTCCCAATCTCCCAAAACACTGAAAAATTCTAAAAAAATCAGAAAATTTCAAAATAACAAAAAATGAGAAATTTATTAAAAATCAACAGTACAAAGATCAAACATTGCAATTAGGTATTGCATACACATCAATGTTATTTCTTACCTTTCTTTCATATTGCTCTACAAGTCATCCACCATTTTCATCCCTTCCATGATATTTTAGTTAGCTTATTTCATACACATTTTGTGACATTTATCTCTATGTTATCCATTTGACCTTGTTCTTTTATCACCTTGGTAAATTAAAGAACGATGACCTCTTAGAGATCTTACCACTATCTACATATAATAAACTTGTTGGTAATAATTTTTGGGCATATTTGTTGACACTAGCCAATGTCATCATCACAATCACTCCCACATCCTTCCATCAAGCCATCAGTGGTTCTTAACCCTTTGTCAAACAAGAGAGATGAAATAATTTTTTAGAAAGCAAAAGAATCAAATTCAATCAATCAATGAAGCAAAAGCAACAAAGCAAAAGCAAATTGATATATAAATCTCTCTTGGGGTATTTCTAATAATATCTACTTAGGATATAGACACTTGATGAAGTAGAGAAATGTTGTGATTCAAATCAAATGCATCTCTGTTGGGGCTATGGACATCTAGCCGATAAATGGAGAAATGTACGACTCTCCTTCCACAATCCATTGAAAAATCACCTTTTAAACTAAATCATTCCTACACATTGGCTAGTGTCTTCACTTGCTTTGTCTGTCAATCAACTCTTTCCTTCAAGAGGTAATTCATTTCCACATGCACACATGGGATATTGACGAGTAAATAGGATTAATATGTTACTAAGTGTTTCTCTTTGGACATTTTTCAAACTCTTGCTTTAGCGCATGTATTGCCTCATGATTTGTGCCTTGGGCTAATCACTTTTTCATCGATTGCCTTATAAATATTTTCATAACATCCTCTATGCTTCAAAATAATTCGAACATCCATGCGTATAGGATGTCCTCTTTTTCATGTTTGCTAACACCTTTTTTCTCTTTTAATAAGACAATTTTCTACTTCCTTTCTCTCGTGTGTTTCTTAGCCACTTACACTATGGTATCCTTTCTCCCTCATGATCGAACCTATTTTATATTGGCCCCGACCCCCTTGAACATGTGATATTTTTCCTTTGAATAATCCTATGTAATTTCTAGGAATTTTGCATCTTCACTTTCTTGTGCATATGCGTGACATTTTTCCCTTGTATATCCCATCTCTCACTAGGGGAATCCATGCTTCTTTGTCTTCCCGTACATAGTTTCGTAAAAATTTCAATATATCAAAACATTCAAATATGTTTCTAAAAAATCAAAAACAATAAAAATCATCCTAAAAATGTCACTCTTTGGTTCTTGCCTGTTCTTGTGCACGAATCACGGATCATCTTGATATACCTCCATTAAAAAATCTGGTTTACTTGCTATTTCGTACTGGGGGCACAATGAGTTGCTTGGTAGTGTTTCATAGTGCACTACTTTCCATAGGACCCAAGTGTCCTATGTTATTCCCTCGCATGTATCCTTGCATGGGGCACCATATTTTAACCCTTGTCATTAATTTTCACAAGTTAGAATCAAATCTTGATAACAAAAACATTGCATTATGTATCTCTCATAGGTTAACTTATTTACTTTATCATATTGCATTGCATTATGTATATCGCAGGAGTTAGGCATCTTTTACTTTCTCATATTGCATTTCATTTTGTATGTTGCATGGAGTTGGTGTTTTTATATATGGACATTTGTTTGTATATGGATTTTCATGTCATACTACACTTATGTTCATTCTTTTTAATAGGGACTAATAACGTCGATCATAACCAAAATGATGAAATAAAGTTGGTTTTTACATCGGTAAGATGATAGCTATATTCATATCTTTTCATCTTCATTTTTCTTCCCTATCACTCTTATTCTATCAACACTTTTATTCAAAAGCAACTTGGGGCAATAGGATCAATTCTTCTACTTATTCTATTATGTTCTTTCATATTTTTGATCATCGATCACCCTCTTTCATCACCCCATCGGCACTCAAGGGGCATCCTTCATTGTATTAATTTTTTTCTCTCTTCAAAATTTTTATTTATTTGTACTTGTCTACTATCTTTGAAGTGGATTCACTTATGCCACCCCAAAGAGGGGAAAATTTTGACACCTAAAATCCACTTACAAAGGATTTAATGCTAAGATTGCACTAATTATCCCCTTTCTTTTCATTTCCATAATAATTAGAGATTTTTCACTAATTAGCTAACATTCCTCTTCATATTCATTAATTAATGACCTTTCATTAATTAATTAGCCTTACTATCATTAAGGATGTTGATTAACAACCTTTCGTTAATTAATATATGCTTCTACTTGGGTTAATTAATTTTTATTAATTAATTATGCTCACAACTCTAAATGAATAAATCACCATTTATTGGATCAAATTCCTCTCTTACATCCCTCAAATCATGCTATTTTTTCTCTAATTAGCTTCTATAAGCTTACCTCTACCTATTAATTAATCACCTTTGATTAATTAATAGGTCCCCCAACTCCCATGACTTACTAATGACAAATTAAGCTCTTATAAATCAAGATTACCTTTTATAAAGCAACCTTATCCATTCTTAATCTTGTTTTACCTTTATCCCACATTCATAAATTTGCTAGCATTGCCTCTTTAGGAAAGATATATAAAGAACCCTCCTTCTTACCTTTCTTCTTGCACCATGCTTTGAATAGTGAAAACTATAAACATTTTGATCTTAAGCCATTCTCCATTGTTAGAAATAGCTTCCCCATATTACATCATTTCACTCAAAATTGAGTAATATGGGAAGATCCAAAATGGCCTTGTAGTCATTCTTAGTGAGATTCCATTCTAAATACTTGAGATCAAGTAGCAATCCAATTTTATATCTTATGTTCTTCATAGGTTCATAGTTTAAGTTAGCAATCATAGAGAGTAGGAAATAACTTAGCATGTAGTTTCATTTATGCATTGAAGAAGCATTTCCTTTAAGATCTTATTTTAATGGTTCATTGTTTAATTAAAATTTTCTTTTAAAGCTATGTAGCTATTAGTTTCAATTTATATTATAGTTAATTATACATGAGCACACCAATGAATAAAGAAACAAAGCTCCTTAAATTCATCTATTGAGGATAAAATTTCCTCTCCAACACTATGCTTGCAAAGTGCATAAAAGAGAGAAGTAGAGGAATACATAAGAAAACAATAATGGAATAAATGTAGCTTTTATTTCATGTGCATTGATGACATAAATTCTAACAACAACAATCCATAATTGCTACAACATAGATGCTATCACAATATAACATTTTCAAGATCCTTTGAAATGGAGAAGCCATTTCAATTTATAACGCAATGTGAATTGACCTCTCATCTCCTTAACATGAATCTTCATGTTCCTATTCCACTTATGACCTTTCATTTTCCATTAGAAAAGACAAATTAAGTATTTCTATTATAATTTTGAGAAAATACTTTTACAATTTCAAAATATGTCACTTAAGTGAATAGGACAAAATACAATGATTACACTCAATGAAGAATTAGAAAGGGAGAGAAGGAAGAGGGAGAAAGAGAAAAGGAGGGAAGATATGAAGAAAATCCACTCCTTGTGATGATCCAATAGAATGCCTCAATGTAGTCATGAACTCTTTTGCATCATGAGAAACCTTCCTTTTGAATGATCAATAATCATAGCCCATCAAGTAGATTGAGTGAAGAAGTGAGAAACACTTGATCACTAGACCATTGTAGACAATGAAGGATGTCCTCACACACTTAAAAAAATCATGAGAAGATTCCACTCCTTGACCAATCATGAATATGAATGAGACCTTGAAAAATTGATTGCATAATGTAACCATGATGATTTTGTGACCTCAAGGACATTTGAAGATGACAATCTAACCACTAATGACCATCCACAACATTGTTATGCTCCAATGATGCACTTTTGCACACTTCCCGGATAAACCAAGAAAAGGGATGATGAACACGAGAGAAGAAGACTCAAGAGAATATCAAAATATGAATCCCCATTGAGAAAATCCTTCTGATCATTTTGATGTCATCAAAACTTCATGACCAATCCTTCACTTGAGAGAAATTAAATATACTTTGTTTTCTTAGCCATGAGCTTGATTCTGCACTACGGAACATTGATGATGAGTGAAAAATGTGACAAAATACTCCCGAGTATAGAGTGGGAAAAGGAGAAAAATACGAAAAAAATTCCACCCACCTTCTTTTTATGAATATCATGTGAAATTAATTGAAATATTATGGGATTATTATTTGCACTTTCCAATTTTGGCATTTTGTGCTAATCTGTTTGAGAAGTGTGAGGATTTCGTGAATTCCAGGACCATTTTTGGATGAGAAAAGGATTGAGATGTGATAAATCTTGGATCCTATTACCCACTTACTATTTTTGGAATATCCACCATTATGGTCCCATTTAACCAATTATTTTCTGCTTTTTTCAAATTTTGCCAATTTTGAGTGTCTCAATCATGAGGGAGTGGAATGAGGAGGATGGATGCACAATTTTATCAGACTTACTATTTTTAGTAGGTAATCACATAGAGGATTAATAAAAATATAAATTGGTCTTCCCGATGTCGATTCAAATGAAACCACTTGTATAAGTTTACATAATTCATTTTGAAGCTCGCCCTAATTTTCAAAAGATTCTACCCACTAGAACCCTAGAAGTGATGAGGTGCCTCACTGCCCTTTCATTATTGTGTCATGGAATCCATTAATGGATTCCCTAATGTTTTTAGAAATTTTTATTTCCCACCTCATATTGTGATGAAATTGGATTTGTCAGAATAATTTTTCTTCTAGATTTAGTGCTCAAAGTTTTAGCTTGATCCGTCTCTTGAAATGATGAGAAATCGAAGGAACGAAGGCTAGGGAAAAAGAGGGTTTTTTCATAGTAAAATATATAGGGCATCATTTAATATTATATACTTTTCTCCCTAAAGGAATTTGAAAATTTAGGAGATTGCAAAAAACCCCACCTTGATCCGTGCACCGCTTGTGAGAAAAAAAAAATTCACCTTCTCGGGTACAAAGTAATTCAGGAAAGAAAATGCACATGGATCCTTTAAAAATTTACAAATATTATGGAAATATATTCTCTATGATCGTGGAAACATGGAGAGTGGAATGGAAGAGATTCAATGGAGGTGAAATATTCTACAAAAAAATTTCCAGAGTTCTATGTGGATTTTGAGCATTTAGAGGAAGAGCTTGAAAAAATAACTCCCTGGTCTTTGAACTTTATGGTGGGGGGTGAATTTTTTTGTCCCCATTTTCTGATTATAAAAATGATTAAGGGGACATAAAAATGTTCCTTATCCCTATGAGGACAAGTGGAACACATGTATTTGTGGAGGGGGGAGAGAGAAAGCCATGTTTTTGGCACCTAGGAGCTGAGTTTTGGTCGTGTGAAGAACCATGTGGGAGAAAGGTGGGAGGGGTGAAATTTTTTCCCCCATTTTCCCCTTAAAAGGATGAAAGGGACACAAAAAATTTCCCTAGCTTCATGATGACAAGTGGCGGACATGCAAAGCGGAGAGGCGAGGGCTAGGAATCTTACAAAAGGTGCTTACAGAGGCCTCCTAGGGTCATGTGGTGGGTCCAAGAGATCCAAGGGGGGCATAATTTTTGTTCCATTTTTACACTTGGGAAAGGGACAAGAGGGAAAAAAAAGTGTACCTCAATGTCATACTGTTACGTGGCACTGGAAAATTCTTCTAACTACGAGAGTGTCCTTGAGAGAGAGCTTGAAAACAAAGTTACCAGAGCTCCCAGAGGTTATTTTGAGCACTTCCTTATGTGAATTTGAATAAAAAAATAGTTTGAGAAGAATGAGATGAGTCCCATGATATAATTATTCCTAAAATACTGTAAAAATTGCATTGTTTCTCGGACCGCAAGGTGTGCATGCCAAAATGGATTGTGGAGAGAAGCACCCAAACCTTGAAAAAAATATGAAAGAACCATCATTTATAGCATTGAATTATATTTCCAATGGTATATTATTTGAATCATAAGTCATTCCAAAGATCCCATAATCATATTCCAAATCTCAAGTGGTTTTTTGAACTGTGATCTCCTTCACTTGTACAAACTTGCTTTTACAAAACTTGCTTCTGAGTCTCTAAATATTTCCTAAATCACTTGAAAAATTATATCTACTATTTTATACCAATTCTTGATGAATTTGGGCCTTGAAATATTCTCAAAATAATGTGTACCCACCTCAGAAATTCTAAAAATAACCATTTCCAATCCTCGCCAAAAGATCTATCTCGGAAGATATTACTTCGAAAGGAACTTGTGAACTTGCTTTCCTCTTTCTAACACTTGGGCAAGGTTGGAACAACACATATGTAAACATAAAGGATGGGGATAGGCTTGACACAGGGGATGAAATTTTCTGGGAGAGTGTACGGGAAGGTTTACAATCATAAATTTTGACACTAGGGTCTGATTCCATGCTTGAAAATTTAAAATTTTAATGTTGCACATTTGCATGACAATAACTCTCTACCACTTCAATCTTTGAAACCGGTTAAAATTGGAAATTAGGACTCAAGAACTAGTATTGAGCACAACAAGTAAAAATACCTCCAAGTCTACTTCTAAACACTAAAACCAATTCAAACACCGCACTAGTATCCTTGCTAACATGCTCAAGCAATCATAAGCCTATGTCACATGGATAAAACCAACCAAACACACATTTTCCATGACACCTTGTTGATAGGCCTAATAGGGTTGATTAGGAAAAGAGTACTTCAACATAAAAACACATCATCATACCATTACAAGAGCTCAAAAACATCATGTTATATCATACCAAGCTGTCTATGCCCAAATAACTTAGCTATAACATGGAAAACTATCAAACTCATCTCAAACCACAAGACTAGGTTTTAGCTCTTTTAGACAAAAAGTGGTAGGAAAATTTGATGACTTGCATCTTCAATTTTCTCCACTGTATTTAGATGAAAATTTTCATGTAAATTTATATCACCTCCCAAGCTATCTCGGAACAATTCACTTCACTTTATGAAACTTCCATCTCACCACACATACCTGCAAATCTCCACAAAACTAGGGTTTTTATTCAACTTGATGAAACAATTAGAACATGAAACAACCACCAATAGGATTCATGAAGATTATTATAAAACCGTAAAGCATAAAATTATATTTCCCAAGTCATTTAGATACCATAAACTTCATTTTTATCCTATCACTCTATTTCTAGGGTTTAACTAGGGTTTTATACTTGTTTACCTTATTAACATTCATTCATAAAGGTCTAACATCCAACCGGATTCCTTATTTTTCAAAATTATCTTAAATCCATGCCAAAAATCCTTGAAAGTATTAGGGTCCCATGCAAATCTCACACGTGTGGGTGATCAAATGAAGCTCACCATCGAGCTGGTTTTTGCCTTTTCAAGAGCTCGATATGACTAAAAATAATTTTTCTTACTTTTTATTCACTTTCTTGACCTAAAATTTGACCCAGAGCACTATGATTACCTCCTCCATGATTTTAAAATCTCATAGATTCTCAAATGAATCTAAAATTCTCTAACCACCATGACTTACCCATGCTTTTTTGACTAGTCTTCACTATATTGCTCCTCAAGGACCTTCTACATGCACTTACCAACTGAAATATGACCTAATGCCTAATACACATGTTATGAAACATAAAAATACTCCTTAAATGCTCCAAAATTCTACCTTGCTCCATTTCTCATGTTTCTATGTCATACAACATGCACTAGGTCTATGATTAGGCCTAGAATGACCCCACCCAACACATACTTCTCATGAGATGACATTTTTAACCTCTTATAGAATAATTAACACATTTGAAACATCATATTGACCATATAGACATCATTAAGACTACATACAACCTCTGGAGCTCATACGCTACACTTACTTGAAAATGCACCAAGAACATGCCTAGACACCATGACACACCAACATCATGACACCACCTCTCTTCACCACCAATCAACCTTCCACGTAACTCATGGAGAAACCTAAACCACCTTGAAATTATTTGACATCAATGTGACACTTGACATCAATGAAAACAACTAGACATAATGCCTAACATAATTTTGATGGGAATGAAGTCACGTAAACTTTAGGAAAGGGATCTAATGTTTTAAGACTAAGGTAAGATAAAATGAACTCGAAATAAGAAAAATCCAAAGGAAATAATTTATAAATTTCAAAAAGGGGTGATGAAAAATATAAATAAAAGGTATTTTGATGATTAAAAAGGGAGGATGAAAAGTGCAAATAAAGAATGTATGAAGGGTTTGAAAGAAGATGATGAAAAATTCAAATAAGAGGTATTTGGATGATTTCAAAAGAGATGAAAGAAAGGTCCAAATAAAGGATATTTGGAGGATTTTAAAGAGATAGAAAAATATCCAAATAAAGGATATTTTTAAGGTTAAAAATAGATAGATGAAAAATCCAAATAAGAGGTATTTGGATGATTTTGAAAGGAGACGAAAGAAAGGTCCAAATAAAGGATTATTTGGAGGGTTTGAAAGGAGATGATAAAAATAAAATTAAGGGGTATTTGGAAGGTTCTAAAATATATAGTGAAATATTCAAATGAATGAGATTTAGAAGATTTTAAAAGAGATGTAAATGGAGAGTGAACGATATGAGTGTGGAACACAAACTCACTATCATGTAAAAAGAAAAAGAAAGATGAAAAATGATGTTTATGGAAGACAGAATCTAACTTAGATTGGCTTGGACAAGGTGTGGTTTTTGGACACACAATAACCGAGGGAGTGAAGCAAAGTGTCCTTAAAATTTTTAATTTAATTATGTTAACTTGCATGAACCATCAAAGTAACCATTTAACATACATTAACCATTGTGAGCTTATTATGCATGAAACAACCATCCATAAGAACATAAAGAAATATAGAAAAAAATATATGTGGGAAACCATCAAGGGGAATAAAACCAACTAATATTTGTATTATAAAATAAAAATCAAGATTTACTGAAGTGCTAACTCCACAAGGAGCACCAACCCCTAATTTTTCAAACACCCACTTGACTTTAGAAAGCACCCACTTGCAAGGAAGCTATGACTCCCCAAGATTTAGTGAAGCACCAAATCCAAAAGGATCACTCACCCATAGGTTTACGAAAATAATAACTTAAAATGATCCACCAATTCCCTAAGTTACTTAGCACATACTTGAACCACTACTTGACCAAGAACCAACTTAGCCGAGACAAATGTTTTCTATCTTCTTCTTGTTTCTATCTCAACAAATGATGGTATTATTTTCTCTTCTTCTATTTTTCTCTTATTATTATTTGTATTCTCTCTCTCTCATATGTATCATTCACATCATCATGCTCTCAAGCCTATTACACTCATTCTGATCCTAAAAATTAATCCGCTTCTTCATACCCATGCTGCTATGCTCCTAATAGTCACAAAGCTGCTGGTTATACTCCTTCACTTATATATATTCTTCACCTTCGCTAGGTCATATAGGAATTGACCTAATCATGAAAAAAATTATATAGGATGTTATTCATAAACTCATTGCACTCCTTATATGGTCTATGAGACCTTATTCTTCTTAAACATGCAACATTTAACTCGTCATTTTCTTCCAATCTCTAAAATCTAAAATAGACCTAATAAGCCCTCCTTATATACATGTATCTTCATCAAGAACACTAAGGTCTGCCATGATAGGATCATAAAACATTATAATAACATGAAACAATAATATCTTAGTTAGTCATGTCTTCAAGATAGACTCAATCCTCCATAAGGTCTCAAGAAATCCTAATTCAATTAGGTCTGCTCTTAACATTACATTTTGACTTTAATGAGCTCACTTATCCTTATCCAACATCAAATAACATTTCATATACTCTATACATGACCTATAATATTATTATAAAAGCTTGAATAACTCTTCGTCATGCTTTCACACCATGAAAGCTCCTTGAGAACAAGATCGTCCTATTAGGACTGCATACCAAAACTGTCTTCAAGAATGAAGCTTCTACCACCTTGAACCACTTAACCATGGAAAATAAAACATTTGGAAAACTGATACATTACCTTGAAAACATCACCAAGTTTATTATTCACTTTAACTCAGGGCATAAGGGCTCAAGAACATCTCTTCTCTAAGCACACTCAAAACTGTCAAACTGCCCCAAGAACTAGTCATGAGAAATTGACCTCATATGACCACTTAATGTATATAAATTTTATATAAATCATCATAGAAATTTGGTATAGGTATAAAAATTCCCCAAACATCCATTTAGTCATCTTATTCAATGAAAAACTTGAGAGCTACGATAAAATATTTAGAAACAAGCCTTTTTATGTGGGGTCCACTTACTCTTTTGACAACAAAAATCCACCTAGAGATAGTTGGGAGAGTCTAATTAACACAATAATCATAAAAATAGATAACCAATCATTTTTGAGATTGTCTGAGAAATATATTTCATATTGGCCTCATGTTAGGGTTTTAGAAGGGTTTAAGACCTATTTTGGTGTTAACGATTGTCTATAAAGATTTGGACCTGAATTCAAAAAGTAATGCTAAGAAATATTTTATAGGACCCTTCTCCATATTTACCCAACAACTCAGGTTCCCATGTAAAGGATTAACATGTCAACAAGCATCTTAAAGTGCACCTCGAGCTGTGATTCTCCATTATGAGAACTCAAGTATGACCAAAAATGTAATATATTGCTAAATATTCCAAACCATGCCCTGAAACTTCATCCTCATACCTGAAATGACATGCCTAGATTTTATCCATGCTTTAATTTTCATATTCACCCTAAAAGATGATCAACATACTTCATTAGGACATGTAAGTCTCAAAAGTGGTATAGGTGCAGACCTAAAAACCACTTTTCATTCTTTTTCCTTTAAGCCCGACCTAAAAATTCATGAACATACCTAGGAAAACTTGATGCACCTTTGATAATGCTCACATGCCCATACTTGCGTTGAAAACTAAACCTTATACTTCACTATGTCTCGCTTTCTTCACATATCCATAATTTCCTTGAAAACTGAACATTATACTTCATTAGGTCATGCTTTCTTCACCTTTTCCTTATATTCCTTGGTCTTCATGATTCAAATGACATTCAAACTAACTTCATACCTATTCTCAAGAATTCTAAACCATGTTCCCAAGCTCAATTAATGATGTACAACCTCTTACACTTGTTTGTACTCATTTCACCAAGCTACCATGACCTATTTATCATCATACCTTCATAAGAACATATTTGTCTTCACATTGTCATAACATTATCTCTTTCGAATCAGCCTTCAAACATGATGTAATTCTCTTTTGACATCAACAATGTCTTGACAACACTAAAAATCTCAAATATAATCTTTTGGCATCAATCAAGACACTTCCTCTATTTTGATATTAATGAAAACATGAACAGAACACATACCTTTGACTCTCCATCAATGATCAACAATAAATCTACTAAATCATTTTACTTCAATGAAAACATTCAAAAATCCCACCCTTTATCATTGATGGCAAACACATTGATGGAAAAACACTTTACAATCTAAAATTACTTCAAAATGATATTTTTACCATTTTTTCCTTATCCCCCTTTTGACATTAATTGACAAAGGGTCTTCTAAAAAATTATATCTAATCCTTGAATAATATCAACTTAGGATCATGTCAGTTGTGTAGACAACTTCTTGAAATGTACCTTCAAGAAACCATTCGTTGAATGACTTCTACATCACTGTCTTGATAGTATAGAGCTATAAAGCTCCCCTTGAGAAAGATTATTCTCCTTAGATGAAAATCACAAAATTTATCTCACCAATATGAACACTAGTATATCATGATCATACTTACAACATCTGAAATCACACTTTCTTGAACCAAAATCTCAATCAATAAGTATTTCAGACCATACTCCCCTTTTTAAAAATTATCCTCCTTTGACATCACACTTATAACTCACCATATATGAAGAAATATCCAACTATTGGAAAATTGACATGCTCCCCTATCTTCATCAAAGGATACCTACAAATTCCACCTTCTTATAATAAAATTTCAACAAATAGAATATGAAGCATTATAAGAACATGCTACCCGTACTCAATGCATACTTTCTCAAATGAACTCGATCACAAGACCACTCGACCTTATCCTTGATGAATTCAAAACCTTTGATTACACACTAGGACATCAATTTCTTGATATTAGTTTATAAATAATACTTCTTCAACACATGAAAATATCAACTACCAATTGCTACTAATTGTTTCTAGAAAGAATGAACAGATTTTTGTTTACCTATCATATACCAATCAAAACTTCCGGCTATGTCAACATTCTTCAACTTATCTTTATGACTCTGTACACCTTCTTGAGTACACTCACTTGCTCATGGAACTAAAATATCCACCTAATTATCTCCCCTTATGACCATACTCTCCTCTTAAGCTGCATAATGGATAAAAACTCTTCTATCTTCATTCATGCCATGTCCATATGGTATCTTAGATCAATCTACCTCCTTCATGAGCTACCATGACACAATCCTCATTATGAAAATTTCCTTTCATCATACTGATGTGTACATGAATGCTTCACTATGATAGACCTCTATCATACCTTCTCTTCTTCATGAAAAGAAAGCTAATATTATTCAACATATGCCATGAACCTCTATACACATTGAACACTTACCTCTTCATGATGATGATTCAATGAATAATTTTCATACTAGTTTTTCATGATTTTTCTAAGTTCTTCATACTGTGATCTGACATGTGTGATCATACCTTCAATTTATGATTATAAATTCAAAATAAATTCTATGGTTCTATGTTGGTCTTCATGCCATACATAACCATATATGATATAGTCTAAATAATTCATATTGGTATTACGCACCAATCACCCGCTCTCAAGTATCACGGATATATATATTAGGCCACAAAAACATCCTCTAAACTCAAACATTCACACCACACTCTTTAATTTTTTTATCTCTACCTACCAGTCCTTCAAAATCTTCTTGATGCACATCACCTTGTAGCATGTCTCCATGAATGTGATTGGTTTGATCAAGTCATCATACAAATACTTGGTAATCATCTATATCCTTCATCTTTACTTGTCCTAGTCATAGCTGCCTCAAGTTTTCATACCATGATATCATCCATGAAACATATATTTATGATGCTTCTAATTAGATCTGGATACCTCTATAAAGACTAATAAAGACACCTTGTTTTCATAGAGATTTAGAACACTATGAATTCAAGAGATTCCCAAATCTCCATCACCTTGCAATCACAAGGTTGATATTAATTTTTAGGATTCTATTGGTATTGATTTACATTCTGGATTGATTTAAACATCAACCTTATTCTCTTCTATATGAGTTGATAGTAAATACTCTTGACATTATTCAATATCTGACTTATGATCTTCCATAGCAAACAATCCACTTGGACTTGTAGACAAATAAGGACTAGGCATGAATATATTTTGTTCCTTATTTACCTCATTCATATGGTATAAATTTATGATATTCTTGACTATATTTTATTACTCCACCTCATTCATAGGATCATACTTCATGAGTACACCCTCTTTTCTTGATTGAACTTGTTCATCTTTCTCATCTTGCATTATCTTGCAATATGACCAATATTTTGACAATTATAGCAAACAATATCATACTTACCTTTTGAATGATATTAATTATGATTCCTTCCATAGTCCCATGAGTACTTATTCATAAGGGACATTCTACATTTTCTTTCTCTATGACCAAACAAATTATATGAAAAACAATAACCATTTAATGAGCTTGCATACTTCACAACATTTAGTTGTATGACAGGATTATACCTTCTATTATAGCTAACCTTCTTGTTCACACTAGAATTATCCTTGTTATTCTTGGCTTGAGATGATTCTTTATCATTCATATCTTCATCCTTTTGATATTCTTTGAATTTGAGACTTTTCTTATGATTTGAAGACTTATGACTATTCGGATGTTATCTAGAGCCTCAATGCTCTTTTAAACTTCTAATAGGTATTCAACTTACTAATTTCTTGATCCAAATATGAATTCAAGGAATTTATTTCTCATTCATACCTTGTGCATTCTTCTTCCCTAGCATTTAAGGATTCCATCTTTGTCTCGAATTTTATGTATTCTTATTACTTAGCCTTTAGAGTTTATATCACAACTTCAACTTGAGATTCCATCTCTTTTATAATTTCATCATGTTCATCAGCCATGCCACTAATTTTTCTTCATAATATTTGATCAAAGAATTCAATTTGTGATTCTTATTTCTTTGGATCTTCAATTCATATAGGGAACTTACTAGTTCTACCTCAAGATTTACTTCAACCTCTTCATCATCAATTCTTCCATGATATCGTGTTAAAAAATCACCTTGTTTCTTTAGCCATGAATATAGTTTCATTGTTGTCATGCCTGAAATTATCATCATCACTATCAGATGAACTATTATCACTAACATCAGAGGACCTGTTGTCACTACTATCTTCTTCAGAGTAGAAATTCCTCTTGTTCTTGAATGACATTTTCTTGCCATCATGCTTCTTGAAAATCCTTTTGAAATTCTTATGAAACTTATTGTCCTCATCATCATGTTATTCATGATCATCATGCTAATCCTTATTCTTATTAGGACATTTAGATGTAAAATTACCAATCTTACCATAATTAAAACACTTAAATGGAAGCTTACCTTTGTACTTACACTTAAGCCTCTCCTTATATTTCTAACAAACATGGCTTCTAACTTGTCATCATCAATATTTGAATCAAAATTATCCTTTACCTTATTACCTTATGCTTTCTTCTCAACCTTGAATGCAACATCCTTCTTGGGAGGTATTCCATCATATGTTTTCATCTCATAGGTAGTCAAGATGTCATGAAGCTCATCCATTTGCAATGTGTTCAAATCCTTGGCTTCTTCTACAACAGATACCTTTGGGTCAAACTTGGGTGTCAAGGACCTCAATACCTTTTAGAAAACTATTGATTCTTCCATTTTTTCTCCTAAACATCTGATGATATTAACCACCTCATAAAATCTCAAAAGATAAGAAATAATGTTCTCATCTTCCTTCATTCTAAAGATTTCAAACTGTCTTTATTGGGTTTGTAATTTTTACGATTTGACCTTGGTTTCACCTTCATAGATTATCAAAAATTCTCCCAAATTCCTTAGGATGTATCATAATGCATGACCTTCAAAACTTAGTATTTTAAATACCACATAACATAGCATTCATTTATTTATAATTGATTTCACAATAATTCTTACCTACTTTGCATCGGTTGGGGTGTAGTAGGTATAGTGTATCCAACAACCACTAATTTCCATATATCATACCCTAATGAAATTAGGTAGTTATTCATTATGATGCTTCAAAATTCATAATTGGTCCCATTTAAGAGAGGAGCCTTATTGGTTGAGAAACCTCATTGAACTTGATTACTATCCATACCTATGCTTATAGGATCTCCTTCAAGCTATTAAACCCATTCCAAAGGATCAAGATTTGATACCAATTTTTGGAAGCATAACCAATGGGGTAAATCAATGTATTTAAATGTTCTACTTCAACTATGTTAACTTGCACGAACCATCAAAACAACCATTAAACATACATTACCCATTGTGATCTTATTATGCATGAATTAACCATACACAAGAACACAAAGAAATATAGAACACAACATACATGTGGGAAAATATCAAGGGAAGAAAACAAATTGATATTTGTATTATAAAATAAAAATCAAGATTTAGTGAAGTACTAACCCCTAATTTTTCAAGCACCCACTTGACTTTAACAATCACCCACTTGTTAGAAAGCTACAACTCCCAAAGATTTAGTGAAGCACCAAATCAACAAGGAACACCAACCCCTAGCTTTTAGCAAGAAACAACTTGTAAGGAAACACCGAATCCCTAAGTGACTCAAAACAAACTCAGCCTCCATTTGATCAAGTACTAACTTATCCAAGACAAATGTTTCCCATATTCTTCTTCTTGCTATCTCAATAAATGATGGTATTTTTATATTCTTCTTTGTGTGCTCTCTATCTCAGATGTATAAGTCATATCATCATTATCTATGCCTCTTGCACTCATTTTTATCATAAAACATCAATGTTCTTCATACCCTTGCTGCTATGCTTTTGGATACTTACAAAACTACCGGCTATACTCCTTCGCTTATCAATCTTCTTCACCTTCACTAGGTCATATATACATTGACTTGATCATGCAAAAATATTGTAGGATGTTCTTAATAAACTCATTTTACTCCTCATACGGTCTATGAGATCTTATTCTTCTTAAGCATGCAGCATTTAACTCACTATTTTCTTCTAAGCTCTCAAATCTCAAATAGGCCTAATTAGCCTTTCTTATATACATGTATCTTAATCAAGAACACCGAGTTTGGCCATGATAGGGTCATAAAACATTATAATAACATGAAAAAATAATATCTTAGTCAGTCATATCTTCAAGATAGAATCAATTTTCCATAAGATCTCAAGAAGGCCTAATTCAATTAGGTATGCTCCTAACATTACATTTTGACTTTCATGAGCTCACTTAGCCTTATACAAAATTCAACAGCCTTTCATATATTCTATCTAGGACATCTAATATGCTTGTCTAATCTTGAATAACTTTGCATCATGCTTTCACACCATGAAATCTCCTTGATGATAAGACCTCCTATTAGGAATGCATACCAAAACTATATTCAAGAATGAAGCTTATATAACCTTGAATCACTCAACCATGGAAAATAAACATTTGAAAACTGAAAAATGACCTCAAAAGCATCACCAAATACTTTAGGAACTTTCACTTAGGGAATGAGGGCTCAAGAACATCTCTTCTCCAAGTACACTCAAAATTGTCAAAACCGCCCCAAGAACTTATCATGAGAAATTGACCTCATATAGCCACTTAAAGGCTAGAAATTGTCTATAAATAATCATATAAATTTATTATACGTCAAAATATCATCATACATCCATTTATTCATCTTGTTCAATGAAAAACGTGAGAGAATACAATAAAATCTTGAAATAAGCCTTTTTCTCGTGGGGTCCACTTACTCATCAAAAACATAGTGCCACCTAGAGATATCTCGGGAGAGTATACTTAATGCTCCAAAAATAAAACTAGATAACTAATCCATTTTGAGATTTTTAGCTATATACTTCATATCGACTTCATCTTAGGGTTTTAAAAGGGTTTAAGACTGTTTTGGTGTTAACGATTGTTCATGATATTTGGACCTCAATTCAAAAAATAATGTTAGGAATTATTTTATAAGACCCTTCTCCATATTTCCTCAATAGATTAGGTTCCCATGTAAAGTATTAACGTGTCAAATAAGAACTTAAAGTACACCTCGAGTTAGGATTATCCATTTTGAGAATTCGGTAAGACCAAAACCTGCAATATCTTGCTAAATCTTCCAAACCATGACTTGAAACTTTATCCTCATACCTAAAACAACATGCCTATCCTTTATCTATGCTTGTATTGGCATATTCAACTTGAAAAATAATCAACCTACCTCATTAGGATAGGAAAGACTCAAAATTGGTCTAGGTGCAGACCTCAAAACCACTTTTCATGATTTTTCCTTCAAGACTTGACCTCAAAACTTCAAGAACATACCTAGGAAAAATTGTTACACATCTGACAATGCTCACATGCCCATAATTTCCTTGAAAACGGAACCTCTTATTTCACTAGGTCATGCTTTCTTCATCTTTCCTTATATTCCTTGGTCTTCATGCTTCAACCGACCTTGAAAATGAATTCATACCTTTGGTCATGCATTGTAAATCATGTTCCTAAGATAAATAAATGATGTAGAACCTCTTACACTTGTGTGAACTCATCTCACCAATCTACCATGGCCTACTTGTCATCATACCTTCACAAGAACATCTATTGTCCTCACATTGTCTTTAAATTCTCTCTTTCCAATCAACCTTCATACATGATGCACTTTACTTTTGACATCAATACTCTCTCGACAAAACTCATCAATATCTATATCATATATTGGCATCAATCAAGAAACTTCCTCAATTTTGATATCAATGACAACATCAATAAAACACATAAATTTGACTTTTCATTAATGATCAACATGCTCTGGTATAACTACTAGCTCCTTTGACATCAATGAAAACATTCAATAGTGTCTTCCTAGAATAAAGTTTTCTCCCTAAATGTCAATATACTATCCAAGTGAGTTTAGTACTATTACTAGTTTTTGGATTTACTTTACCCTCCTTAATATGATAATATGGATTTTACTATGCTCAAAGGATCAAGTTGGGGTTTCCACTATGGATATCCATGATTCTAATCCTTCACAAAAGGTTTATTAGTCAGTTGGGTGGGGGTACCCTTTCATCAAAAAAATTCTCTCAAGACACCGACTACTTTGGGGTTCTTGTGCTACTCCTCACAATGAGTTTTTCCCCTAGCCATGCACTTCCCACGATTCTGGCAAATATCGAGGAATAATCCTGTCACCAAAAATTTAATTAAAATAAATTTTATAAAATTTGTAATAAAAATGGGTGATAAAGAGGGTTTTCTTGAATCAACGATCAATGAAAACCTGTAGTTAGTAGTTTAAGAACAATATTTATAAAATGGTCCTACAAAATAGTTAGAAGTTTTTCCTTGAGGTAGACAAAGTGAAAATAATGAAAAATAAAAAATCAAATTTTGATTCCTAAGATCACTTATAAAAATGTGAGAGAAGAGCATACACATGAAGTTGCTATGATTAAACAAAAATAGAAGCTAATAATGAAAGAAGCACTTAAATTAATAATCTATGACAAACATACAAGAAATCAGTCAGAAATAACCCTAAAACAAAATTTAGAATTAAAAGAACTTGTCGGAAAGTACAAACTTTTTAAAAATAGTGCAGAAATGCTAGCACATGTACTTGAATATGCTAGCATTAAGAGTTACGCTAATACATACACTTGAGTATGCTAGAGTTAACAGTAACAATAGCATGTGCAAGGAAACACAAACCCACACAATGAAATAGAAACACATATAGTGAAACAAAATCACGTGAAATAAGAATTTCTTTGTAATGCTAGCACATTGATAAGCACACTAGCACACATATAGAGGTAGAAATGTGTGCACATAGATGATAGAGCACGCATATGAACTCTAGCGCAAATTTAATGATGCACTAGTACAAGGAATATGGAAATGATCAAAATTTAGCAGACATGGCTAGAAACTTGTTTTTTTGTTTTCTCCTTCTTTGCTGCACTGTGAGCTTGAAACTTGGATAGTAAAGTTAGAAATAAAGAAAAAAATACAAAAATGATTAGATTAATAAAATGTAAGATAAAAAGATAAATGAAGTGTGGGTGTCTCAGCGGGCGTTCTAGAATGTGAGTAGTGAAAATATCAACAGAAGTTGAAAGAAAAACAAATAAATTAGTATACCTTTCTTCTGATATTTTCCTTGCAAACCTCAAGTAATATTGTGAAGCACTTGGACTTGTAGAATCTTGTATGTAAAAGGATTGCGGGTGTTTCTAAATTGTTCTCCAAAATTAGAATGCAAATGCTACGAGCTCATAAATATGAGGATGTGGATGACAATTTTGGCAGAAGTTGGATGTAAATTGTACAAAGCTTTCAAGGATGGATAACAAAGGAATGACCCACTTTTATAGGTAAGGGTGAGGCCACGAGAAGTGGATCATAGTTTGAATGAGCTCTAGGATCTTAATTATAATTTTCTAAAATAGTAAGACAATTTTGTTTGTGCAATTATGGATTTGTAGGGGCAACGATTATAAGCATAGTTTTTCCCCCACCATTATAGGGTTCTAGAAGTGGAGTGGAGTGGAGTGTGAGTAGATAAATAGGATTAATTAAATAACTAATTTAATTAGTTATAAATTGTGAGAGGATAATTAACCATTTAATTAAATAAATGTTTAATTAAATTAGCTAAAGGGTATTAGGAATTAATTTAATTAATTCCAAGGGCATGATAAATTAAATTAATTAATTCTAAAGGGTAGGAGTATGTAATTATAATTAATTTAATTAATTCTAAAGGGTTATGATTTAAATGATGGAATTAATTTAATTAATTCCAAAGGGATGTATTCTAGTAGGATATAATTAATTTAATTAATTATAATTGGGATGGAAATAGGCTAGAAATAGGTATGTGTTTTTAGGGTGTCTATAGTTGGTTCTTTTTCGGTGGTGCACACACCTATACTACAAGTCAATACTACAAGAAATCATGGCATCCATGCTTGTTCAACAAGATTTCAGGGATTGATACTCCAACATGGCAGTCCTTCCTTCCCTCTTCTCTTTCTTTCTCTTCTCCCCTTAAGTTGTATAAATGTAAGTGCTCACACACATTGTAAGGGTTCTTCTCCTATTTTCTTCCTTCACATATTTTGGAGTTTCATGCTTGTGAAATCAAAATTTATGATTTCTAACTTTATAACTTGTGAATGGAGGATTCTCTTTCCTTGATTTTGTATGTAAACTATTAAGCATCGATTAATACAAGTGTGGCTTCTTTGTTTCCTTCAAATGTTTGATGTTTGAAATGAATATCTCTGCCCTCTTGTGTATTTCACATTCTTTCAGTTGCTTGCATTAGATTTATGTGTATCTTTATGATCTTAATTCTATAACTTGTATCTATGTCCCTTAAAACCATAGAAGTTCCACACTTTCGTTTGGTGCATCACTACCCCTTTATATTTTCACTTTTTCTAGTTCTTTGAACTCTCTCCCTTGGAATAATTAGCTTAGGTAAGATTGTAATTTGTGGATTTTCCTAACACATGAAATTGAGGAAGATGACCTTCTCCCAAGTTTTGTCTCAAGCCACATGTCTAACACTTGGAGAAAATCCCATGTTGGCCCAAAATTTTGGATCTCCCATGATTTAGGCTTGGGTGAAATTTTGAGCTCTAACATATACCATGACACATACATAGTAAAATATTAGAAAAACTAACAAAGCGTTAGTTCAAGCAAAGGTAGGAAAATCACACAATAGATGTAAGTAAAAGCATGTAAGGAAAACATAGAAGAACACAAGAAATAATATGATACATACATGATACACAACTCAATATGTTGTAACATGATTGAGGAACTCAAGGCCAAGAAAAAACAATCAAGTAACATAGGGAACTTCCTAAAACATGTGAAATAAGCGATAAAGCATGAAAAACAAGAAATAAGCCATATGATGAAGATGATTATGAATCGGAAATGACTTGCAAAACAAATACTACACATGAAACACCCATTAACATGTTAGATTAATAAATAGTATGACACAATGTATGTATTGAGTGAATGAGGTAAGACAACGTAAAGCAATCAAGATTAGAATAATAACACTTGTTGTAATAAAGTGTAAAGTGGATGCCCCAACAGGTTGCGTAAGAATTGGTAGAGAGTAGTGTCAAGCATCCTACATCGTGTAACAATCTACGTGTAGCCTATGTTTAAATAAATGTACTACGTGAACACAAATGTGTATAGAAAAATGATATAGCTTATGATGTGTCAAACTAACATGACAAGTAAAGTGAAACATGAATAATATAAGCATGTGATATAAATAACCAAGCAAGAGAAATGCCAATATTTTTTAGGTTTGTATATTATTTGAATGTTTTTGGATTTTTAGGCCCCTTGAGGGCTTAAACGAAAACCTATTTATTGAAGAGAAGGGAAAGTGATTCGAGAATGCCCCCGAGGGGGAATATTTAGATTTTTAGCACTTTTGATGAATAAATGTTATGCATCCAGATAGGGGAAGCATATTTTCCCCTAGCATGCATGATGCAGAGTACCCTACTAATCGTCTTCTTAATACACCAACTCAATCAACAAAGAAAGAGTTAGATTCATCACTTATCAAAACAACCAAAAACCTTGAACTAGGTTCTTGTCAAGAAGCCTAAATATTTCCCAAAACATAAAAATGTCTTAAACCATTATACCAAATTCTAAGAAGGATTTTAACATTCTCCAATACCCCGATAAACATGACTAGGCTCCTCATAAAGTTTCAAACCTCCATTTTCTATAATTATCCTTTTAGACCTTAAACCTTGATTCTAGCCCTCCAAGATGCATTATTTTGATGAAAATTACAAATTACAAAGAATCATGCTTCACTACTAATATTTTTAGGTACCCTTTTCCCTCCTCAAAGTGAATACAAAGTTTCAGGGGATCCATTGTACACTAATTTGTTTTTATTCTCCTTATAGCATTCTTAATTAGCCCTTCTAACTAGCCATTTTTGCTCTTAGACCTTCATGTCCGGAACAATCAGAACTCTCAAGAATTTTTTTTTAGCTTTTTTGGATTCCCATTAGGGCTCTCTAGGTACATAGTAATTTTTTTATCTTCTCACTCCTTTCACAAGTCTCCCAACAACTCATTTCGCTTTCCAGTAGATTTTTAATAGGTCTCGCTAGGGTTTTGGGAAAATTCTTAGGGTTTCAACACTATTTATTTTTTTCAACATTTTAAAAACCTCATAAAACCCTAATATACCTTATTCATGCACATTTTAGTGGATTTTCACCTTTTTATCAACCTTCATGATATGTTTTCACTTATTAGTCACTAAGTCTTCTTGTTGCCCTTAACACTAATGGTCCCTTTAACTCTATTTTTGGACCTTTTCCTCTAGCCTTGGCTAAGTTTCTTCATCATATTATTATCACTTCCCTCTTAATTCCTAACAGCTAATCTCAATCATTTACCTACCCTCTTTCAAGATACTCTATATCACATGTTTTTTTACTCTACACCAATTTCTTAAGTTCTTGATTATACTTAGAATAAGACAATCATTAGTTAGTTTGTTTAAAGTATATATCAAGAATTTTTAAGTTTCTTCAAGGATTCCACACCTTCTAAATACCATTAAAATCTTAATATTTTTATGAATTTTCTACAAAACAACTATTTAACGACTATAGATAATCATTATACACTTATGTACAAAATTGTGTATTCAAGATTTTTCCTTCCAACTCTTATGGTTCCGACTTGTACAATGATTCTCATGAATATTTATCTTATTATTAAACCTTTATCTAGTTCCAGCAAGACTCTAAACATCTCAAACAAAAATTATTAACTTTACCTTCAACTTGTTCCTCCTAGGCACTCGGAACATGGTAAGTCTAGAGTTTGATTAATCTGATCAAGTTCTAACTTATCAAAGCTTAGGTAAAACATTTAAGAATTTATAAACTCCTTCTATAGGTCCTTACCTCTCTTTCTATCCATTTATAGGATTTTTCAAAGGTTAGAATTCAAATTATCCTTGTTTCTTCCTTGAAACCCTAGATTGAGTTCTTCCTCACAACGACATCTATCTTTTGTGATTAATTGGTTTTGGAAAATTCATGCTCCCAAAGGTCCTAATCACATTTACAACTTCCTCACCATATCTCTCATGATATCCAAGTCTCCTTATAGCATAGTAATCACCTAAACCAACTAATGTTAATGAAAATATATTCTAAGGGGACTACATTTGCAAAATTTACTAGTTCTAAACTCTAACCATCTAGCATATGGTTTATATCATTCCCTATGAATTAATGCACCTTCCTCCATAATATTATACATAGGTTCACTACCACACTGATATTTTTTCAATTATCAAGTTTTCAAGCACAAATTCATTTAATAAATACCGTCACAAATTACTTACCTTCCACTATGTGAAAATTCGTGGTCTTTACAAACTTTTCCTTACTTCTATTCAATCTCCTTTTGTTATCAAGAATGAAAAATCTTCTCACACATGGAGAAACATTCAAACAACATTTTCAAAGGAATCCATTCTTAATTTCTTCAATCATAATAACATAGTAACTATCCATCACCGTTTTCAAATTGAGAAGCCTTTATTGAATAAATATTAGATTTTAGAAAGATTAAAGAGCAATGAGGGCTCATTATAGAGTTGTTCCAAAAAAACTTCCTCACACCCAGAACAACCTCTCCCATTAGAATACCTCATACTAATGAAACCTATGAAGGTTTTGGCATCACAATGGAATGGGAGGGTTAGGGGGTGAATCAATCCTTCAAATTTCTAATTTTATTTACCATTAGATTCAACAATGAATAACATTCATTCATTCACATACATTTAACCATAACATATTAAGTGTGCTCAATACCATAAAATAAGCATACCATATGCAAGATAGATCATAGACAAAAGATTTAAGTGGGAAACCCTCATAGGGAAGAAAACCTAATGAAACTCTACTTATATTACATAAGGCAAAGTGATTTAGTGAAGCACTAACTTCACAAGGAGCACCAACCCTACAAGGAGCACCAACCCCTAATTTAGTGAAGCACACACTCCAAAAGGATGATACAGCCCCATAGGATGAAAAATCACTAACTCAACCACCTGAAGATGTTTGATCTCTAAATTTTTTAATGCCACAACTAATGGAGATCACTTATTCAACTCACATACTACCGTAGGAAAAACACTTGGTCTTTAACCTTGATCTTTTTTCCTCTTTCTCAACTTGTCTTACTTCTAACCTCTTGATCTCATGATGTAATATATTCATAAATATGAAAAAAATATGATATTACCTCAAATAATGCCTTTTTACCTATAAATAACTCTCCTCTAGGTCGCACTACTCCCCCATGCAAGACTAGCTAGAAAAATGAGCTCAAACTTCACTTTTATATGCTTTTGTTTCTTCCAACCCAAAGGAGGTTGGTCCCTCATGATAAATTTTACCCATAAATTATTATAAAATTCTATTATATTCATTTCAATAGTCACATATGACCCAAACAAGTCAGACTAGCTAAAATCCTCATTACATGTGCCAAAAATGGCTCAAAACCCTATGGGCACAATCTTAAAATTACCCTTACATCAAAACCAAAATTAGTAATGAACCATAACCCATTAATAATGAGTAAAATAAAAATTAACATCCATATATGGTTGTAATTTATCTCAACCAATCAAATTATTTCATTTAAGGGGCTTAATCCACTTTGTAAATCTTAAAACAATTGTTTCATACACCCTTCAACACCATGTAAAATTAATTTGATCACAAAATAAATTTAAAAAGATAAAAAAATCCATGAAACCGCTTTATGGAAATGGTATAACCTATATAACACTTCTAAGAAAAATAAAATCCTTTAATCAAGCTTAATCAAAACCATAACTACTTTTTCCTTCACCAAAACAACTTGCCAAAAAGCTCTTTCCATTTATACACTTATTCAATACCTCCCAATGGATTAATTTTATGAAAAATTAAGCCCTATTCATATTAAAGGTGATATAAATTATCACCCAATCCATATAATTCCTAAAAAACTCCAAACTTGCACCAAAACACATCCTATCTTGAATTGGAAAAAATATTCTGTCTAAAGAATGACCTGAAAACCTATCAAATCACCTCATCACAAGGAAAACATAATTAAAATGGAAATATATATAAATAATATTTCCAAAAAAACTTTAATCACCTTCAAAATCCACATGTAGCTTAAGTTATGGCCATTATACTTTGAGCATTGCTTTTATGGCCTCAAAACTACCTTTTGACCAATCAACTTGAATGGAACTCAAATGAACATGTACATACATGAACCAAAACCTTGATGGACATCAATAAAAGCTCACATAAATAAAAAAAAAAAAGAAAATTTAGCATTTACCTTCTTTAGAGAAATTTTCCTTAAACCTGAAACTCTTCATAAACTACCATTTTTAGGTGGGGCCCACTTATCACCACGACCTCAACCATACATTTATGGAAATATAAGAGATTCCTCTACAAAATAAAATCATAAATTTTTATGAACCAATAAAAAACTAGGTCACTATACCTCTCCTTTTGCAAACTTCTCCTAGCTAGGGTTTAACTAGGGTTTTATACCACTTTATCTTCTTAACATTCATTCATAAAAATGAGACGATAAACTGAACTGATTTTTTTGGAAACCTTATAGTCTTACCATATAAACATCCTTGAAAGCCACAAGGTCCCATACAAATCACATAATTCACAATGAGCATCAGAAGTTCAAATTCGAGCTGGATTTTCACTTGTTCTTGACCTTGTCTCACATAAAATGTCATATATTGTAAATTTCACATCCTAAAGAACCTGAATTTTTTCTCAAAGCACCATGAAACATCATAATAAAATTTTTAATCATCAGAATATCAATAAAATACCTCAATATCTCCATACTATCTCATTTTCATAGCTTCACCTTAAGGATTCTCAGTGTAGAAGCTAAGATAAACCGAAAGAATGCAATAAGTCATACCAAAACCTCTACAAATGACCAAACATTCCTAATACATCATGAAATACCTGAATTCAATCTTCCATGAGCTCATATAGCTCTAAACCACACTATCACATCTCCTAGCTACCATACCTGCTCCCATTGAGCACCTCTAACATAGTGAACCACTTGTATCTACACCATTCCACTGTTGTGAGTTCCTAATCACTCTTAAATAATGCTTTCCATCATACCAAAATGCTTCTTAAGGACCCAATAAGCTCATATTGTCATGTCACTTCACCTAGTCACCTGAATAGGCTTACAAGAGCAAGCACACCACATCGAATGTCACAACACTAACATAAATACATATGAAACATCATGTTAGCATCATGTACATCATCATATGACCATTATATAGCTTCCACTTTTGTCGTTAATGTGGTTTTTCATCAATGACAACACCTAATAAAGCCACATGCCAACAATCTTCCCCTTTGTCATTGATGGAAAACACCATGAACTTCTCCCCCCTTTTACATTAATGAAAAATTCATACTTGTAGCTCTCATTATTTACCTTATTAAGATTCAAAGCATCATTTTTGGTTAGAAACATCAACCCAAAATATCAACTAGCTCAATACCTTTATTCTTGCACAAAATCTGATTTTTTCCTTCATTTTAGGCATGCAAACACCATGCTCCCCCTGGGACAAGAACCTCCAACATCTAAACATCATAAATGAGAAAGAGAGAAGCATAATCATAACTTATTTAGAGCAAAAACAATATCTTTCTCCATGTATGCAAAATAGGAACTAATTCTCCTTAACCCTGCTTTGCTCTTTATGGAAACACTATATTTGATCGCGATATGAAACATAATTAATTTGAATCATGCCAACAATGTTAGTTCCAAGCATATCAAATCATTACTCACCTTTCTTGACAAAAATCCATCATCTCTAGGCATAAGACAAGCCTTACCAAGCACATTCTAGCTCTTCATACCACTTTTGATACTAAAGGCCCTAAACAAATTTTTTAGAGCAATTTCATCCAAATTTTCCATGTTACAACATTTCAACCATGATTTTACTCATCAATATAACACTCCCCTAGAAATATGAGCACTATATCTAGCTCGCAAATAAAAAATTGAACTCCTTACCTTGCTATCTTACCGAAAATTCATCTTGATCACTTTTTCTTGGTCCTAAAACCATTTTTAGTGCTTACCAATCCTATTTGACTAAAATATGGAAAATTTTAGTCTTGAAAAGTAAAAATTTGTAGTAAACATACCTCTATTGCATTGAGATCACCATATTCACTTTCTAGAATGCTAATTTTAAGCTCCTGTGTGTCATGAATAACCCAAACACACTTGCATAATATGTTTATACATGTAGGAGTATTTTTCTTGTCACCGTAGCATTGTCCAACCTCATTCCACTAGTTCACCATCAAGACAAGCATTATCAACTCCTTTAAAAATTTCCATGAGGTAGGAATATGTACTCCCCTTGTCCTAAAGAACATTTATAGTTCTATAGCTTCATCAAGTTAGTCTCATACTACAAAAATTTAGGGATATGAACCCTTACCTTAGTATATATACATTTATTGCTACTTGTTCCACCTTTAAATCTTCATGGATGATATAATCATACCTTTGTTTGATGGAACCATTGCCTATTTTCCTTGTACTCTGCCTTAGTCATCTGTGGTGAGATCAATTCAAATCATTATGGACCTTTATTGACAACAACAACAACCTTACTCTCTATACATACCCCTAAAACTCTGTATCTAACCAAGGATGTCCTTACTTCTCATTTCAAGACTTCATGACATCAAACCTCCTTAATGTAGATGTTTGTCATCTTCTAGATATTTCACACTTTAAGAAAATGTAGAGTCAATGTACATACATGTAGGCTCACACTCTCTAGACCGAGACTACTGTAATAAACCTTGCCATTAAAATACTTGTAGAGCTTACTCATATTTTTAAGTTATTCTTTGGTTGGATTCATCATCAAATTATGTGATATAAGAATTAGACATCTTCCTTACGAACCAAGACCTTGATTTAGAACATAATACAAGATTTACAAGCAATCACATACTGAAGATGATCATGATTTACAAATGAGAACACCTAAATTTTCCATATGCTAACCTATACACTATTGTGGGCCTTTTGAAGGACTCAAAGATCTATTTGTAACTTGATACTCACATCAAGAGACCTCAAACTCTAAATTTTGACTTGGCAAACTTTTCTTGCATGACACATAGTCCTAATGCAACATTTTAACTCAGAGTCACACCTTTACATATCTTGATGACCATCATGACTTTGAAGAAAAATTGCACAACTAGACACAATCAAGGATCATTGTTGTAGAATGATAAGATAACAAACTTGATAGTCCTTAATGGATCCTTCCTTGACATAGGACCAAAACTTCTTAAGAGACTGAAAAACTCTCATACCCAGATTATGACACCTTTTTCATGACTCAGGGAATAGGAATATGTATAAATTTTGTGAATATGAAACCAACTCTTAGCCCATAGGAAAAATATTTAATTTCTCAAAAAAACTATTTCCTCAACTATAGATGCTGACATACATATTGATGGACTAACAAACTTGATCTTGACACCTTTCCCAGACTAAGAAATCTCGGGGTTCATGATATAAGGCACATATAAAATAAAATATTCATCTTAAAGTACTCACTATATTGAATTTATTATATTTTAACTCATACAAACTAATTCACTTATTATAGTGACCTTCAAATAATTAGGATACCACTCTTGATAGGTCTAGAACACACCATTTCACTTGTCATGTGACTATGAAAAAGAAATACCTAACATGATCTAAACACATACTATTTATGAGCAAGGATTTTATCACATTTGAAACACTCCTTTAGACCATCTACACAACTCATATTTCTCATAAATGATTTATAAACCTTAAACACATACTTTAGGACTAGTCTTGAACAAATTTTACATGATACCACAAACAAGACCATTACTTCAAGACCTTATACACAGACACCTACACCTACCAAGGACTCAAGATACATGAATAGGTCATATAACATACCTTACAACACTTGAAGTTGTTTCCAATACACCATGCTTCTTCCATCTGATGTATGTCTTTTAGAAGCATAAAGAAGACATGTAAATTTCATTGGATCACTACATCACCCAAAACTCAGGTGATTCCCAAGGCTCCATCTTCTTTATATCCACATTGGTGTCAATTCTCAGAACCATCTTGCTCTTCTTAGATTCACTTGGCATGATGTCCTCCTTGTCTACCTTATTTTATTTTTCCTCAATAGAAAAGATCCTGTCAAAACACATATGATTCTCCTCTATATTGTTTTCAACCATAAAAAACATACCTTCTTGTTTTAAGGCTTGTACATATTTTATCTTGTCATCATTCTTATTATCTTTTGTGTTAATGTCATGCTTAGGTACATCAATCCTCATGTTCTTAACTTCATGAGTGTCCTCTTTGTTTTCCTTTATAGTGCCTATAGGATCAGATTCCTTTGTCTTCTTATCTGAGCATGTTTCCTCTTTGATAGTCCTCTTAACAAACCTATTCTTGCTCTGACAAAATCTTGCATTATGAATTGATTGTAGACAAATGAAACAAACTGCATTTATCTTTCTTCTAGGCTTAAACACAATAAGATTCCATCCACAATATTTTTCTCTATGCCCATACTCACAACATGAGTGACATTTACCCTTGAAAACACCTACATCATCTCCAAATGACTTTATCTTACAATCTCTAGCTCTATGACCAAAATCATGACAAAAAAAGAAATATACATTGAATGAAGAGCCATACCTCATAGAATTAGGTTGTCTAACTGAGTTAGACCTTCTCAAATTAGTCTTCTTGGTCACCATCACATCTGATTTGGAACTTGGACCAACTTCTCCATCAATCTTCACATGTACTCCTTCAAACCCTAGGTCATTTTTGTCACTTGTGGCCTTTTGACCTTATAGAATTACATCAAGAGATTTTGAGCTATTCTCAAGCTTCTCATACATCATCAACCTACTGGATGCACTCTCCAAATACGATTCAAAAGATTTCAATTTTTCTTCATACCTAGAATAGGCTTCGTCTTTCTCCTTTAGGGCATAGAAAAACTTTCCACTTGAGATTTAAAATACTTGATAGCTAGATCATGGTATTTATCCATTTCATTCATTTAATATTGCAATCAAAATACCAAAGACTCAACAATCTCATACTTTCTTCTCCAAATATCAGCTAACTTACCCATTCGTGCTTCTAGGATATCATTTAAGTTGCTAGTATTTCTTCACAAGGACCTTCTTTGATGATAATTGTTGGAAGAAAAATGGAATGAGAGGTGGAGGTGAATCAGTACTTCAAATTTATTATTTCATTTACCATTAGATTAAAAAATTAATAACATTCATTCATTCACATACATTCAAACATAACATATTAAGTGTGCATAATATCATCAAAGAACCATAACACATGAAAGAGAGCTCATAGAAACAATATTTAAGTGGGAAAAAATCATGAGGAAGAAAATAAAATGAAACTCTGCTTATATTACATAAAGCAAAGTGATTTAGTGAAGAACCAACTTCACAAGGAGCACCAACTCTCCAAAGACCACTAACCCCTAAATTAGTGAAGAACACACTCCACAAGGAGTCTACAACCCCCTAGGATGACCATACACAAACTCAGCCACATAAATATTTTTATCTCTCTGAATTTTCTACTTCCAACTAATGGAGATCACTTATTTAGCTCAAAAACCCTAGGATAAACCCTAGGTCTTCAACCTCGCTCTTTCCTCTTTCTCAACTTGTCCTTTCTCTAACCCCTTGATCTCATGGTGTCATATCATCCTGAATATAAAACACATATGATATTCCCTCAAATCATGCCTTTTACCTGAAAATAACTCTCCTCTAGGTCACACTACTCCTCCATGCAAGACTAGCTCAAAAAATGAGCTCAAACTTAACTTTTATATGCTTTTCTTTCTTCCAAACCAAATGAGGTCAGTCCCTAATGATAAATTAGACCCATACATGCTTAAAAATTCAAGTAAATTTATTACAATAGTCACATATGACCCAAATAGGTCATCCTAGCTAAAAACCTCATTACATGTGCCAAAAGTGGCTCAAAACCCCATGAACAATCTTTAAATTGCCCTTACATAAAAACCACAATTAGTCATGAACCATAACCCATTAACAATGAGTAAAATTATATTTAACATCAATATATGGTCTCAACTTATCTCAACCAATCAAATTATTTCATTTAATGGGCCCAATTCATTTTGCAAATCTCAAAACAATTGTTTCCTACACCCTTCAACACCTTTGAAACTTAATTTGATAAAAAAATAACTTCAAAAAAATAAAACATGCCATGTAAAAACTTTAAGGAAATTTAAGAACATGTAGAAAATTTATAAGCAAGTTAAAATCCTTGAATCAACCTTAAGCTCAAACCACAACTACCTTTTCCTTAACCAAAACAACCTACAAAAAAAATTGTTTCCAAAGGTTAGATCATAAAAATATTTATACAAACAATAAATACCTCCAAATGGATTAATTGGATTCAAAATTAATTTCTATTCACATTAAATGTGATAGAATGAATCACCCAATCCATATCATTCCTCAAAACTCTCAAACATGTACCAGAACACATCCTATCTTAAACTGCAAAATATTTTTGTCCAATGAATGACTTAAAAACCATATAAAATTACCTCATAATTAGGAAAAAATCATATAAATGGAAACATATATGAACTCTCTTTCTAAAAAAACTTGAATCACCTTTAAACTCCACATGTAGCTTAAGTTATGGCCATTTTATTGAGCACTACTTTTATGGCCTCAAAACTATCTTTTGAGAAGTCAGCCTGAATGGACCCCAAATGAACATGTACATGAATGAAAATGTCTTGAAACTCCATGGATATCAAGAAAAATCTCATACATCAAAAATGCCAATTCAGCCATTACCTTCTTTGGAGAAAGTTTCCTTAAACTAAAAATCTTTAGAAACTACCATTTCTAGGTGGGGTCCACTCATCACAATAACCTCAACCATACATTTATGGAAATATAAGAGATTCCTCTACAACATCAGATAATCAATTTTGACTAACAAATAAAAATTAAGTCAGTATACCTCTCTTTCTTCAAACTCGCTCCTAGCTAGAGTTTAACTAGGGTTTTATACCAATTTATATTCTTAACATTTGTTCATAAAAATGATGATAAAATGACCTGATTATTTTTGTGAAACCTTATAGAATCACCATAGAAACATCCTTGAAATCCACAAGGTCCCATGAAAATCACACAATTCACAACGAGCATCATAAGTTCAAATTCGAGTTGGATTTTCACTTGTTTTTGACCTTGTCTCACATAAACTATCATATCTTGCAAAATTCACATCCTAGAAACCTAATTTTTTTCTCAAAGAACCATGACACATCATAATAACATATCATCATAATATTAATACCATACCTCAATATCTCTAGCCTATCTCATTTACATAACTTCACCTTAAGGATTCTCACTTTGTAGAAGCTAGGGTCAACTGAAAGAATGCAATAACTCATAACGAAACCTATGAAAATGACCAAAAATACCCGATACATCATGAAATACATGAATGCAAGATTCCATTAGCTCATATATCTCTAAACCATATTGTCACATCTCCTAGCTACCATACTTTCTCCTAATGAGCACCTCTAACATATTTAACCACCGTATCTCACCATGCCACCTGCTTTGTGAGTGCCTAATCACCCTTAAATAATGATTTCCATCATGTAAACATACTTCTTAAGGACACAAAAGATCATACAGTCATACCACATCACCTAGTCACTGAATAGGCTTGCAGAGCAAACACACCTTACAAAATCTCACTTTATTAACAAAAACACATTTGAAACATCATGTCACCATCATGTAAATCATCATATGACCCTAATCCAACTTCCACTTTGTTATTAATGTGGTTTTGCATCAATGAAAACACCTAATAGGACCACATGTAAACAATCTCCCCCTTTGTCATTGATGGAAAACACCTTGAACTTCTCCCCCTTCTTACATTAATGAAAAATATACCCGTAGCTCTCATTCTCGTACCTTCTTCAGCTTCAAAGATTCATTTTTAGTTAGAAACATTAACCAAATGACTCAACTATCTCAATTCCTTGATTCTTGCACAAAATCTGATTTTTTCCTTCATTTTAGGCATGCAAACACCATGCTCCCCCGGGACAAGCAAATCCAACATGTGAAAATCATCAATGAACAAGAGATAAGCATAATCATACCTTATTTGGAGTAAAAACAATCTCATCCTTCTACGCATGAAAAATAAGCACTCTTTATCCTCAACCCTATTTTTCTCTTTATGGAAACATTGTATCTGATAGTGATATAAAACATACTTCCTTTGAATCATGCCAAAAATGTCAGTTCCAAGATTATGAAATCATAACTCACCTTTCTTGACCAAAATCCATCATCTCTAGGCATAATAAAATCCTTACTAAACACATTCTAGCTCTTCATGCCACTTTTGCTACTAAAGGCCCTAAACAAAAATTTTAGAGCAATTTCATCCAACTTTTCCATGCTACAACATTGCAACCATGCCTTTACTCATCAAGATAACACTCCCCCTGGACATATGATCACCATATATAGCTCACAAACAAAAAAATTTAACTCCTTACCTTGCTATCTTAGCTAAAATTCATCTTGATCACTTTTTCTTGTTCATAAAACCATTTATTCAAGTGCTTACTAGTCCTATTTTACTAAAATATGGTAAGTTTTAGTCGTGAAAAGAAAAAAATTGTAGGAAACATACCTCTATTACCTTGAGATCAATGTCTTCACTTTCTAGAATGCCAATTTTAAGTTTCCCCTTTCATGAATAGCCTTAACACACTTGCATAATATGTTTATACTTGTAGGAGCATGTTTCTTTTCAATATAGCACCTGTCTAAACCTCACCACTAGTTCACCATCAAGACAAGCATTATCAAACCAATAAAATGACTCTCCTTATCTTATCAACTCATTTAAACACTTCCATGAGGTAGGTATATGTACTCCCCCATCCTAAAGAACATTCATAGTTCTGTAGCTTCATCAAGTCAGTCTCAGACTACAAAAATTTAGGGATATGAACCCTTACCTTATCATATATACCTTTATTTCTACTTGTGCCACCTTGAAATTTTCATGGATGATGTAATCATACCTTTGTTTAATGGAACCCTTTCCTATTTTTCTTATACTCTACCTTAGTCATCTATGTGGCATCAATTCAAATCAATGTGGACCTTTACTTATAAAACAACAACCTTATTCTTTGTACATACCCATAAAACTCTCGTATCTAACCAGGGGAGCTCCTTAGTTCTCATTTCAAGACTTCATGGCATAAAACCTCCTTAATGTAGATGTTTTTCATCTTCTAGGGATTTCACACTTTAAGAAAATGTAGAGTCAATGTACATACTTGTAGACTCGTGCTCTCTAGACTTGAGACTACTATAATCAACCTTTCCATTAAAATACTTATAGCTCACTCAATATGATTTCAAGGTATTCTATGGGTGGATTCATCATCAAATCATGCGATACAAGCATTAGACATATTCCTTAAGAATTGAGACATTGATTTGGAGTACAATAGAGACTTTACAAGAAATCACATATTGAAGATGATCATGTTTTCCAGCTAAGAACACCTAACTTTTCCATATGATAACCTATACACTCTTGTGGGCCTTTTCAAGGACTCAAAGATATGTTTACAACTTGAGACTCACTTCAAGATACCTCAAACTATGAATTTTAACTTGGCACACTTTTTTTGCATGAAACACAATCCTAATACAACATTTTTACTTAGAGACACACCTTTACATATCTTGATGAACATCATGACTTTGAAGAGTTCCTACAAAACTTGACACATTCAAGGAACATTGTTAAATAATGATAAGACAACAAGCTTGACGTCCTTAATGCATCCTTCCTTGACATATGACAACAAATTCTTGAGAGACTAAAAACTCTCATACCTAGATCATGAAACCTTTTTCATGACTCGTAGAATAGGACTATGCACACATTTTGTGAATATGAAACCAACTCTTAGCCCATAGGACACACATTTATTTGCTCAATTTTTTTTCCCTTAATCAGTAGACCTTGACATATATATTGATGGACTAACAAAATTGATCTTGACACCTTGCCTAGACTAAGACATCTCGAGTTCATGATATAAGGAACATGTCAAACACATTAATCAACTTGAAGTACTCAATATATTTAATTTATTAGATTTGAACTCATAAAAACTCATTCACTTAGGAAAATTACCTTCAAATAACCATGATACCACTCTTGACAGGTGTAGAACACACCATTTCATTTATGTACATGACTATGACAAAGAAAGACCTAACATGCTCTAGACACATACTATTTATGAGCAAGGATTTTAGCACATTTGAAACACTCCTTTAGACCATTTACACAACTTAGATTGCTCATAAATGATTGATAGACGTTGGACACAGACTTTAGGACCAGTATTGAATAAATATTACATAGTACCACAATAAGACCATTACTTCAAAACCTTAAGCACATACACACTACACCTACGAATGAATAGGTCATATAACATATCTTACAACACTTGAAGTTGTTTCCGATACACCATGCTTCCTCCATCTGATGTATGTCTTATAGAAGCATAAAGAAGACATACAAATTTCATTGGATCACTACATCACCCAAAACTCAGGTGATTCTCAGGGATCCTTCTTCCTTCTATCCACATTGGTGTCAATTCTCAGAACCCTCTTGATCTTAGTAGATTCAGTTGGCATGATGTCCTTCTTGTCTACCTTCTTTTATTTTTCCTCAATAAAAATATCCCCTGTCACAACACATATGATTCTTCCCTATATTGTTTTAAACCATAACAAACATACCTTCTTTTTTAGGCTAATACAAATTTTATATTGTCATCCTTCTTCTTATATTTTTTGTTCATGTCATACTTAGGTATATCAGTCCTCATGTTATTAAATTCATGAGTGTCCTCTTTGTTTTCCTTTTCGGTGTTTACGAATCAAATTCCTTTGTCTTCTTAGTTGAACATGTTTCCTCTTTGCTAGTCCTTGTGATAAACCTATTATTGTTTTGACAAAATCTTGCATTATGGCATGATTGTTGAAAATTGAAACAAACTACATTTCTTTTTCTTCTAGGCTCAAACACACTAAGATTCCATCCATAATATTTTTATCTATGCCCATACTCACAACATGAGTGACATTTACCCTTGAAAACACTTACATCATCTCCAAATGACTTTCTCTTGCAATATCAAGATCTATGACAAAAATCAAGAAAAAAATAAATATACATTAAATGAAGAGCCATACCTCATAGCATTAGGTTGTCTAACTGAGTTATAACTTCTCAAATTAGTCTTATTTGTCACCATCACATCTAATTTGGAACTTAGGCCACCTTCTCCATCAATCTTCACATGTACTCCTTCAAACCCTAGGCCAGTTTTATCACTTGTGGTATTTTTACCTTCTAGAATTCCATCAAGAGCTTTGGATATCTTCTTAATCTTCTCATACATCATCAACCTACTAGATGCACTCTCCAAATCTGATTCAAGAGCTTTCAATTTTTCTTCATACCTAGAACATGATTCCTCTTTCTCCTTTAGGGCATAGAAAAACTTTCTAATTGAGATTTCAAATCCTTAATAGCTAGATCATGGTATTTATTAATTTCATCCATTTTATCTTGCAATACAAAGACCAAAGACTCAGAAATTACATAGTTTATTCTCCAAATATTTTGACTTACCCATTTGTGCTTCTAGGATACCTTTCAAGTTGCTAGACTTGATTCATAAGGACCTAATCTGATACCAATTGTTGGAAGAACAATAGAATGAGAGGGGGTGAATTAGTCCTTAAAATTTATTATTTCATTTAACATGTTATTCAGAAATTAATAACATTCATTCATTCACATACATTCAACCATAACATATTAAGTGTGCACAATATTATCAAAGAACGATAACACATGTAAGAGAACTCATAAACAAAAGATTTAAGTGGGAAATTCTCATGGGGAAGAAACCCAATGAAAATATACCTATATTACACAAATCATAGTGATTTAGTGAAGCATAAACTTCACAAGGAGTGCCAACCCCTAGTGTATTAGAGCACTAACCCTACAAGGAGCACCAATACCTAATTTAGTGTAGCACCCACTCCACAAGAAATATGAAACCCCTTAGGATGACCAAGAAAAACTCAGCTACATGAAGATGTTTGATATCTAGATTTTCTTCTATCATAGCTAATGGAGATCACTTATTCAACTCACAAACCCTAGGATAAACACTATGTCTTCAACCTTGCTCTTTCTTCATCTTTCTCAACTTGTATTTCCTCTAACCTATTGATCTCATGATTTTATATATTAATAAATATGAAACACATCTGATATTACCTCAAATCATGCCTTTTTACCTGAAAACAACTCTCCTTTAGGTTACGCTACTCCCCCATGCAATACTAGCTCACAAAATGAGCTCAAACTTCACCTTTATATGATTTTATTTCTTCCAACCCAAAGGATGTCGGTACCTCATTATAAATTAAACCCATACATCATTATAACATTAAATTAAATTCATTACAATAGTAAAATATTACCCAAATAGGTCTTCCTAGCTAAAAACCTTATTACATGTGATAAAAATGGCTCAAAACCCCATGGGCACAATCTTAAAATTTCCCTTACATAAAAACAAACTTATTAATTACCCATAACCAATTAATCATGAGTAAAATAAAATTTAACATCCATATATTGTCTCAATTTATCTCAACCAATCAAATTATTTCGTTTGATGGGCCCAGTTCACTTTGGAAATATCAAAAAAATTGTTTCCTACACACTTCAACACCCTGGAAACTTCATTTGATAAGAAAATCACATCAAAAAGATCAAACATTTCCATTAATTTTTTTGTTTAAATGGAAGAACCTTTATAACAATTTTAAGAAATTTAGAAGCCTTCAATCAACCTTATGCTCAAACCATAACTACTTTTGTCTTCACCAAAACAACTTGCCAAAAATGTTGTTTCCAAAGGTTAGCTCATAAATAACTTTCTACATGCATTAAATACCTCAAAATTTATTAATTGGATGTAAAATTAATCCCTTTTAATATTAAATGTGAAATAATTCATCACCTAGTCCATATCATGCCTCAAACAACTCCTAACTTGCACCAAAACATACATACTCTCAACTACCAAAAATATTCCCTGTCCAAAGAATGAATTAAAAACCATGAAAAATTACCTCATCATAGGGAAAAAAATCATATGACTAGAAATAACTCTGAATAATATTTCCAAAAACTTGAATCACCTTCAAACTCCACCTATAGCTCAAGTTATGACCATTTTACTCGAGCACTACTTTTATGGCCTCAAACCTACCTTTTGACCACTCAACCTTTGAATGGAGCTCAAATTACCATTTATATGCATGAAAATGTAGTAAAATCTCCATTTATGTAAATAAAAACTCACATACATCACACAATTCTAATTTAGCCATCACCTTATTTGGAGAAATTATCCTTAAACTGAAACTCTTTAGAAACTACCATTTTTAGGTGGGGAGCACTCATCACCATGAAATAAACCATACATTTATGGAAATATAAGAGAGTCCTATACAAAATAAAATCATAAATTTTGATTAACCAATCAAAGCTAGGTCACTAGATCTCTCTTTCGCAAACTACTCCTAGTTAGGGTTTAACTAGGGTTTTAGACCACTTTATCTTCTTAACATTCATTCATAAAAATGTGACAATCAACTGACTTGATTATTTTTGTGAAACCTTACATAATCACTATTTTTGTGAAACCTTATAGAATCACCATATAAAAATCCCTGAAATCCATAAGGTCCTATGCAAATTACATAGTTCACAATGACCATCGAAATTCAAATTCGAGCTGGATTTTCACTCTTTCTTGACCTTATCTCACATAAACTGTCATATCTTGCAAAATTCACATCCCAAAAACCTGAAATTTTTCTCAAAGAAAAATAAAAAATTATGATAGCATATCCAATCATCACAATATCAATTCCATACATAAATCTCTCCATCCTATCTCATTTTCATAGCTTCACCTTAAGGATTCTCATTGTAGAAGCTAGGGTCAACTGAAAGAATGCAATAAATCATTATGAAACCTCTAAAAATGACCCAAAAATACATGATACATCATGAAATACCTGAATTCAAGCTTCCATTGTCTCATATAGCTCCAAACCATATTGTCACACCTCCTAGCTACCATACTCGCTCCTAATGAACACCAACATAATCAAACACTTGTATGTGTACCATGTCACTATTATGAGCACCTAAGAACAATAAAATAATTTTTTCCATCATGTAAACATGCTTCCTAAGGACCAAAGAAGCTCATACTGTCATGCCACATCACCTAGTCATCTGAATAGGCTTGCAAGAGCAAACATACCTCACCGAATCTCACTGTACTAGCACAAACACATCTGAAACATCATGTTAGCATCATTTACATCATCATATGACCCTAATCCAACTTAAAATTTTTCATTAATGTGGTTTTGAATCAATGAAAACACCTAATAGGACCACATGTTAAAGCAAGGTGGTTATGGTTCAAACTACTAGCCTAACTAGGATTAGATTAACTAGGTTAGGTTTAGGGTCATTTTAGGATCAAATGAGTCATTTTATAATTAAATATAGGTTCTATGACCCTTTTACAAATTTATAAAATTATACTAACTCCTAGATTTCTAATTTATTACAAAGACTAATTCAAATATTCAAAGGACCATTTTGGAGGGACAACTCCAAATGGTCACGTATTACATTTCCATGAGTCAAAATAGACTAGAAACACCTCTTATATATCCAAATGGAGATAAAAAACCCTAAATAACTATAAAAATCCAAAATTAGATATTTATAAGTGATGCTCCTACATCAATGTGTGTGTAAAGTGATGTTTGGATGTGTAGGTGCTCCTTCAATAGTCGGTCTGAACCTATAAAAAAGTATGTCATTAAAAATAAGGGGGGTAGAATTCCCCATGGGTAAGTATCATTGAGACTAATCAAGAGTGTCATTTGAATCTAGATCAAATCATACAGGGGCTCGGGTTAGCTACAAAATATGAGAAAGGCTTGTGGGGCACAAAGAAGAATACTATTATATGCAAGTGATATATGGCCATGATATATTCTTCATCAGTGTAAGGTGGTCCATGCTTGGTCATGTGCTGATTCCAATGTGTCATGTTAGGCATGTAATCAAGGAATGAATATTATGAATTGTGACCATGCTCTTATGTAAAGGGTCGGTTATAGAAGTATTATACTTATTAATCTTACCTTTGATGTGTCATAACCAAGAGTGACCAAATGAAAGTGGAGTAGGTCAGGTGTTAATGGAAACCCACACATTTGTGGAGAGGATTCATGGACCGAAACTAATTAGTAACATGATGTATTCTTGGTAATCACTTTGGATGGATGTAGAAGATTAATAATTTTTAAGGGAGTAAGTTTGAATTATTTTAGGGCTTCATATGTGCACACATTATTTGCACACATTATTTTCACAAGTAGGATTGAAAGGAACATGTGTCCAATATTGTTTGTAAATGTAAAGTGTGCAAGTGAATGTATTGATCACATGTGTGGATGTCAGCCAGTATAGCCTGAGAAGTAGATGAAACATGTAGTGACTTAGAGTCTTGAAAAAGATGATTTCATTGGCCTTAAGGGTGAGTATTTGTTGCAATAGGTATTGACAAATACTAGTCATATGGCTAGATAGGCCATGGTAATCGCAAAATGGGTGTTTGGCTTTCTAAAATACTTTAGAGAAAATGGTGTCATTTAGTTGGGAAAGTGAGAAAGACATGATCTAAGAGAATGGATAGAAGATCTTGTGAGGTATTTTTGTGTGCAAGAATAAATAAAAATCTAAAGGTGGGAATATGATCAAGGGAATAGATAGCATTGTGAAAAGGATTCATTACATTGGTAGTAGTAGTTGGAATAGCGAGGTGAAACTAATATTCACCAAGGATGGTTGTAATAGAAAGAGAATGGAACATGGAGTCATCCTCATTGACATGGTTAAAATTTAACTTATAAAATTTCTTGTGGGTAAGCTCAATGGAGTGATCATCATCATCATCGACTCATTGTTCTTGACATTAAATTTTTGAACAACATTCTCTAGAGGATTTGGAGTAGAGGTAGACAATGGTATAGGAGAATATATAACAAGAGATATAAGATCGTGTAGTGGGAGATTGAGTGGAATAAGTAGGAGGATATGTTAGTTTTTAGTAGTTATGTTGTATTCCCTAACATTAAATGTATCCATATAGTGAGGGGATTTGGTTGTGAAGATGGGATAATAATATAAGTAACGAGATCAATTTTACAATATTTGAATGGTTTAGGGTCAACTGGAATAGTGTGTTCATACCCATCATAGGAAAATTTAACACATTGATGTACCATGGATGGGATAACTCACATGAAATGGATCCATGGACACCCAAGAATAATATTGAATTGAAATGGATTCCATAATATAAAATAAAGTGGGGATTTTTGAGGCCCTACTTGTAAATCTAGTGTGAGTGTACCTATGGATGTTTAGGTGGTGGTGTTATAGCCTCACACAATAAGACTAGAATTTTGATTTCCGTATCATGGATGCCTAATTACATCAGAACTAATTTAACATAAATGGTTAATATTTAAGGGGGTAGTAACTGATGGTATATTATCCTAATCAATTAATTTTCCAAGGCTAATTATGGCAAAATCAGGAATAATCATTGAACAAAGCTAAATAATGATAGAAAATATAGAAATGAGAGAGATAAGAAGAATTAGATGATATCCTAAACTATGTGCTAATCTTCTCTATTCTAAATAATCATAATTTAGAACACACATTCCATGCCAATCAATCTCATAACAGATAACCATATGCAGCTATAAATGACTCGGTGAGCTACCGATCTCTCATTTCACAACTCGGTTACCAACCGATCACTTATGTTAACTTAAGTATCCTATGGGTATACTATGTATACTTAGTTCTCTTACCCTATTATGGGTATTTAGTGTATAATTTTTGAATATAGGAACCACTCACTAGATGATGACCTAGGGTATATGGGCATACTCATTTCACATCCTTCACCCCACTCATTTATTATCTAAAATGACCTAAGTCAATTGAATGTGCCAAGTTACCCTAAGTCATTGAGAGTCACTTCCTATGCTAAATCATATCCTTAGCCTGATCTAGAGAGAAACTAAGTTCAAGTCCAAGTTTGAGTAGATCTAGATGAACCAATGTTGAAGGGTGTTGCAACATGTCAATGTGCCAAGTTACTAAGTCAACACTTATATCCTCGTGAAGACCCAAGTCTTCACAAGGGTATTGCGGTACTACAACCTTGGTATCCTCGTGAAAAACCAAGTCTTCACAAAGTTGGCATGTGCCAACATCCAAAGAACTACTTCATCATGATTTACACACATTAAGAGGTCATATATACTTAATTACCATTGGATTAAGATTCAAATCACAACAACCTTGCATAACCCTAATCCCAACAATCCTTAAGTTTTCCATCCTTATTAGAGTTGATTAAATAATATGAAACCTCATAACCTATGATTTCTTTTATGTTCATTAAATTTTTCTTAATGTGTAATTAATCAAAATAAAACAACATCTATCATAAGATTTAATTAATGTGTCTCAACCATTCAAGGAATGTATAAGAACCAAAACAGGTTCTGTTATGAAAGACTTCATAGATATGAAGTCTAAATGGTTATCAAACTCATATACCATTCATTTATTTTGTATCCTTTTGAGAGGAGGAGAACCTTCCTCATTATGGTTAAGTATTAGGATTTATTATACCCTTATCCAATTCACACATCCTGATATTTTAACTATATGTTCATAACATCATAATATACCATACAAGATTAGGTAAAGAACAACAATACATGCAACTTAGTAAGTTGCATTCAAGTAAGGGAAATTGTACTAATTCCCATTTATCCAACCTATTCAATGACAACAGAAATAAGGATCCAATCAGATATGAATGACAACATCAAAGATAGGATTACAAATTTCCTTCATATTATGAACAAGAGAATTGACATAATCAATTAAGTAACTTCAGTCTTTTCAATTCATCATGATAAATACACATTTTACAAGACTATGCATTACTGACATATTTCATGTCAACAACATCAAGATCATTTAAGAATACAACTTTCTTCCTTCAATACATCTCAATAATAAATCAAAATTCTCTATAAATGGTCCAGACTTTTAAGCAACCAATACATCATAAAATTTATTGCCTTCCTTTATCACTTACGAAGTCCATCTACAAAAATTGCTAGCATGGGTCAGTTCATTGAACTGAGCATGATAAGCACTAAGCATTAAAATGATGTGCTTTCAACTAACTATTTCATTAAACCAACTCTACTTTTATGAAATAGTGAGGTCAAGAAGAACAAATAAATCATAAGTAATAACAACCATAAAAGAAGAACAATTAATCAATTTGAATAACATTCAAGGAAATATCATGATGTAATCAACAATCTACAACATGATATCAGATAAATAATGTTCCATCCAATACACTTATCCATATCAAATAAAAGTACCTTCTAATTATTTCCTTCAATTCATCTTAATTTGAAATACAAAAATTAACTTCACTATTTAACCAAAATAGAGTTACCTTCAAATAGGAACCTTCTAACTTAGTTTACAAATTTCATAAAAAGACACTACAACCAAGCTCATTCCAGCTTCATAAAATATTTAGGATGAATCATCTAACAATATAAGTAAATAAGAGTTTCACATATCAGATGTGACATCCTAATTCCAAATCCAAGACATAGCCTAATTTCTCAAGTTAGGCCATACATTAACATTAGGATAGTATTTACTCAATGCACAACATCTCACATTAGTCTTCTATCACAAATATTAAAAACCTTTAACACAAGTCAAGAGGATAAGAAAGTAGTAATGACAACTACCCAAGAGCATTAAAGAAAAGTAATGCAACTAAACCAATTAAATCTAAGACAAGATTTACCCAAAAGAAGAAGAAACGACTGTGATAAAACAATTTAGAACTTCCTTTACAATTTGTTAACCCAAATCCCCATTCACAACTCGAAAAAAGAACACAACACATAACCTCTTATAATTTCCAAAGGGGTAGTGATTAGACTTTACCTCAGAGAATGAAAGAGAAGGAGTCAAATGATCATGATCAAAGGGAATTCCTACATTCTATCACACATGAAGAAGGTCACAAAAGGAAAATGCAGACCCAATCACAACATCCCCAACTCCTTTATAAAAGAAAACACATATAAGAAGAGATTAAACAAAATGTGTGACTATTGTGTTTGAAATAGATTTAAGCAAGGTTTCCCATCATGGACATCCAACGATAGTGATATTATACCCATATCAAAAGGAGATGAAATGAAAAAAGTTGTTAATCACCATACAGGGTAATTACAGTCTCCAATAGTCATTCAAAATGTCAAAGTTTCAGTCAAGGATCCACTAAGCTTATTCCATTCCTTCAAGACGAAAGATAAAAAAATTAACAATGATCGACTCTAATCAAAACCCCATTCGAGGTGAGAGAAATACATCTTATGAAGGGACAAAGAAGGTTCCATCACGATTCGATTCCAAAGAAGGTGCAACCCAAAAAAAATGACAAGCTTAGACTTAGCACAGCTCAAGTCTATCAACAAAAAATTATTCCTTTCATTTCAATCTTACCCAGAGATTAACTGTATACATCTAAGAAATGACAAGAGATTCAAATCACTCAGAGATCAAGAAATTATCAAACTAATTTGGTTAGTTCCAGATCAAGAAACATCATCAAAATTTTGAATAACATTTTAAAGCTTCATGAAAACCAAAAATTGGGAAGTTCAACAAGTTTACCCTATCAAGTTACCAAGAGGTTAACCTAGATCAGGAATGGTATTCTAAATCAACAACATCTAACTCAACAAGTAGTAGACAACATGATCAACCTCTAGAAAGCTCAAATAGAGCTACGAGAGTAACCCAAGTATCGACTCAGACAAAGCCAACTCTCAAATGTCCTCAACCAAATAGGACATCATCTATGTAACCTTTAGTTCAGTACTCAAGAACTTAAAGAAGACACAATATAAATATAAGATCAGAAGAAAGACTTCAACACAGTATTCCCAACAAGATAACATCAAAATCAAAGTGTCCAAGAAACAATTAACCCATAGTTTCCTTAAAAGAACTTAATTCGAGTGACTCAGTTTTAAACTAAAAGTTTAAAGGAATAATAAAACATTCACTCTTGTTTCCATACAAGAAGAACCCAAAAAAAGAGATTCCAAACACCCAATAACTACTCCTCGCTCCCATCGAATACCAAATTCAAAGAACTGATTAGATTATATAGTAAGTTCAAGAAGAAAACACTTATTTACTATTTTCCATACAAACTTGACTTACCCAACATGAAGCAAAGCATCCATTTACTAGGTAGTTACACAAAGCTACATTACTTTGAAAAATCAAGAGAAGTAATAAATATAAATAATATTCATGTCTTCTACCAACCAAAACGACAACCCAGTTCAATATAAAAGCTACAACATAATTCCATAAACCCATTTTGGGAAGACAAGAAAATCCACACAATTTCAACATTACTCAAATCATAAAGATTTAAGGTGATTCAACATAAACCAAATAGGAAAACAACTCAATGACTACCTTTCCAAGCAGAGGTTCCTCAATCAGAGAATACAAAAAATATTCAAGCAAGGAAACCAAATAACCATCACAAAATAAAAACCCATTTATCTCATGAGAGAAAAGTTGTTTTAATGAAGACATTTAGAGAAAAGTAGAGCAACTTAATGGATAGAGCCTATCATGCACTGATAGTGCTTCTGTCGATTCGAAGAAGATTTCCAGTTGAGCCTTCACAACTCCTTCTTCTCAAACAAATCAACAACCAAAAACTTCCTTCTCAAATGCCTCATATACTTCCATTGGATCAAAAATAGTCCAAGGGAGTTAAAAATAATAACAAACTGAAAATAGAACTACTGCTGGTTCAAAGAACCAGATAGCTCCATGCAGAGAAAAATCAAAATGCATGAAAGACCAAACAACTCCCAACAAATCCACTCACATGGTTTCCAAGGTGGTTTTCTCACCAAAAATGATGACCATAAATGTCATTAATTTCCAATCTCCCACCTATATCTCCACACCACCGCTAAAATTTGGCGAGTCCAAATTCAAAGAGAACATGCATTGTTTAACTTTAGTGATGGTGCCAACTAGGATTCCCTCTAGTTTCCATGCCTCTGTCAAACTGACAGTACCGTAATGTTTTAAATTCAAAAATCAAATCAAATAAATGACTTAGAAACCATCATCCACCATCTCATACTTTCCATGTGACTCCCCTTAGGTCCCTTTCTATCCTTGCATTAGTTTAGGATAGATATCATTAGCTTAGGATCCGACCTTAGGTTAGTTTAGAAAGTATTTACCTTAGGTTTATAAACATTTCCTTAGGTAAATTTTCCATCTTAGGATAGACCATACCCCATACCAATTTAGCATTAGGTAATAGGTTAGAAATAAACTTATAGTTACCTTAGGTTATTTCCAAATCCCCAACTTTGTAAAACATACAACTTAGGTTAGGATGCAACAAGATTAGTGTAAACATAGACATAAGGTAGGTCTAGTTTACCTTAGGTTAGAATCCCATTAGGATAGATCTTAAAGATCTAGGACTTAGGTTATTACCCTCAATAGTCTGAAGTAGACCTCCATCCTCTTTACGCCATTCAACATCCTGAGAAATTAGCAAGAAGATCCGAGCACACTACTTACAACAGAATGCAAAGCAAGAACTTCCAATAAGATCAATGAAATTTTGTATAAATACAAGAGTTCAGTCCTTTATTTCCTTCAACCTCTTGAATGTCAGTTTACCATACAGATCAGGTAAGAAGAATTAAAACATACCTTAGATCAATGAAATTGATCAAGGTTTCATTATTATAAAGAGATAATTTGCAAACAACATTACCTATTTACAACCTTTCTTATCTCAAAAAATGGATTCCTTGCAAGCAACAACATTTCAGCAAAATGAATCCAAGAACAAAAATAAATTATCCATGGAAAGCATGATTTCTAACAGTCAAAAGAATACACCTTCTTAGGACAAATCACATGTCAACGCTTGCAATGCAAAAGAGGAAAAGTTAACAGTTTTCCACAGGTGTTACATACTTCCCTCCTAAAAAGAATCATCATCCCGATGATTAACTTATTTAAACAATTTGCATCAAGGATAATCAATTTATTATCTTTCTTTCCATATGTTCAAAGTAGAACTGGATTTTTAAAATTCCCAAAATCAACATTTACGTAGCTGTTTTTTTAAACAAATAAAATATCTACCCAAAATTGGTAGATTTATTGTCATAAAAAAATAAAATCACAAATTTTATCAGTCAACAAAATCAATTCTATTCAAATAAATATGGAAAAGTAGTTTTCATATCTTCCAGATTTTCCTAGGTTGCACTTTCCTCATTAAACTGGTCCCACTAGACCTTACATTGACTTATTTCATGATTTCTTAAGTGCAACTAGTGAGTTTCCAACACTCGTATAGGCTTAACCATGATTATTCTTGGTCTTGGACCTGCAAGGAATTCCAATTTAATACATGTGATAAATCTTGAAACATATTTCTTAAGCAAAGAAATATGGAAAACATCATGCATTCATGACAAAGTAGGAGGTAATGCTAAATGATAAGCTACAGGGTTGATTATTTCAACAATTTCAAAAGGTCCCACATAACGAGGTGATAACTTGGTAGCCTTGCCAAAAGTTATAGAACTCTTTTTTGGTTTAACCCAAAGAAAGACCTTCTCACCAAGTTCAAATTTCCTATCAACCCGCTTTAAGTCAACATAACTCTTTTTCCTATATGTTTCTTCTTTCAAGCGTTCATGAATCATTTTAACTTGTTGTTCCATTTCCATAAGGATTTCAGGTCCAATTACCTCTCTATCCTCAATGTTGTCCCAACTAACAGGGGTTCTACATTTCCTTCCATATAATGCTTCGAAAGGTGCCATCTTTAGAGAGGCATGATATGTGTTATTGTATGAAAACTCAACTAATGGAAGGTACTCTTCCCATTTATATTTGCTGATCCATACAATACATTCTTAACATATCCTCTAAAACTTGATTAACTCTTTCAGTTTGTCCATCCATTTCCGGATGATACATAAAACTGAAATTCAACTTAGTTCCTAAAGTTGCATTAAGTGTTTGCCAAAATCTTGAAGTCATTCTTGGATCTCTATCAGATATGATTAATTCAGGTACTCCATGTAATCTGAAAATCTCATGAACAAACCTTTTTGCTAAAATAGGTGAATCATCCTTAAGATTACCAACAATAAAGTGTGCTACTTTTTTTAGTTTATCAACAACAACTAGAATAACATCATGTTTATTTCTTGACATAGGCAACCCTTGTACAAAATCCATGCTTATCACTTTCCATTTGTACTTGTGGTATGTTGTGAGGATACAATAAACTAGATTTGGATGCATATGTTCAACTTTAACACATTGACATTCTAAGCAATGTGTCACAAACTCAATCACGTCCTTTTTCATCCCTTTCCAGAAATATTGTTGTTTTATATCAGCAAACATCTTTGTAATACCAGGGTGTCCAGAAAAAGGTGAATTGTGAAATTCAACTAATAATTTCTTTCTTAAATCATTTAGCAAAGGTATGTATACCCTATTTTCAAATCATAAGATTCCTTCATTATCAAAGTGAAAACCTTTATATCTCTCATCATTTGGATCTGCAACAAGTGTTGTTTTTACTTGCTGAAAATAAGAATCAGATTCCATAACACTCTTTACTTCATCCTTGAACTTGAGTTCTCAATGTTATAAGAGCATAAAATGTGCTTCCTATGACTTAGAGCATCAACTACCCTATTTTCCTTTCCTTTAATGTAACTTATGTCAAAATCATATTGAGATAAAAACTCTAACCATCTTCATTGTCTTGCATTCAGATTTGGCTGAGTAAAAATATACTTCAGCCCAAGATGATCAATTTTTAATTCAAAAGGTTTACCAAGTAGGTAATGCCTCCAAACTTGAAGTGCATGAACAATGGCAGCAAGCTCTAGATCATGTGGAGCATAATTCAGCTCATGTAACTTAAGTTTTCTACTTTTGTATGCTATGACATGATCATTTTGTAACAAAATACCTCCAAGACCTTCCCTCAGATGCATCCATTACAACAATAAAGTCTCCATTAGGGTTAGGTACAACCAAAATAGGTGCTGAAGTTAATTGATCCTTTAAAGTTTTAAATGCAGATTCACATTTCTCATTCCACACAAATTTCTTATCCTTTTTCTGTAATGAAGTTATTGGTGCAACAACTTTGGAGAAATCTTTAACAAATTTCCTATAGTAACCAACAAGACCCATGAAGCTTCTAACTTCATGTACATTCTTTGGTGCAGGCCACTCAGTTATAGCTACAATTTTAGAAGGATCTATAACTATTCCATCTTTTCTTATAACATGACCCAAATAGTGCACTTCCATGTCATAGAAAGAACATTTAGACAACTTACCAAATAACCATCTTTTTCTCAAGATTTCCAAGACTATCTTCAAATGCTCATGGTGTTCTTCCATACTTTTAGAATATATGAGAATGTCATCCAAGAATACAAGCACAAATTTGTCCAAGTATTCTTGAAAAATATTATTCATTAAATTCATAAAAGTTGTAGGTGCATTTGTTAATCCAAAAGGTAAAACTATGAATTCATAATGTCCATACCTTGTTCTAAAAGTTGTTTTATGAATGTCCTCATCCTTAATTCATAACTGATGATATCCAGATCATAGATCTATCTTAGAATATACCGATGCTCCACGCATCTGATCAAATAGATCATCAATTCTAGGAAGTGGATATCTATTCTTAATCATTTCCTTGTTCAACATTCTGTAATCAATACACAATCTAAGTGTTCCATCTTTCTTTTTCACAAAAATTACCGGTGCTCCCCAAGGTGAGACACTCGGTCTAATCAAACCTTTAGATAGAAGTTCTTGTAACTGTGCCTTAAGCTCTACCAATTCAATAGTAGTCATCCGATAAGGTGCCTTAGAAATAGGCTCGGTTCCAGGTTTGATTTCAATTGTGAAGTCAAATTCCCTTTTGGGTGGAAGACCTGGTAACTCTTCCTAGAAACACATCACTTGTAGTTTCGTAATAGCGGGTAACGTTCTAAGAAATCACTATTTTCTTCAGTAGATTCAAAAATTTTTACTGCATATAAGGTACAACCCTTATTTTTGGCCTTCTTAAGTTGCATAGCAGATAATTTCCTAACTAAATTTCACATTTTACACCCTGAATCTCTGTTGTTTTCTGTAGGTCATCTAAACAACTAATATGTTTTTCAAAATAGTCCACTTTTGCTTTATGCTCAGCTAGCCAATTAACACCTATGATTACATCATAAGACCCCAAAGGAGCAACATAAAGATCAACTTCCATGGAAAAACTAGGTAGATCAAGGACTGCTCCAAAAAGACACATACTAACTATATGAACAACATTATTCCCATAATGTATAACCCATGATTTATCCATTTTTCCAAGCTTTTCTTTTTAATTTCAATGCTAATTTACTAGAAATAAAACATTCAGTAGCTCCGTATCAAAAATAATAGTTACAGTATGCCAAATAACTTACCCAAACTTCTATGGGTGTGACTTGCTTTTCAGCTTGTTTGTCAGCTATTGCAGCATGTGTATCTTGTGTTGCTGATTATGGTCATCCTTTTTTTTCAAAGGACATTGATTTGCATAATGATCCTTTCCACAATTGTAACAATAGCCTCCTACAGGTCCCTTTTTAGGCTCAAATTTATTCCCAGCCTTAAAGTTATCATTCTGACCTCCATAGGACTTCTGTCCATTATTATTGTTCTTGAAAAAGTTATTGCATACATTAGCAACAGGCTTATTTGTTGTTGTTTTCTTATTATTATCAGTCAAAGAAACTTACTTTTCATACCAAAATTCTTCCATGGTCCTTTCTTAGGTGCAAGAGATGATGAAGAGGAGTTTGGAACTTTCTTTCTTACTTCCTCCTTATGAGCAAAAATCACCTTTAATTTTTGTTCCTACCTTATGGATTTTTCAACAACCCCTTCCATAGTGGTTGGGATGTGAACATCCACCTCTCCCCTATAATGGGATTCAATCCCATGATAAATTTCCATATCCTAAACTTCTCATCAGTTTGATACTGAGGTACATACTTAAGGAGTTTAGTAAACCACTCCCAATACTCTATTATAGTTAATTTTCCTTGGGTTAAGTTCTGAAATTCAGTCATTTTCTGATCATAGTAAAGTTGTGGCAGCCATCATTTCCTAAAATAACTTTTAAATTGATCCCAAGTAATATTAGTTTCATCAATGTTCAACTCAACCTTACGGTTGTCCCACCATGAAGATGCTTCATGGGAAAGCTGATATGCTCCCCATATTGCCTTTGTTTCCTCTGAGAAATTCCTTATTGCAAAGTACTTCTCCATTTCATTGAGCCAATTCTCAGCTCCATCTCCTAATGTGGTGCCATCAAACTTAGGTGGACTTATCCTTTTGATATCATTAGTGAGTTCAACTGCCAACCTTGCCTTTTTATTTTCTGGCTGATCGGCATGTTTACATTGTTATTATCAACACCCAAATTTCCCAAATTGGCATTGTCCATAGGAGGTGGCTGATTGTTATTACCAACATCTTCTTCCTCCTCATTTCCCATTACTTTTGTTCAAGTACAAGTCAAATGATCTCTTGTGTCCAACAGGGCAAAGGATCTCATCGAGTTTTTGGGCAAGTTGTTGCTTCTCCACCAGTGGTGGGTTGTTTGCAACATTTCCTCTTGTTCTAACCATTTTCTTATTAACAAGAAAATTTGAGTTTTATCAGATTATGGACACAATAGGTCCAAGAGCTATAACCTTTAGCTCTGATACCAAGATGTAACATTCCCATTTTAAGACTTTAGAAACAAGGGAAAAAAATTTTTTTATATAATGTTCTCTATTCTAAATAATCATAATTTAGAACACACATTCCATGCCAATCAATCTCATAACAGATAACCATATGCAGTTGTAAATGACTCGGTGAGCTACCGATCTCTCATTTCATGACTCGGTTACCAACCGATCTCTCATGTTAACTTAAGTATTGATACTATGGGTATACTATGTATACTTGGTTCTCTTACCCTGTTTTGGTATTGAGTGTTTTGTTTAAGAAATCTATCTGAATATTTGTTACCATATTCATCTAAAATCACATTTCTCAAACTAGGTGACATAGGACAACAAACCAACAGCAACTTGCGATACTTTGGCCAAAGATTTTCCAACATATTGTTCATGTTACTATTCCTAGATGACATACTCATCTAATCGAATACGTCCTTCACCCCACTCATCTGTTATCTAAAATGGTCTTTACTAACTTTTTTCAGTCCACTTGTCCAAGGTTTGACCCCCAACTAGTTATTGATATAATTTGGTATAGGGAACCACTCACGATGACCTAGGGTATATGGGCATACTCATTCGACCTAAGTCAATTGAATGTGCCAAGTTACCCTAAGTCATTGAGAGTCACTTCCTATGCTAAATCATATCCTTAGCCTGATCTAGAGAGAAACTAAGTTCAAGTCTAGGTTTGAGTAGATCTAGATGAACCAATGTTGAAGGGTGTTGCAACATGTCAACTACAACACTGTATCCTCGTGAAGACCCAAGTCTTCACGAAGGTACAGTTCTGTAGTTGGCATGTGCCAACATCCGACAGAACTACTTCATCATGATTTACACACCTCAAGAGGTCATATCCACTTAATTACCATTGGATTAAGATTCAAATCACAACAACCTTGCATAACCCTAATCCCAACAATCCTTAAGTTTTCCATCCTTATTTGAGTTGATTAAATAATATGAAACCTCATAACCTATGATTGATTTTATGTTCATTAAATTTTTTCTTAATGTGTAATTAATCAAAAATAGAAACAACATCTATCATAAGATTTAATTAATGTGTCTCAACCATTCAAGGAATGTATAAGAACCAAAATAGGTTATGTTATGATAGACTTCATAGATATGAAGTCTAAATGGTTATCGAACTCATATACCATTCATTTATTTTGTATCCTTTTGAGAGGAGGAGAACCTTCCTCATTATGGTTAAGTATTAGGATTTATTATACCCTTATCCAATTCACACATCCTGATATTTTAACTATATGTTCATAACATCATAATAAACCATACAAGATTAGGTAAAGAACATCAATACATGCAACTTAGTAAGTTGCATTCAAGTAAGGGAAATTGTACTAATTCCCATTTATCCAACCTATTTAATGACAACAGAAATAAGGATCCAATCAGATATGAATGACAACATCAAAGATAGGATTACAAATTTCCTTCATATTATGAACAAGAGAATTGACATAATCAATTTAAGTAACTTCAGTCTTTTCAATTCATCATGATAAATACACATTTTACAAGACTATGCATTACTTGACATATTTCATGTCAACAACATCAAGATCATTTAAGAATACAACTTTTCTTCCTTCAATACATCTCAATAATAAATCAGAATTCTCTATAAATGGTCCAGACTTTTAAGCAACCAATACATCATAAAATTTATTGCCTTCCTTTATCACTTACGAAGTCCATCTACAAAAATTGCTAGCATGGGTTAGTTCATTGAACTGAGCATGATAAGCACTAAGCATTAAAATGATGTGCTTTTAACTAACTGTTTCATTAAACCAACTCTTTTTTATGAAATAGTGAGGTCAAGAAAAATAAATCATAAGTAATAACAACCATAAAAGAAGAACAATTAATCAATTTGAATAACATTTAAGGAAATATCATGATGTAATCAACAATCTACAACATGATATCAGATAAATAATGTTCCATCCAATACACTTATCCATATCAAATAAAAGTACCTTCTAATTATTTCCTTCACAATTCATCTGAATTTGAAATACAAAAATTAACTTCACTATTTAACCAAAATAGAGTTACCTTTAAGAAGTAGGAACCTTCTAACTCAGTTTATAGAATTTCATAAAAAGACACTACAACCAAGCTCATTCCAGCTTCATAAAAAGGATTTAGGATGAATCATCTAACAATATAAGTAAATAAGAGTTTCACATATCAGATGTGACATCCTAATTCCAAATCCAAGACATAGCCTAAGTTCTCAAGTTAGGCCATACATTAACATTAGGATAGTATTTACTCAATGCACAACATCTCACATTAATCTACTATCACAAATATTAAAACCTTTAATACAAGTCAAGAGAATAAGCAAGTAGTAATGATGACTACTACCAAGAGCATTAAAGAAAATAATGCAACTGAACCAATTAAATCTAAGACAAGATTTACCCAAAAGAAGAAGAATGACTGTGATAAAATAGTTTAGAACTTCCTTTACAATTTGGTTAACCCGAATCCCCATTCACAACTTAGAAAAGAGAACACAACACAAAACCTCTTATAATTTCCAAAGGGGTAGTGATTAGACTTTACCTCGAGAAAAGAAAGAGAAGGAGTCAAATGACATGATCAAAGGGAATTCTACATTCTATCACACATGAAGAAGGTCACAAAGGAAATGCAGACCCAATCACAACATCCCCAACTCCTTTATAAAAGAAAACACATATAAGAAGAGATTAAACAAAATGTGTGACTTGTTGTTTTGAAACAAATTTAAGCAAGGTTTCCCATCATGGACAACCAATGACAATGATATTATACCCATATCAAAAAGGAGATGCAATGAAAAAAATTGCTAATCACCATACAGGGTAATTACAGTCTCCAATAGTCATTCAAAATGTCAAAGTTTCAATCAAGGATCCAAAAACTTATTTCCTTCAAGACAAAGATAAAAAATAGAATGAGAATGACAATCTCAATCGAATCCCCATTCAGAGAGAGAAGAAAACATCTTATGAAGGGATAGAGAAGAATCCATCAAGATTCAATTTCAAGAAGATGAAAAAAAAACAAGAATGGTCAACATGAGCTTAGCAACTTAGCTGCAAGTGCTCAAAGTCATAAAGAAAACAAAATTTTCATTTCATTTCTGGACAATTAATTACACATCTAAGAAATCAAAAGAAATTCTATTCTCAAACTCACAGAGATCCCTATCAAACTAAACCGATTTGGTTAGTTCCAGATTAAGTAACCATCAACCAAAAAGTCAAATAACATCATTTAAAAATTTCACATGAAATTAAAATCAATCAAGGATTTTAACAAGTTTACTCCAACAAGTTACCTAAGTGGTTAACCAAGATCAGGAACAGGTATTAAAAATCAACAACTTCTAATTTAACTAGGAAGTAGACAACATGATCGACTTAATGAAAAGCTCAAACAAAGCTACGAGAATAACCCAGTATCGACTCAAAAAGCCGACTCTCACAATGTCCCCAACCAACAGACCTCATCTATTTATCCTTTAGTTCAGTACTCAAGAACTTAAAGAAAGACATATAAATAATAAGATCAAAAAAAGACTTCACACACAAGTATTCCCAACAAGATAACATCAAAATCTAAGGGTCCAAGAAACAATTATCACATAGTTTCCATAAAAGAACTTAATTCGAGAACTCAGTTTTTAAACTAAAAAGATAAGAGGAATAATAAAACATTCACTCTTGTTTCCATACAAGAAGAATCCACAAAAATAGAGATTCCAAACACCCAATAACTACTCATCTCCCATCGAATACCAAATTCAAAGAACTGATTAGATTATATAGTAAGTTCAAGAAGAAAACACTTATTTACTATTTTCCATACGAACTCTGACTTACCCAACATGAAGCAAAGCATCCATTTACTGGTAGTTACATAGAAGCTACATTACTTCAAAAAATTAGAGAAGTAACAAGATATAAATAATATTCATGTCTTCTACCAACCAAAATGACAACCCAGTTTGATATATAAGCTACAACATAATTCCATAAACCCATTTTTAACAAGAAATCCAAAGATTCACATGCACTTCATTACTCAAATCACCACAAGATTTAAGGTGGGATTCAACATCAAATAAACAGGAAAACAACTCAATGACTACCTTTCCAAGAAGAGATTCCTCAATCAGAGAATACAAAAAATATTCAAGCAAGGAAACCAAATAACCATCACAAAAATAAAAACCCATTTATCTCATGAGAGAAAAGTTGTTTTAATGAAGACATTTAGAGAAAAGAAGAAACAACTTAATGGATAGAGCCTATCATGCCTGATAGTGCTTCTATGTCGATTCGAAGAAGATTTCCAGCCGAGCCTTCACAACTCCTTCTTCTCCAAAAAAATCAACAACCAAAAAATTCCTTCTCAAATGCCTCATATACTTCCATTGGATCAAAAATAGTCCAAGGGAGTTAAAAATAGTAACAAACTGAAAATAGAACTGCTGGTTCAAGAACCAGATAGCTCCATGCAGAGAAAAATTGGAATGCATGAAAGACCAAACAACTCCCAACAAATCCACTTCGCATGGTTTCCAAGGTTTTCTCACCAAAAATGATGACCATAAATGTCATTAATTTCCAATCTCCCTACCTATATCTCCATGCCACCACCATCTAAAGTTGGTGAGTCCAAATTCAAAGAGAACATGCATTTCTTAACTTTAGTGATGGTGCCAACTAGGATTCCCTCTAGTTTCCATGCCTCTATCAAACTGATAGTACCAAATGTGTTTTAAATTCAAAAATCAAATCAAATAAATGACTTAGAAACCATCACCACCATCTCATACTTTCCATGTGACTCCCCTTAGGTCCCTTTCTATCCTTGCATTAGTTTAGGATAGATATCATTAGCTTAGGATCCGACCTTAGGTTAGTTTAGAAAGTATTTACCTTAGGTTTATAAACATTTGCCTTAGGTAAATTTTCCATCTTAGGATAGACCATACCCCATACCAATTTAGCATTAGGTAATAGGTTAGAAATAAACTTATAGTTACCTTAGGTTATTTCCAAATCCCCACTTTGTAAAACATACAACTTAGGTTAGGATGCAACAAGATTAGTGTAAACATAGACATAAGGTAGGTCTAGTTTACCTTAGGTTAGAATCCCATTAGGATAGATCTTAAAGATCTAGGACTTAGGTTATTACCCTCAATAGTCCTAAAGTAGACCTCCATCCTCTTTACGCCATTCAAGCGTCCTAGAGAAATTAGCAAGAAGATCCGAGCACACTACTTACAATAGAATGCAAAGCAAGAACTTCCAATAAGATCAAAAAATTGTATAAATACAAGAGTTCAGTCCTTTATTTCCTTCAACCTCTGAATGTCAGTTTACCATACAAATCAGGTAAGAAGAATTAAAACATACCTTAGATCAATGAAATTGATCAAGGTTTTGTTATTATAAAGAGATAATTTTGCAAACAACATTACTTGTTTACAACCTTTCTTATCTCAACATAAAATGGATTCCTTAAGAAACAACATTTCAGAAAAATGAATCCAAGAACAAAAAATAAATTATCCGATTGTAATGTGTAAGGGTATAACCTAACTGCATTGAAGTAATATGACCGTTATGCTAATAAATAGGTTGGCATGCAAGCATGAATGAATGTGATATGGCTAGGGATAACATAATTGGAAAAATTGAGAAAGTGTGGGATAGTGCAAGACTATTATATAATTTATGTTTTTTCAATACATGAATTACCAAAATGAGTGTCTACGTTTTCCTCACTTTAAGTATGAAATTGAAAATTATGTGCTTAAAGGAAAAGTCACCCAAGCTTGTAAACAAAATTTACCTTCACTTGGAGCCATGTAAGCAAGAATGAATGATATATAGTTAGGGATAACATAATTGGCCAAATTGAAAAAGTGTATGTTAATGCAAGAATGTTGTACAATTTATGTTATTGTAATACATTAATTATGAAAATGAGTGTCTACATTTTCCCCACTTTAAACATCGAATTAAAAATTGTGCACTTAAAAGAAAAGTCACCTGAGTTTGTAAACACACTTCACCTTCACTTGGAGCACCATATGCTTGTGCTAGGACCTTATCTTTGTTTTGGTTGTGTTTATTTTTATAAGATGAGTATTTGTAGAGAAAAGTGTAGTCAATGTCCATAGTATAGGAAATCAAACTTTAACTTGAAAAAATGAACTTAAATGTTAAAATAGAAATATATAACCATAAAAGAAAAATAAAGGAAATATTACACTTTATTTCTTTATGAGAGATGGAAAGAGAGTACTCTTGTTACCTTTTCCATGAAGATTTTTTGAACTTTGTGTTAGAGCTAGTTGGAAGGACTTGGGGGTGATTAGTCCCCAAATGAAATGCGCAAAGGATAGAAATAGGTACAAATGCATGCTACATGGTGAAGAGAAATGTATGGAGAATATTCTAGTTGCTCCACATCCCTCCAAAAATATAAGCAATGGGAAGTCAAGACTATGGGGATAGGAATCACCTCAACACTTCTTAAGACCCATAGATAAGTGCCAATAGATGAAATTAAAAAAATGATGAAAAAATGTACAATGGTAATGATATATTTCACATGACCTTAGTTCCACCATAATCTAAACTATACCATGCATTTTGTTATTAAAAATGAGTGAAATGCCTATAAATGTTCTTGAGAAATTGTACAAAACCGAGAAAATTATTGAATTTTCCCCCAAGAAGGAAGCGTATGGAATGGGAAATAACATCTAGATGCTATGGTATTTTCTATATAGTTTGGTCCCTGTATGTTTTTTGACCCAAGTATGTTTCTGAGCCATATTCTTAACTTTTAAATTTTGGATTTTGTACTTGTAGACATCTAAAATGTCGACATGGTCAATTATGATTAACTTGTTCCACAAATATCCCAACATCACCCATATAATAATTAATCACAAGATTTATTATTATTATTAATCCATTTTATCATATTTACCCTTTATCATTTATTTTATCTTTTCATCGGTAGTCCTTTAAATCCATTATTACATCCTATTTTTGTCATTAATCTCATTAATCCATTGTTATATCATATTATCCTATTTTAATTCTTCATTAATATTTCCTAGGAATTTAATATTCCTACATCTCACCCGCCACCTACCCTACACATCCCTACACCTATCCTCTCCATGTAACCTCACACCTAATCATCATTTATTAACATAATCTAATCCTAATACTAATAAAATCCCCACTTCTAAATCCATAGGCTTCTAAATCTAGAAGCCTCTCTAACCTTCTCCTTCCATTGAATTTTTAATTCAATGAAAGATTCTTCCCTCCATGAAGTTTGATTTTAAAATTCTATAGTCTTCCGTTCTAGAATCCTCCAATCCTCACATGCATTTTCCACCCTTCATCCAAATCCAACATGGCTTCATCCTAGTCATTGAATCCTCCAGCCCTTAACTATAAATTGAGCTCTCATCCTCCATGAGAGATAGCTTGGAGAATCTTGTAAATCCATAACATCATCCATTTTATATTCTTCAATCACTCAATCAATCCATTCCTCCAATCCATCTATCAACCATCCAATTGATCTTCATCAAAAAATTATCAATTTATAAGGGGAGGTGTTGATCGTGTGTCTTAATGAAAATTTGAAGCAATAATCAATTATCCAAGAGGAAATCCAACACATCAAAGGAGGAGTTTACAATATTTTAGGTAAGTATAATTATAATCTCTCTCCTCTTTTCAATCCACTAATCTATCCGAGGTAGTGTATTAAAGTGTTATAATAGGATTCAATTTGTTTTGATTATTACATTTTAATTTTGCACTAACATCTCTATTTTACATCTAAATTTTTGGTGCCCACTACGGGGTTATCCCCAAAAAATTGATTGCTTTTAGTAGAGTTTCATATTATAAAAAAACTATCCAAATTTGAGAAATTTTTGTTGAGATTTACCCCTTGAAATTTTAAATTTTTGTGAAAATATTTTGTTTCAATGCTTTTGACCTGAAACAACACTTATGTAAACCTTGTGGTGTGTTTGCAAATAATTCAGCACTTTTTTTCAACCTTTAAATCCCTAAAATTTCCATTTTTTTGACAAAGTAGCACATTTGTAGGTAAATTAGCATTTTTGTAACCAAAGTGGCGCATTTACGGGTAGAGTGGCACATTTTCTAGTATAGTGGAGCATTTGTAAAGTGGCACATTTATAGATAGAATGACACTTTTGTAGATATAGTGGCATTTTATTCGTTTTGGCACTTATGTCCTGAATTGACGCTTTTATTTTTCTTTTTTTCCTACCTTCTGAGAGCCATAACTTTTGATCCCAAACTTGAAATGACTCCATTTTTATCCCCAGAAAGGTATAAAAAATATCTATGCAATGAAAGTGTTAATTTAGAATTTAAAAGTATAATTTATTCATGGTTTTCATTTTAACAAACCTTGTCATTTTAACTACAAATCGAGTTATATTTTCTTGTTCCAAGATACTAACACTTTTAGTGCAACATCCTACGTTAGAAAGGAAAAAAAATCAATCTAAAAGTGCTAACCCTTTTTACAGCTTGTTTAGTCCAAGATATTTGGTTCAAAAAATCAAAATACTAACCCTTGTTTTGTAGGGCCTCCTCTTGAAGACCCAATCATAAAACTACTAATATTTATCATTTATTTTTATTAGATTACATATATTTTCTTTCATCTATCATCTTTCTTATGTGTTTTTACATTGTTTCTTATTTATCTCAAAGGAAAAATCATGTATGCTCTCCTCTCGCATCTTAGGATGATCTTGAGGATAAAAAGTGTTTAGCCTTCCCCTTTTTATTTTATAGGAGAAACATGATGTGGAATTAAAATCCATGCACTTGTCATAGTCCTAGGGGTCTTGTGACCATGGGATTCATCTCCATGCATGTATACACACCCTGTGTTCTAGCGGGGTATATAAATTCAAGGACAACTATTGTTATTGGCTAAGCACTTGCTTGTTTTAAGAGTTTGTTGAAGAGAGGGGATTCCACATCCCAAAACCAAGGCCTTAGAAAACATACTTGTAACAAAAACTTGGGCCCTACATACTACAAGGTATATTGGGGACACCCCTAGAAAGCTTGTTTAACTTAGACTAGGTAAGCTTTTGGCCGCATATCAAACTATAGTGTAAGGAGGTTGCACTTCCTAAAATCACTCGCTAGCTAATCAAACATTGACACATAGGTGGAGAGCCAATTTGTGGCAGCACCATTAGTGTGTGGTATTAAAATAAAGCTATAAGTTGGTTTCTATTTCACTTGACTAGTTAGGGTGTGTGTTGCATGTTTATTTCTTTTTATGAACACATTAAACCATTCCATCACATTAAATTTTAATAAATCAAATATCATCATAATTAAACATACTTAATCAAGCAACAATCCCAATCCAAATCCTGTCACTATCCTTAATACACAATCCTAATCCAAATATAATCCCCACACATCCTATCTAACCATGGCCTTTGATCCTCAATCCCCATCCTTTCTAAACCAACATCCAAACCCCTACCTCTTTTCTAAATCCATCAACCAAGCTATCCCATCATCCCCCACCCATAAAATTCAACCATATCACTTTGACCATGAATTCCCACACACCATCCAACACATTAACAAACAAATCTCAAACCTAACATCCTACCTTAACCAACCCTCTCCCCACCATCCAAACCAACCATCCCATGTTGATCCTAACCTCCTAAAAACCATTCAACTACTTAACCAACAAATATATGATCTTCAATCTTCAATCAATCAATCACCTCCTAAACCATCATCTCCTAACCAATACCAATCATAATTTACTCTTCATAAGATCTCATATTATCATCCCATTGACATCCTCCTTAAGGAACCCAAATCATCTCAATCCACACCTCGACCTAAATAACATAAACCACTATCCCCACAAGCTAATTACATCAACTTTGACCACCTCACTAAATTTGACCAAGAACAAGAGGTCATCCTTTATGTCCTTACTAATCTAGCCACTAACCCCAAACCCACACAACCGTCCCAAACCCCAACCTCTAAATCCCCATTAATCATCATGACGTACACCTTCCTTACATCAAAACTCATGCAAATAATCCACCGCCATCCAAAACCTCAATTCCTAAATCCAATCATCATAAAACCTATCATCAAGTCCCATTCACATATCCACACCAATCATAAAAACCTAACCACAAATCATTATCCCCACATCTCATCTTAGTTCTCCATCCCCGCCATCTTCATCATCCCAATCTAATCCTATAGAATTTTTCCTAGATAGTCATATATCCCCTAATCCACCATTAAATCTAACCTCTGAGCCTATTTCGTCCCTCCATCACCTAAGCCTAATACTATCTCATCCACCATGAATTCTAAGTCACCATCCAAAGTGACTCCTATGCCACCCCCATCATATTCATCCACACTTAATCCTATGTTACCTCCTTCATCACCTAAACCTAACAATATTTTATCTTCTAATCTTATTTCATCCCCACCATCCAAACCACTGCATGTATACTTTGCTTAATGCTAAATCAAATGAAGCAAGAACTACCACCTAAAATAGTTCTACAATTTAGCTAAAACAAAGCATAAACACCATCATGATAAGAATTAAACAAGGGTTAGATGCTAGCATTCATAAATACAAACTTTGAAACTAACAATGCTAAATATCTAAACTCCTCTATTCTCTAACAACAAATAAATGAATGGACCTAAGTAAGCTCCATGGCTATCAAAATAGTTGTCCTTAATGTTCCAAGAACCTAGGAATGGGGGCTAATCAAAGTTGGGCTACAAGACCCTTTTGACACCTCCCATATGACCCAAGCACTTTAAGAAAGAGGCTTAACTCTTCAAGATGATGAACTCTCAAAAGGGCAAGGTGCAAGCTCTTAGTCTCTTTGCTATATGCTTTGCATTTTCTCTCTTAGAAAGTTTAGGTGTAAGTAAAAAGGTAGGTGGAGGGCTCTTTATATAGCCCAAAGGATAAAGGATTCAACACATTCTCATGAATGTGGGATAAAGGTAAAACATGATTAGGAATGGATAAGGTTGCTTTATTAAAGGTAACCTTACTTTAGAAGGGTTTAATACATGTTTAGCAAGTCATGGGAGTTGGGGGGTGTTTTAATTAATCAAAGGTGATTAACTAATAGGTAGATGTAAGCTTATAGAAGCCAATTAGAAGAATATTAGTGTGATTTAGGCTATTATAAGGGGATTAAATCAATTAAATATTGATTTATTGGTTAAATGGAAGGGAAAGCTAATTAATTAATAATAATTAATTAGTCTAGGTAGAAGGGGTGATTTATTAACGGAAGGTCGTTAATTAGGGTATTTTTTGGATAGGAAACTTAATTAATTAGCTTAGTGTAATTAATTAATGATGATATGAGGGAAAATGAGTGCTTTTGACGATATGTCGTTGATTTGCGAGAAAGGGGATAATTAGCGCAATTTAAGTATTTAAATTGCTTGGGCGTAATTATAGGTGTCTACATTTGCCCCTCTTTGGGGTGGCGTAAGTGATGCCACTTCAAAGATAGTAGATAGAAGAGATTTTGAAGAGATAGAAGAAAAATTAGTAGGAGGGAGAGATGCCCCCTCGAGTGTCGATGGGGTGATGAAGGAAGCCGATCGATGATCGAAAAAGATGAGAAGTAGGCAGAAGAATGGGGACGAGGTAGGATGCCCCGAGGAGAGGGAGAATTAGGGGTGAAAGGGAAGTGGTGTAGAAGAAATATGGATGAGGGGAGAGAAGAGCTTAACCTCTAGCCACTTATTTGTTTGGAACAAATTTGATGTCATCATATTGCCATAGGAACTACATCATCGGTCCTTATGAAAAATATAAGCATACGACAAAGGTAGAATGACATGAAAAGCCATACTACGAACAATTGTCCATTGCTGAAAGTACCAACTCCATGCAACATATAATAATGCAATGCAATACGAGAAGGAAACAAGCTCATATAACAGGGAAAACAAGTACGAACGCACATATCCAACCCAACAACGGTCAAGACAGTTGTACAAATGTTTTGTTATCAGTGTTGAAGAGATCCACAAGTTCATGATTGATGAAAAGGGTTAAAAATGATGCCCCAAGCAAGGATACATGCAAGGGGAAATGAAAATGGACACGGGGTCCATGAAAAGCGTTTGTGCGCAACGAAACAACACCAGCAACCAAAAGTGCCCCAGAGTACAGGCGAAGCAAGCAACTAGCTTTTGTGAATGGTTGTGAATCCGGTGATCTGTGAGTCATATTAATCGGGGAAGATGTGAGACAAACCAACAGGATATGGAGAAAATACCATGCGCAAGACACAAGTTTCAGCCGTAAGAAGCAAGTTACCATTTTGTAGGGTGTTTTACTTTTTAGGAATTTTTTGAAAAATTTTGCCTTTTTTTTTGGATTTTTATATATATATATATATTGTTTGTGTTGTTTTTGCTTTCCAAACCATGGTGAACAGTAGAAGAAAGTAGAAGAAGAAAATGAAGGGCCTAGGGGCAACAAAAAGTGCCCTAGGTGGAAGAAAAGAGAAACAAACGACAAATAATGTCCTTGTTTAGTGGAAAAATGAAGAAAAAATAATTATTTGAAAAATAATTATTTACGAGGGTGTGAAGAAGAATAAAAATCACCAGGGAGCAATAAAATTGTCGGGGGAAGAAAGGGGTATTGGACAAAAAATGCCCCAATACGGTGAAAAATAAGATAAAAATAATTATTTAATTAAAAATAATTATTCCACAGCGAACAGAGGAGAAAACGGTGAGCGAAATGGGTGTCCTGGCCATCCGATCAGTGAAAAACAGGCTAATATACCCCCGGGGGGTAAAAACATCACAATCAGTTCATTTTAACCACTTAGTTTAGAAAACTTACCGTGAGGCTCTGACACTCAGGAGAGATGGTGATCGCACGTGATCGTTTGAGGCGTGTTGTAGATTGTAGATGATAGATCTATAGACAATATCAAATGTTGTTTTCAAGTGTTATTTTGATGTCTATGGATGGGGATGATATGATGATATTGGTGTGGGGGGGGATAGATTTTTGATTATGCAACCCCTCTTGCCCCCATTGATGATATGATATGTGATGATTAGCTTAGTATACATGCATGATGTAAAACTTAGCATTTTTGTTTATATATGATGTATAGATGATGCTAGATGTGATGATAGTGATGGTAATGTGATGTGAATGATAAAAAATAGAGCACATGCAAGAAACACAGCCAAATGCTACAAAGAACACCAGGAATCAATGCAATACACCATGAATCACCATGCCTTATTAACAAGTAACAAAACACAACCAAATGCATTAAGAAAGAAAGAAAGAATTAACACACTAGCATGTCGAAATCCACTACAATATGCACAAGCAAGAATGAATCTATTCTAAGGAAGAAAAGATAAACTATGACAAAGTACACCCAAGCAACAAACAACTCAAAAGCGAGCACGCAAAACACTATACAAGCAACAAGCAAAGCAAGAAAACAAGACAATGCAAGTAAATGTTTTTGTAAGATATGTTTTCATAAACTGATTTTCTATTGTTTAGGTTTTTGTGAAACAATTTTATATTGTTTTGGTGTTTTGTGAAACAATTTTCTATTGTTTTTGTGTTTTCTCGAAACAATGTTCTATTGTTTTTGTGTTTTCTCGAAACAATGTTCTATTATTTTTGTTTTTGTGTTTTTCTCGAAACAATTTTATATTATTTTTGTGTTTTTCTCGAAACAATTTTATATTGTTTTTGTGGTTTTAACAGTTTTCCAAAGCTATGTGCAGGTAACCAAGAAAGCATGGATGCCCCCAGCGTTAGGTGGGGAATATACAAGGGCAAAAGCCACGCACTTAATGAACAAGAAGGTGAACTCATTGAGTTGCCCCCAGCGTAAGATGGGAAATAACGAAAGACCACATCCCTCACAGATGAATAGAAGAAGGCAAAGCCGGATCAAGGCTAGACAGAATGGTGTGCACAAGGAAACTCAAAGCAAAACCAGGTCCAGGCCAAAGACAACTACCCTTCTAATACAGAATGCTTGTGAACAACGAATCCTCCCGAGGCACCGAAACCGGTTTTCACCCAAGGACTTGTCCAAAGTGCCACAATTGCGTGGTTTTCACTAGTGGACGACCTGTTTTCTCTTTTTCTTTTTCTGATTTTTTTTTTTATTTTTTTTTGATGTTTTTGTATTTTTTGATTTTTTTTTTTGTGATTTTTATGACTTTCTTGTGCCATGTTTAGGCATAAAACCTCTTAAGATGCATGGCATTCATGGGCTCCCGGAGCTCATCACCATTGGGGTGAGCCAACTTGTATGCCCCTGTGCCATACTTGGCAACTATGACATAGGGTCCTAACCAGTGTGGTTCGAACTTCCCTTTCTTTTCTCGCTCTGCTCTGGTGTTGAACTGGTTCTCCTTCATAACTAAATCACCCACCTCAAACTGGCGAGGGATGATTCTCTTGTTGTAGTTGTGGGAGATTTTGTGTTGATATACCTTCAGGTGATTAAGAGCGTGAATGCGCCTCTCATCTAGGAGCTCTAACTCAGCCAATCTTGCCACTCGATAATCTTCATCCTTATCCAAATAGTCCCGAAGAGAAATTCACAGGGATGGGAGTTCAATCTCTAAAGGGATGATAGATTCTATCCCGAACACTAGGGAATATGGCGTCGCACCCGTAGGAGTGTGAATTGATGTTCGGTAGGCCCAGAGGGCTGGGTGGATTTGTAGGTGCCAGTTTCGACCGGTTTTGCTAACCATCTTCTCCATTATCCTTACCAAAGTCTTGTTTGTTGCCTCAACTTGTCCATTACCCTGAGGGTAATATGGCGTGGACCATTTTAATCTAATTTGGAACCGTTGGCAAAGGCCTTTCACAGTTTTGTTCTTAAATGACTTCCCATTATCTATGACAATGGCTGCAGGGATACCATATCGGCAAATAATGTGATTCATGATGAATTTAGAAATCTATGTGCTCCTGTGACATAAGTTAAAGGGACAACCTCCACCCATTTTGTAAAGTATTCTATAGCTGTGATGATATGTGTATGACCATCAGATGAGGTAGGAGTAAGCTTCCCTATTAGATCAAGTCCCCATTTAGAGAATGGCCACGGGGTAGTGATTGGTTGCAATGGTTGCGATGGAGCATGGATGAAATTTCCATACTTTTGGCAAAGCACACATTTTCTAACATAATTACAACAATCAGTTTCCATGGTGGGCCAATAGTAACCTACTCTTAACAGTTTCTTAGCCAAGACCATTCCATTTGTATGTGCTCCACATACTCCTTCGTGTACTTCTTTAATTGCCTGGATTGACTCCGTCACATCCAGACAACGTAACAGATTCCCATCGTAGCCACGATGATAAAGTGTACCTCCTAAAAGGGTGTAATGGGCTATCTGGAATCAGGCTTTGCTTTTCAGAATGGGAGATATTGGGAGGGAAAGTACTGTCCTTAAGATAGGTGAAGATGGGTTCATACCATGGGGAATGGGGACCAACAACCTCACAAGCTAGGCAAGATTCTGGCATGTCATATGTGGGCTGGCGTAGATTTTCTACGAAGAATGGCATATCATTGTTCCGTGGAATACGAAGCATAGATCCCACCATTGCCATGGCATCCACCGATCTGTTCTGCTCTTGGAATTTTCTCAAAGGTGATGCACACAAAATACTCCTTTAGAGTTTCCACTAACTTTTTGTAAGGTATGAGCTTATCATCCTTAACTTTATACTCATCATTAACCTGTTTGATGATTAGCTGCGAATCACCTACAACCTTAACATGTTGAATATTCCACTTGATGGCTAGCTTCATCCCTGCAATGAGTGCTTCATATTCCGTAATGTTGTTCATGCAAGGGAAGGCCAGGCGGAAAGCCTGCGGTATAGGATCACCCGAAGGAGTAATAAGGACCACTCCTGCACCTGAACCATGAAATGTAAAAGATCCATCAAAATGTATCTGCCATATGACAGATTCTTCAATGTAGAGCAAAGATGCATCTGGCAGATCCAGACTCAAAGGTTTTGTGCTTTGCAAAGGTGCTTCCACTAGCTGGTCGGCAAGTACTTGTCCTTTAACTGATTTTTGATGGACAAATTCTATATCAAACTCACTGAGTAGAATGATCCAATTAGCCATTCTACCTGTGAGGGTGGGTTTGGACAACAAATACTTGAGTGGGTCGACCTTGGATATGAGCTTGGTCTTAGTATTTAGCAGGTAATGGTGAAGTTTCTGAAAGGTAAAAATGACGGCCAAGCAAGCCTTTTCAATCTGAGGATAATTAAGTTCATAGGTGATGAGGGTGTGACTCAGATAGTACACCACTTTCTCTTTATGGCTAAGGTCATATTGGGTGAGCAGCGCACCAATAGCGTATTGCGTAGTGGAAATATAGAGCAAAAGTGGTTCTCCTGGAGTAGGAGGCATGAGGACAGGTGGATTAGCCAGGTATTGTTTAAGCAAAGCAAAGGCTTGCTTGTTGCTCGGGTCCCCAAAGGAAAGTGACGTCCTTTTTAAGAAAATGGGTGAATGAGTGACATTTATCTACAAGCTGGGAGATAAAGTGGCGAATGGCTTGAATTTTCCCTTGCAAGCTACGCAGTTGCTTGATATTCTCAGGTGGAGGCATTTCAGTGATGGCAGACACTTTAGCGGGATCTACCTCAATACCTCATCTCGACACAATGAAGCCCAATAGTTTCCCGGATAACACACCGAAGACACATTTCTTTGGATTCAATCTGACTTTGTATTCACGCAGGCATTCAAAGATACACCATAAAATGATAGGATGATCCTCTCTTGTTTTGGACTTTCCCAGGATGTCATCTACGTAGTCTTCCATGATGTCATGAATCATATCATGAAATATTACTGTCATGGCCCGCTGATAAGTTTCTCCCACATTCTTAAGGCCAAATGGCATCACCTGATAACAGAAGGTGCCCCAAGGAGTTGTGAAAGCTGTTTTGTGTTGGTCTTCCTCAACGATCTTAATTTGATTATAACCTAAAAAGCCATCCATGAGTGATAGCATTTCATACCCTGCGGTTGAGTCAACAATCATGTCAATGTTGGGCAATGGAAAGTCATCTTTAGGGCAAGCTTTATTGATGTCCCTAAAATCTATGTAGATTCGGATACCGATAGGTTTCTTCTGGACAGGAACAATGTTTGATATCCATTCAGAATAATCAATTGGCCTGATGAATCCTGCTGCAAGTAACCTTTCCAACTCTTCTTTAACTAACAAGGCCACTCTTGGGTGCATCTTTCGAGAGCTTCTATTTGATAGGCTTAGCATCTGCGTGCACAACCAGGTTGTGCACGACTAAAGTTGGATCTAAGCGGGCATGTCTTTGTAAGACCATGCGAAACACATCAATAAACTCTCACAGTAGCATAGTGAACGTCTTTTGTTCTCTGGCCGAGTGATGCTCCCAATTTTACTATCTTGGGATCTTCTTCGGTACCAATATTGACATCAATGGTTTCTTCAACTAACAATTTTGATAAATCCTCCATACGCGTAGGATCGGGAGGTAGGTTGAGATCTTCATCCAAGGATGTCTCTACGAGATTTTCATCCTTGGCGTGGTCACTTTGTTTGTCCTTTGATTTTCTTATTTGTTTGTCAGCCAATGCCTCAAAGAGGTTTTCACTGTGTGACTTGGACTTTGATTTTTGCCGAGGCTTTTCTTTAGAACTCTTGCCCTCACTTTTCTTTAAATTTTGCTGACCACAAAGTTCAGCCTCCTCGCCAAAGTAGGCGCAGGTGTCTAAGTCGATAAAGAAACCCTTCTTGTGATCTCCAATGGGAATTGTATCCCTTATGCCCATGAACTCTGCAATAGCCTCATCATTCTCGAATAAATCTAGTGGCATGTGACGTTGTTGGTCCCATTCAACAAGGGAAGGGTACACAAGGTCAAGGGTCGGTTCGGTGGGGGTTATGGTCAGGACAACATTGTTCATGAAAAGGTTCGTGGAGGCCAGATCCTCATATAGGCTACAATGGGAATCCGTATCACTGTCTAGGTACTCGAAGCTATCCTCATGCTCAGAACAAGTCACATCTTGATCATTGGGGTGTGCTCCATAAGGGTGAATCCCAATGCCATATCTTTCTATTTTGAAATGTGGAAGAGGGACTGGTTCTCTTTGTCCTTGTTCATTCCTCCCACATCCTAGGCCTTTGTAGCCCATGGAGTACATCATTCTGCTAGATTTTTCATATTCTAGGGTTTGATAACAAGATGGTTGAGTGTCCTCAGGGACCCAAGTAGTAGGTGGATCAAGTAATTTTTCCTCAGCTAATAAGCCTCCAGGTAGGAATGACCCAATAGTGTGTTCCTCTCTAGGTCTCCTGAAGCGGTAGTTGGGTCGACCTCTAGTCTTGGGTGACAAGGAGAGGTCAGAAACCAAGAGTGCTTGTTGTACATTATACTCCCCATAGCCATATTCCAGAATTTTCATCTCCCATGAATCAAATGGAGATGTGGAAGTGGACGCCCCATGAGCGTAAGAATTAAGAGAATTTGAATCTACTCGAGATTCCATGGCCTCAGAATGAAGAGGGACAACTATATCTGTGGAGGGACATGCATATGTACCCTTTCGTGCAAAGCTATTAAGAGCTCTACAATGAGCAAAGGGCTCTGAATCTCCTGGTATTGTAACCGTATGTCCCTCATGCTTCAGCTTGATGCATTGATGAAATGTTGATGGCACGGCCTGCATGGCATGAATCCATGGTCGGCCTAGAAGCATATTATATGGAAGTTCCAAGTCTAGGACATGAAACTTTGTCTGATGGCAAGTGGGGCCCACCTCCATGGGTAGCGTAATGGTGCTGCTTGACTCTCTTTCCACGTTTGTCGTATGCGGTGATAGTAATAATATGGGACTCAAGATCTTCCTCCGTATGTCCCAATTGTTTGACCAACTTAAGCGTGCAGATGTTCAATCCCGATCCATTGTCCACAAGCACCCATTTGATTTTCCTGCGGGTGACAACTACCTCGATGTACAAGGGAAGATTATGTGTAGGATTCGTGGTAGGGATCTCCCTATGGTTGAAAGTAAGATGCTCACTTGATGCAATATTTGCCACCGTGGCTTGAAGGTACGTAGGATCGACTTCTAAAGGCACTCCCGACCCTTGAAGAGTTTGATACAAAATGTCCTTATGCACATTGGATATCTTGAGAAGATCTAAGATCGAGATCTTAGCAGGTGTCCTCTCAAGTTGTTCTAAAAGGTTATATTTATCAGTTTGCGGGGTCAATAGAGAGGGTTCCGGAATCACGAGGTGGGCACGCCTTGTTACTGCATGCAGCAGTCCTTTCCCTTGATCCGGATGGTATTGACACAGTCAATAGGGAGTGAATACATCCGATAAGTGAATCGTAATGATTGTTATCTCTTTTGGTATATAAGTAATTCGTGGCTTTATAGGTTTGGGATGACTCTCCCCGATCCGGCTTTGTCTTTTCCAACTTATCATGCTTGGGGAATGGTTCCTTATAAATCCCCATTTTCTCGTTAGGTGTTTGCATGTGGCCAGGGTTATCCACCTCTATCTCCCCGTTGTCAATGAGGTCTTGAATATAGTGGCGAAGTCACAAACATTTGTCTATTTTATGACCTTTAACGCGATGCATTTCACAATATTCATGCTCCTTATACCATGAAGGTTTAGGAGCATTGTCATCAAATGGTTGTGTTGTAGGATAGGTCATCATGTTGGCCGCATCCAACTATTTTAGTATGAGGGACAACGGTTCATTGAGGGAGGTGAATGTTTGTCGCTTTGGTGGTGGTTGAATTGGGCCCTTGGTTAGTTTAAAAGGTTGACTGGTTTGGACCATTTGAACACGTTTGGAATCAGTGATTCCGTCTCCCACCACGTTTTTGTTTTTGTTAAAGATCTTTGGCTTTTCAGTGGGTTTGACACTTTGGTTGTCTTTAGATTGGGTTTTGAGGGTGCCTTTGGCAATGAGAGCCTTTTCTATTTGAATCCCTTTCTCGATAACCTCCTCAAAGGTGGACACAATGCATTTGGAGGTGGAAAGCTATATCTGGGTTGAGATTAGGGATGAAAATACTGACCAACTGCTTCTCAGGGAAAGCGCAAGGGAAGCGACTAGCTATCCCTCTCCATCGTTGGAGGAAGCTGGTGAAGGTCTCATTTGGGCGTTGTTTTGTGCCGCACAAGTCTTCCATGGTGATGTCACTCTCTATGTTATATGAGAAATGACGCACGAATCTTTCCGCCAATTCTGGCTAGGTGAAAATTGATCCTCGTGGTAAGCACGTAAACCATTCCAATGCTTGACCTCAAGACTCTTAGGAAAAAGTCTGATGAGGTAATTATCACTATAAGACACCTCTTGACATGCCATGTAGAAATATTTAACATGATCCCTTGGGTCTCCCTTTCCTTTGTATTTGTCAAACTTTGGCATATCAAATTTCTTTGGAAAGGGTTGAAGGGTCATTGTCTTGTCAAAAGGATAGGGGCATAGTTCTTCATATTGGTATTTCCTAATACTCCCTATATTGCTTTCTTGTATGCTCGCAAGAGTTGCTTTCATAGATTGCACTTCTTGTGTGAGCAATTGTTCTCTAGTGGGAGAAGTGGGGATGTGTACACGATGGTACCCCGTGTCTTCTTCTCCTTGGTTTTCTCGATGGAGTTCGTGGATCCTAAACTTAGGCTTTGACTTTTGAACGTTCTTGTTTGTGTCTTTTTGTACCTGGAAAGTAAGCAAAGCTAGTTGTCGGCTTAGGTTACTGAGTTGTTGTTGGATTGTGACTTGGTTTGTGTCTTCTTCTTCTAAAGGTTCTTCCTCTTCGTATTGTGGAGGCTCTTCCCCTGTTTCATGTTCTATCTTATTTCTTCATGCCACTTTGATGAGGGGTATTCTATGCCCTATCACTTTATCATTTTCTGTAAGAAGTGGAAGCATGCCCGCCTGTTAAAATATCTTCCATATTGATAAGGGGGCGTTCTTCCTTAGTAGTGTCATTTATAGGTAATATTGGTTCATTCTCGGTGGGCAATTTGGCCCCTAATTCCATGACCCGTGCCAAAACTCTATCTTTTTTTCTAAGGAGAAACTCATCTAGTAGAGTGGGGTCAAAATCAAAGTCTACGTGTGGTGATTCTAATTCATTTCCACTATGATCGACCATCTCTTCGGTTTCCTTTTCTGTAGAAAATAGTGGCCCTAAGTCATGTCCAATGAAGGGGTTTGACCCTTGTCTATTAGAGGTCTCCCAAGCATGTGCTTGTTTGTTCCTCATATGTCTGTTTCTTCAACCCTAGACGTGTTTTGGGAGCCATGTTTTTGTGATAAGTTTCACTAAGGTAAGTTGTAGATTTGTTCAAAATTCAATGACTACCCCTAAGTGAAACACAAGATGAAACGTGTTAAGAGTATGAATGTGTCACCAATGTGAGAATACCAATGTGATAGAGTGATAAATCACCAATGAAACAATCATTTGGTATTAAAACTTAATCAAATGAAGTACTTCCTAGACTACGTTTCAAAATAATTTGTGGACGCTTGGATGATTAACAAGATGTCTCCACTTATGCCAAGTTCAAAGGAATGAACAAGACGTAAGTAAATACATGAATTAAATGTGATCTCCCAATCAAGATATACGATGAGTAGCATCTCAAAATTCGATTAAGACCTATATCTCAAAAAGTGCCAATTACTGATTTGTGAATGACACAACAATATCACCAAGATATGTTAAACCACTTTGCTAAGAAAGTGAAGTATTGATATCGAGGTGTTATTGATATAACACACACAAATGGTAAAGTAGTTAAGCACCTTTTGAAATCGAGGTAATAATAAAACTAAACAAAAAAGCTCAAAGTATAGCTAGGAATAGTTAAGAATGTGTGCAGCGTAACCGTACAATATATAATCCAACTAAAAGTAAATTGTAATCTTTTCAATCAATGAACCATACAAAATTCTTGATAAATGTTCATTCCCTAAACCAAAAGTGAAAGATGAAGTTTCCAATCTACCAAATGTTATAAAATGAAGACTAAAGTTTTTTTGATTCTCAAGACACCCTAAGGTGCAAGATAAGAGCATACACAAACTTTATCCCAACTATATAGAAATGGAAAACTTCAAATCAAAGGACCATTGAAAAATGCTTTGTAAAAGGTTCATTCCTTTAAGCAAAAAGTGAAAGATGAAGTTTCTAATTTACCAAATGTTATAAAATGAAGACTAAAGTTACTTTTGATTCTCAAGATCACCCTAAGGTGCAAGAGAAGAGCATACACAAACTTTATCCCAACTATATAGAAATGGAAAACTTCAAATCAAAGGACCATTGAAAAAAATGCTTTGTAAAAGGTTCATTCCCTTAAGCAAAATGAATAATCAAGTTTCCAAGTTTAATCCCAATGTTAACAAGATAGAGATAAAAGTTGTTTTTGATTCTCAAGATCACCAAAAGGTGCAAGAGAAGATCATACACACACTTTGGTCTAAATCGAGTAAGCATGAAAATACAACATTCATCAAAACATTAGACATGTTAGAAAATGACCAATTTTAAATAACATGAAATCCCATATTTATGTTTTCATTGCATAGTAACTTCAAACCTTTCAACGTAAAAAAATGGATCATTTCGAGTTTGGGAGCAAATGTTATGGCCTTCGGAAGATGGGTTACACATATGCTCTTATGCTCATGGGTATGCACTTGACATGCACTCAAAAAATGTCAAAAAAACGTCCCTTAACCTAGAAAATGGGAAATTTTTTCCAACCAAGATTCAATTTTGACAACAACCCATCACATTAATATATGAATAGAAGACTAAATGCTATCAAACATTAACATACATGCTCAAGAATTTAAGATTTTCAAGAAATTGACAAAACTAGCATGTAGAATGATGAAAAAGTAAGCTCTAAAAATGAAAACATGATGAAATCTTGAAATTTTCTCACCAAGATTAAATTTTGACAGCAACCCACCACATTAATATATAAATAGAAGACTCAGCACTATCAAACACTAACCTACATGCTCAAGAATTGAAAATTTTCAAGAAATTGACAAAACTAGCATGTAAAATGTTGAAAAAGTAAGCTAAAAATGAAAACATGATGAAATCTTGAAATTTTCTCACCAAGATTAAATTTGGGCAACAACCCACCACATTAATATGTAAATAGAAGACTCAGCACTATCAAACACTAACCTACATGCTCAAGAATTTAAAATTTTCAAGAAATTGACAAAACTAGCATGTAGAATGTTAAAAAAGTAAGCTCTAAAAATGAAAACATGGATAAATCTTGAAATTTTCCCATCAATTCCAATTTTGACAGCACTTCACCTCCTTCATACCTACAAGGAATACCCAACACATGAAAACTCAACAAAACAAGTTAAGAAAAACAAGTTAGATCAACATGTGTAAAAGAGGGTTAGTAACCAAAAATAAAACTTAACTACAAAAACTTGAAATTAAGTGCAAAGGACAATGGAGTAAGTCCCACCGGCGTGCCAAATGTGTGCATGTATACTTTTCTTAATGCTAAATCAAATGAAGTAAGAACTACCACCTAAAATAGTTCTACAATTTAGCTAAAACAAAGCATAAACACCATCATGATAAGAATTAAACAAGGGTTAGATGCTAGCATTCATAAATACAAACTTTGAAACTAACAATGCTAAATATCTAAACTCCTCTATTCTCTAACAAAAAATAAATGAATGGACCTAAGTAAGCTCCATGGATATCAAAATAGTTGTCCTTAATGTTCCAAGAACCTAGGAATGGGGCTAATCAAAGTTGAGCTCAAGACCCTTTTGACACCTCCCATATGACCCAAGCACTTTAAGAAAGAGGCTTAACTCTTCAAGATGATGAACTCTCAAAAGGGCAAGGTGCAAGCTCTTAGTCTCTTTGCTATATGCTTTGCATTTGCTCTCTTAGAAAGTTTAGGTGTAAGTAAAAAGGTAGGTGGAGGGATCTTTATATAGCCCAAAGGATAAAGGATTCAACACATTCTCATGAATGTGGGATAAAGGTAAAACATGATTAGGAATGGATAAGGTTGCTTTATTAAAGGTAACCTTACTTTAGAAGATTTTAATACATGTTTAGCAAGTCATGGGAGTTGGGGGGTGTTTTAATTAATCAAAGGTGATTAACTAATAGGTATGTGTAAGCTTATAGAAGCCAATTAGAAGAATATTAGTGTGATTTAGGCTATTATAAGGGGATTAAATCAATTAAATATTGATTTATTGGTTAAATGGAAGGGAAAGCTAATTAATTAATAATAATTAATTAGTCTAGGTAGAAGGGTGATTTATTAATGGAAGGTCGTTAATTAGGGTATTTGTTGGATAGGCAACTTAATTAATTAGCTTAGTGTAATTAATTAATGATGATATGAGGGAAAATGAGAAATTTTGACGATATGTCGTTGATTTGTGAGAAAGGGGATAATTAGCGCAGTCCAAAACCTCATTAACCAAGGAATTATTATCCTTAGACCTCTCTATCCACCACATTTCCATCCCAATCCTATCCCTAACCATTTCTCATCATCTAAATCCCAATCAACATGCAAACATCGTCATCCATATAAATCTCATCAGACATCCAAACATCCCTCATCGACCAAAAACCAAAACAAATCTCACCTCCCATACTTTGTTATGTTTGACCTCTTAATGGATGAAAAAATTACAACCCCCAGTCCTCATGATGATCACATGGAATCATCTTCCCCATCCAAATCATATCCTATATCCAAAAATATGTTTGCTAATATGAAACATCGAGGAAAAGGCTTAGGCATCCATGAACAATTGGATGCATCCACAAACCATCTCACTTAATAAAAATCTAGGTCATTTAGGCTTAAGTTATAAACCTAAGAATAATAACATCCCTTCCACTATTCCATAATGACCCGTTTCTACCACTCCTCTTGTTGATCCTATTATCCCTCAACCCAATCAAAAATCATTTAATCCCCTTTCAAATACCAAATACCTCAAAATGTATTGAACACATAATTTTTGCCTACACATAGATATTCCTTCCTTCCCACTCATCCTCCTTCCATCAACCATTAAAATATCTTTACATCTAATCCATTCTTATCATCACATCCATTCATATCCTCTTATAATCCATTCATTTGAATACTTGATCAAATTGATCACACATGTTGTAAGATAATAGTACCTACTACAATCATGTGACCTTGATCTATCATTAACTCTAACATTCAAGAACAATTATCCTCATTGATATCCACATACTTTAACACACTTAAAAAATTGTGGTGGAGAGCCTTGGGTGCATATTTTGAAAATATATCCAATGTCATCTCCATGATCCTTTCCATCCCCTATCAAGCCACTAGTGATTCTTAACCCCCTTGAGAGTTCTCAAGAGAGTGAGAACTCTTTATAAAAAAATTCAAATTTCAAAAAGAAAAAAATCATATTAAAAACTATGTATATACCAAATAAAATCCACCTCAAGACTCTCTCTAGGGGTGTTTCTAGCAACTCTAATGGGGATATGGATGCCTGGATGGCAGTAGAGCAATGTTGTGACAAGAATCAGATTAATCTCCCTCGGGGTTATGGATTCCTAGATGGAAGCAAAGAAATGCATGACTCATCCTTCCACTCACCCTCCATCCACTAATTTAACTTAATCACTCCCTATACATTGGATATTTTTTCTTCACATACCACCCATTAAGTCTTCACTTCAAGTGGTAATTAACCATCACAATCACACACACTTTGATCTCGAAGAGACATAAGGCTTACATGTTTCCAGGTATTGTTTAAAGCTTGGTCACACTTTTTTTTGTTTGAATCCTGGCTTACAAAATGTTCTATTAGGCACATATTTTGTTCATCACTTATATTATTCCATCCATCACATCCTTTTTCCCTTGGATTGAACATTCATGGGTAGATGATGGTCCTTTTAATTTTCATCCAATCCTCCTCATGTCCCTTTTTAATTTTCACCATCATGACTGGGGAATCCTTACTACCATCTGCTAGGGAATCCTCCATTCCTACCCTACACTTGGGGGAAAATTGAAACCATCCATCCAAAAATGCCACCCCGATTTACACTTTGGGGCACACCACATCTATCTCTCAATCCATCAAACCTATACTTGGGGGAATATCTTATCATATTCCATATCCCCCATCTTATCCTAGACCACACCCATCATCCTATCTATCTCCCATCCCACATCCCATATAATCCAATCCTTATCCTATCCAACATATCCAATACCCCTCAATCCTCCCTTTCATCCTACCCCAAAAATTGTTGGGGAATTATAGGAAAAAGTTGCATCCCATATTACACCTATCCCATTAAAAATATAAAAATCCAAAACCACAATCCAAAATGAAAAAATATAAACCTCCAAACATCTAAAATATAATAATCAAAACATTCACAAAAATGCAAAAATACAATGTGTGTTTTTACTTGTGTGTTTTCTTTCTTGTCTGCATTTACATTTTGATGATGATATGAGGCCCTTTTTGTTTCTTTTTATTTTACATGGTCCAATGATATGAGGACCATATTTTTATATTAATTTATCCAATGATATGAGGACAAAGGCATTTGGAAATTCAATCATCATGGTCTTTATACCTTGATGTATTTTTCTCTATGCCACATTAATCAACTACTAATGATGATAACAGTGGGAAATTTATGGTATCACACCCCTTCTATTATCATATTTTATCCTTATCATCATCCACACCAAATCCTCATCATATCATAACTAACTATCTAACCTCCTCATCCTCCTATCCAATATCAATCAATCAATACCCCCATCCAAATTTTATCATCTAAGATCCGACATAAAAATCCTCACCTCCTAGCTAGGCATCTTTGATACAAAAATAAATCCCCATTATCACATACAAACATCCTCAATATTCTAATCCTTTAAATCAAATAAATCATCCTCAAATATAAATCCCAAATCTTCCCTTCAACCCCTTGACTAGGGCATCTCAAAATCCAACATCTTCAAATCCTACATCCTCTAATAAAAATACTAAATCATCACCCTTGTCATACATCGTTGAATGGAGCATTCTAAAAATCTACATCCAAAATCCAAAATCTTCACCCTTATCATACATCATTGACTAGGACATAGAATATCTTCTATTCCTCCAATCCTCTCTCCCTAGTGTTCTATCCCTCTAATCCGTTCTCCTAGTCTTCTATTCCTCTAATCATCTCTCCTAGTATTATATTCCTCTAATCCTCTCTCTTATTCTTCTATTCCTCTATTCCTCTCTCCTATTCTTCTAATATCTTATTACTCTAATCCTCATATCTTCTAATACTCTACTACTAATCCTTTACATCGTCAAATCTTCTCATCCTCATATCCTTTCTCATCTACTCACTTCGGCCTCTCCTCTTTTTGAGTGGTTACCCGATTCATTCATCCCCACCTAACCCCTTGAGGGGGAATCATATCACCATTATCTTGTCTTATTTTTCTTTGAATTGTCATTACTACATAATAACCATTCAAAGAGGGGAAAATTGTAGACATCTAAAATGTCAACATGGTTAATTATGATTAACTTGTCCCGCAAATATCCCAACATCACCCATATAATAATTAATCACAAGATTAATTATTATTATTAATCCATTTTATCATATTTACCCTTTATCATTTATCATTTATTTTATCATTTCATCATTAATCCTTTAAATCCATTATTACATCCCATTTTATCATTAATCTCATTAATCCATTATTATATCATATTATCCTATTTTAATTCTTCATTAACATTTCCTAGGAATTTAATATTCCTACATCTCACCTACCACCTACCCTACACATCCCTACACCTAGCCTCTCCATCTAACTTCACTCCTAATCATCATTTATTAACCTAATATAATCCTAATCCTAATCACATCCTCACCTCTAAATCTAGAAGCCTCTCTAACCTTCTCCTTCCATTGAATTTTTAATTCAATGGAATCTTCTTCCCTCCATGAATTTTGAATTCAAAATTCTAGAGTCTTCCACTCTAAAATCCTCCAATCCTCACATTCATTCTCCACCCTTTATCCAAATCTAACATGGCTTCATCCTAGCCATTGAATCCTCTAACCCTTAACTATAAATTGAGCTCTCATCCTCCATTAGAGCTAGCTTGAATAAATTTGGAGAATATTGTAAATCCATAAAATCATCCATTTTATCTTCTTCAATCACTCAATCAATCCATTCCTCCAATCTATTTACTAACCATAAAATTGATATTCATCAATCAATCATCAATTGATAATGGGAGGTGCTACTCATGTGTCCCAACCAACATCTGAAGCAATAATCAATAATCCAATAGAAAAATCTAACACATAAAAGGATGAGTTTGAAAATTTTTAGGTAAGTACTTGTATAATCTCTCCCCTCTTTTCAATCCATTTCTCTATTTGAGGTAGTGTATTAAAGTGTTAGAATAGGAATCTATTTTTTTGTTCTTGTTGAAATTTTACACTAACATATCTATTTTACATCTACAATACTTGTTATTTTATTTCTTGATTTTGGGTCATGTGAGGGTGAGATATCATTTGATGGTTTCCCCCTTGTTTGAGGTGTGTGATATAGATAAATGTGAGTGTGACCCAAACAAGAGGACCAGTAGTGATATTCATGTGTCAGTATACCATGGTGCATATATAGTAATATAATAGAAAAAATAGAAAAGTGCTAGTAATAATATATAGGAAATCAACAAAGTAGATGTAAGAAAAACATGCAATGACACATAAATAGAAAAACATGGAAAATAATATGCTGCATACATGGGATGCGATTGAGGATGTTACAAGAAAATTGAGGTGCTCAATGCCAACAAGAAATAATTAAGTAACATAGGCATTTCCCTCAAACAAGCGAAATCATACAAAAAAACATGTAAAATAAGAAACATGCCATGGTATAAAGATGATTTCAGATTGGGTGTGACCCAAGAAAGATACTACACATAAAGCACCCACTAGTATGTTGGAGCAATAAATAGTATGAAATGATGTAGGTATTGAGTGAATGAGGTAAGACAAAGTAAAGTAACAAAAATTTGAATAATAAAACATATATGTGAGAAAGTGTAAAGTGGATGCCCCAATAACCGCAAAAGAACTTGTAGAGAGTAATATCAAGCATCTTGCATCATGTGACAATTTATGTGTAACTTGCATTCAACTCAATTAACCATGTGAATATGCATGTGTATAGAAAATGATATAGCATAATATGTATCAACCTAACATGATGAGTAATGTACAACATGAATAATATAAGCATGTCATAAAAACTACTAAGAAAGAGAAATGAAAATATTATTGGATGTTTATATATATTTGATTTTTTTGTATTTTTAAGTCCTTGAGGGCATATATGAAAATATGTTCTCCAAAGATAATGAAGGGTGATCTAATAATTCCCCGGGAGAGGGGATATTCTATTTTTAGTTCTTTTGATGAATATAGACTCGATAATATAGAGAGGGGAAGAAAGGTTTCCCCATGTGTGTGTGTGTGTGTGTGTGTGTGAAAAGTGAGGATCAGTATGTAGTTGTTCCCTTTATAGTCAAGTTGAACCTATAAACAAAATGTGTCATTGGGAAAGAAGGGAGGAGTTGGATTCCATTAGTGTACTAGTGGCATATGATTTATTTAAAAGTATATTGAGTGAAGGCACACTATTTTCTAGTGTGAATGAAGGAATCATGTGATCATGAGTTAAGGGACTAGTGTCATGTGAGATCGGGTGCATGACTGTGTGTGTAGGAAAGCTTTTTCCTAAGGAATTGTGTCATGAAGTAGGAGAAAGATATCTATGAGGATATCTAGATGTGTGGGGTGTACTATGAACCCTAAGTGTTAGTCTAGTCATATGTGGTGGAATATCGACCTAGAGATATGCTTTGAGAGTGAGCAATGGGCACTAAAATTTAAGGAGACTAAGGTGGGCTAGTAGCTAATGGTGAAAGGATGGGACTAACATTATGATTGTGTGATAAAAGCGTAACAATATCATTGCTAGATATAAGGAGTAACTGTAATAGTAGGTGGACTAGATAATATGCTATCTATAGTGGGTAGTACACTATTAGTAGGGACTTATGAATCTCGAGGAGAAATAAGTTAAGGGGTATGAGGTGGAATACCTTTAATAGTGATGTCTTGACACTTATGTATGAATGTGACACATTAGTGCACAATAAATGAGACAAAACTAATATCCTTGAGCCAAGAGAAACATAAGACCATGTCACAATGCTTGACTTATGATTCAAAAACAAATGGTAAGAAGATATTTAAAGGTTTAACTATGATGGGAAGAGTGATACTCCCATAGGAGGTAGCTGAATTATGTTTGATTTGGGATAAAGAAAAGCCAATAACACATAAGAGGGGGAGTGAACATGAGTTATGCTTGAAATAGTTTGATTGTTAAATGATGCATCAATGTGAATCCTGAAAGATTTTAAATAAGCATGGAAATCCGCATCAATAAAGGTAATGATTGGTGGTAAAGTAGTGGTAGTACAAAAATAAATTATAGTGAAGCATTGGTAGATTATGGGGTGGAACCACATGATAAACATGGTTAGTAGTTTCCTCCCTTAGATGTAACCTTTTTCATGTTTGAGAAGTGGGTCATTGAATATATTGAGATTATCATGATTGTTTATAGGTTTATACACATTAGGCTCATCCCATTCAATTACATCGAGATAAATTAAGTATTGAATAACATGTTTAATATTGAAGCATCATTCTGTAGAGTGGTCATTACATTAGTGATAGTCACAATATTCTTTTTCATCGAAGTTCTTCTTGATGATGAATAGAATCTAACTCAAGTGGTGGAGGAAGAGAGATAAGGTTACTTGCAAGAGTCATTATAACATCACCCGGGTGGAATAGTAAATTTACTAAAATGCCATCAAGGAGCTTGAATTTGGAGCTTCATTGGTTGGGATACTATATTAATAGTAGCCTTAGCCTCAACTTATGGCTCAATAGGTTTTCTTTTGAAAGTAGGTTTACTTTATAATTTATCATGGGATTGAATGGAAGCTTAGTCACTATATTTGATCTTATCCATGGAAATTATCTTTCTTTCACAGTCCTTAAGGATATGACACAAGTGATCAAAGGAAAAAAAGTATCAAATATGACTGACTCTTGGATAGGAGGAAAAAGACTTTGAAAAAAGTCTTGTAATTCAGAATCAGCTAGGACATTGTTCATTTTAGTAAGATTAGTCTTATAACATAGAAAAAAGTCACTAAGGTGCTCAATAGGTCCTTGTTTCCATTTATCCATTGTGCATAGAATATTTTAGTACTAATATTAATAGAAAAATGTGCCAAAAATTGATTTGCAAATGGATTAAAAGATTGTATAGAATGAATGGGAAGTTCATAAAACCATTGCAATGCATAATCTTATAAACTTATAGGAAACAACTTTGTTAATAATGTATCATTGAAAGCATAATATAAGAAAGCAACATGAAATGATCTAATATGTTCTTTTGGATCTTCCTTACCATTAAAAAGTGGAATTTTAGGTGAAACAAAACTGGGAGGAAGAGGATAAGATGCAACCTTAGGTGTGAGAGGATTGTGTAGAAGAAGTGAGGAATCTGTAGAAGAAGAAGAGGTAGTGGCAACCCGTTGTGATTGAAAACTTGGGATTCTAGACCACACACCAAGGATTCTAAGCCATGTGTTATATAAAAAGAATTAAGTGTAATATGAGAAATAAGAGGAGAATAAAAATGAGTAATAGACATAGGAATGGAGACATTAAGACTAGAGGATACTATGGAGGTGGGGGGAGAAGAAACATGAATGGAAGATGTGGGAACAATGGATATGACATCGGGAGGAGTAGTAGAATTTTCGATCCATTGTGATTTATCATGAGTGTCATATAAGAAAAGATCCAGTTATGAGGGTTGATAACTATGTATACATTTAGATCATTTGCATATTCAGTAGTAAATGCCTCAAGAATAAATAATCATTAGAAACCCTAGAAGAAAGATGTAAGATATGAGAATATAGATATGACACATAATAGACAAATGTCAGCTTCACCAAATGATTTAACCTAAATGGTTAATCTTTAAGGGAGGTAGTAACCGATGGTAGATTATCCAAATCAAGTAGTTTCTAAGGTTGATTATGCGTAAATTTTAGGAATAATCAAGTGTAAAAAATAGTAATATAAGAATGAATTAAATTGTATCAAGAGATCGAGACTAATTCTAGGCTGAAAAAGGATGAGAAGGCTAGATTTGAGATGTGTAGGCTATACCCGAGAAATTTGAGTATGGAATTTCAGTAGACGAACCACCAAAAGGGGGAAAAACCACCCTGACGCTAGTGTCTGATCTAGGCACTAGTGTCTTGGTAGATGCTCTTCTTCTACTCTTTTTTTAGGGTCTATTAATGCCTTCTTTATATCACTTCCTGTCACATAAAATATACTTTAGGGATTATGCGTCACACATATTCCTATAAAATAAACCCTACTACCTACACAAAGATCAAACAAACATTATATAGAATAATTAATGCATATGCTTGAGCAGACCGACCTGACTCGATAGTCACCCCAATGTGATTGTCACAATGTAATACAAAGTGTAAAGGCCTACAATAATGAGTAGAGTAATTTCTCCCAACACTTGCTTAGGTGTATTATCAAAGCCATGGATACATAGAGTAGACAGAGTTAGATCAACAACATCGAGATACTATTTGATGGAGAAAGTAAATGTTACATACATTAAGACCAAATCCATGATTAACTAAAGCATGCTTAAGAAGCACAAAGTACAAATATTAACTTGAATATACGATGGAGAAGAATTGTCATCAATTACATGGTAATCCATACAATAATTTGACACAAACAAGCCAAATAGACTATAGATTTGTATTAAAAGTGATGTTGAGAAAAAAATGACTGTCATCAAATGAATAAAATGACCATATCTCAAAATAGAATTTGAATTTTATAAAACAAAAAGAGGATTTTTTTGAATATAATGATGTAAACTAAAAACCTCCAAGGGTTTTGTCAAAAGTGTGTATTTTTCTAATTATGACTTAATTATTAAAAAGTATAATTTTGAATGTCCTGAAATTGTGCAAAAATTAGGATAACAAATAGGTTTTTGTTAAATATGTAAAAAATGAAAAATAACCTCAAAGGAATTTAAAAATAGAGTCAATTACGTCGAGATATGAAACAAAAGGTGTTTTGAAAATTGGGAGCCCTAGAAAGTGACCCAAAGGGTAGGATGAAACATGAAACCCTAGGATTTTTGTAGATCTGATTTATGACAGGTGATAGATGAAAATCAGGTTTGGATTAAAGATAAGATGCAAATATGAACCCTAATGAAACTAGGGTTTGGGTTTGGAGAAGAATGGATCTCATTAAAGAGAATGCAAGGGATCAGGTTCACCAAATGATTTAAAATTTTTACATATTTATCAGAGGACTGAGATCAAATGAATATAACATAAATAAACAAGATCTAAGATGAAAATTACAAGAAAGTGTAAATAATAGTGGTATAAGAATCAATTTTCTTGTATCAGGAGATTATGACCATTCTAGATTGGAAAATAGGCTGATAAGGTTAGATTTGGATTGTGTAGGATATGTATGATAAATTGGAGTCTAGAACTCCTTCAGGAATAACCACACAAAGGGGGATAAGACCACACCAGGCATTAGTGTCCAAGTAGTTATGATTTTTCCGTGTTTAAGATCTTTTAATTTTCTTTATCTCACTTCGTGTACCATCAAATATGTTGTAGGGCTATTGTGTCACACCCGTTCCTACAAAAAAACCCCGACTACCTACACAAAGATCAATAAAAAATTATATGGAATAAATAATACATATTCTTGAGTTATCTTGACCTCGGTGGTCACCCTAATGTGATTGTCACGAGCATTACGTTACATTTCAGAATTTATGTAGTTCTATTGTGTGTGTGTGTGTGTGTGATTGAATGTTTGTCCCTTGAGCCTATGTTTTCCTTGTGTCATTCACACCAAGATAGCGAGATACAACTACTTTTCCCCCAAGATGAATGTTTGAGATGGAATTCAAAATAAACCCTCACATGTAGTGAATAATGTAGCATAAAATGTAGTTCTTAAGTATTGATCCTTGCCTAAGTAGTAGGTAGTAAGTATTAACCCCAATTTACTAGATCCTAATAATAGTAAGTCATGTATATATATAATTCCCTTGTTTTAATTTCATCATTAAAAACTAAAAATCCAATCAAAAAGATTAAAAAAACTCTAGAAAATACACCAAATGATGTGGAAATTCAAAATAGAGAAATGAAGAGAAAGGGACTGAAGAACCCATAGGGGACAATACTACCTAGGGAACTCATGTCCCTAATGGGTGGTAGTGTCTAGGATGCTTGGAAGATGAAACCGTCAATATTGAGTAAGGTCCTATGTCATTAAGTATCCAAAGTAAAGTGGTCATTTGAGAAAATCAAATAACAAGAGTGTAGGAAAGATAAAAGAGTAAAATAAGTGTTGTTAATGTCTAGTCTTCTTACTCGGAATCATGTATATAATGAAATAATTAGAAGAGTGATATAATAAAGTGTGTGATTTCATGACTAACATTAAATAAAGCTAAATAATGATAGAGAACATATTAATGAGTGAGATAAGAAGACTTAGTTGATATCCTGAACTACATGTTGATTTGGCATGACCTAATGATTTGTAAATGGATGGAAATGATCTGATAGAGCTTTCCACTAGAAATTTTACCTAAAAAAACCTGATATAAATAATAAATTATGGCCCAAAGTGTATCCCCTCTACAACCCTTTTTATATGACCTTTTCCCTCTACACTTTTAGCTCTTGAAACTTTATGGAGTCTGTGTTACTTCTGATTTGCCCCTATCTATGATTTGGACCTTCGACACCGTGAAATGCTCATTATGTGGGTGATTAAATATCAAAACCATATACTTTGGAGTCCTCAAAAACAAACATTAGTTGGGTTGTAGGAACCCCATCATTATGTCGATGTTTCCACTACTCAAGAGTGCTCAAACTGTATTTTGTTCTCACCTAACATGTAATATCTAGAATCTATGCAACCATACCGATAATCATGACCTTATAACAATGTGATTGTACTTGATATTTTCCTAGCTTGACTTGAGATAATGTACCCATTTGTGTTTTCATATCTGTGTGGGTGAGTTCCCTAGAATGAGTATGTAGGGTATATGAGGCTCAAGGAGTCTTGAATAACCTTTATTTTTATTGCTCTTAGTGTTTTCTCATTTGAATATGTGTAAGTAATTTAAAAGTTTGGATTGTAATTTACGAGGGTATAACTTAATTTGGTGAAGGAATATGACTATTATGCTAACACATATGTTTGTATATGCAAGAAACAATGAATGAGATATGGCTAGGGATAACATGATTGGCCAAATTTAGCAATTGTAGGTTAGTGCAAGAGTGTTGTATAATTTTTATTGTTACAAGACATGAATTACCAAAATTAATGTCTATAGTAATGATAAAGGACATATGTTCAAGGTAGTTCCATTGTCAATGATTATTCACTTAATAAGAAAACCTTGGATTTAAGCCATAATATGAAGAGGAAGATAAATATTGCTAGAAGAGGTGGTTAGAATATAATCATTGGTGAATTTAATTGCTTTATCCATGAGCTTAAAAGATTCCATGATAAATGAATAAGCTATGTGAGGATTACCACTTTGTAACTAAATAGAGTGCAATGTTTCTTCTAATGTGTGGTGAAAATCGAGAGCTTTATGAAGAAGATACTAAGGGATATCTTAGTAGGGGTAGTCTTTAATTGATCAATAATATCATAATATTTAGCTAAGATAGTTGTGCACTAATAGGTGGGGGTGGTATAGCTCCCCCATGGGTTTCTTTATTTCATCGAGTAGTCATAAAAATTAAAGTAGAATCGGTAATGGGAGGATTAAATCAAGGAGGGAATTGAGTTATTGTTGGACAAGTTTCTTCATTCCTAATCAAATGAATGAACTAGTAATAGAAAAAATAGCAACTCATAACATGGAGGGTTTATAGTACCTTAGAAGCGTGATGTGAATGAATGAGCGCTAAGTAGTCGATGACTTGCAAATAAGACATACTAAAAAGGGAGATTTATTAGATGGGATAAGTAGGGGTTTCCTAAAAAGTGGATCTAAGAAGCGTTAACTTCCTTGGTGGATGTTAACCTCCATTTTAAAGAAAGATTGAAGTAAAGGGTTGATAAAGAAATTGTGTGTAGAAATAGTATACTAGCGAATTTGAGAATGATTAAGGTCCGATCTAGAAGCTGATTTAATTAAAGGAAATATAAATGAAAGGTTACTTGAGTGCAGGTCGCTGTGCAACCCAGGTGCGAGAAGGCATGTCGGCAGTGACTTGGGAGGATAGATCTAGAATGTAACTGAAATATAGAAACCCTACAAGATTTGGATGCAACCTGGATGTAGCGAGGATTGTGTATGATGAAGTCAACTTGCGAAGGGATCGAAGGAGAAAAAACAAGATAATGATAGAAAAAAAATATTGGAAATGGTGGATTGGGAATCAAGACCCTAGTCGACAATGACCAAGGTGAAGCAATGGAAATTAGGATGTAGATAGGCTAGTTTTAATGTAACGAGAGGAATTGGATGATGGTTTTGAAAGATGAGACGCAGAAAAAACACCAGTAGAGGATAGAGATGGCTCGACAATAAAAATGAAAACCATGTTGGTGACTCCAATATCACATCGTAGAGGGACAATTGTGGTCTCAATGGAGATGGGCCACAATGTTCTATGAGCCAAAGATGAGTATGTGAAAATGATTACAAAATATCTCAAATGGATGCAAGCTAAAATGATCACGGGGTCATAGGAGAGCATCAAAGTATGCACAACTAAATGTGAAAATTATGCAAAATCCTTTGTACATGAGGAATCGAGCAAAAAACTATGCATCCACAAAGGATGAGGATGAAAATAATGGTGCCCCAACACATGACATGATAAAAGGCTAAAAAGGTGAGTAATGAAATAATATGCCCCAAGGGTAAGATAAGTATGGCTAGGAAGGTGAAATTTGTGTGCAAATTGGATAAGATTAAAAAATAAAATGCCCGAAGAGGGAGTAAGTATGGTCACAAAGGTGGAATTTGAAGAATTTCCAAGAAGAGGTCATAAACAAAGATCGGGAAGCCAAAGCAAAGACTACAAAGGCCAATCAATGGCGACCAAGGCCAATTAACGACAACCTAAGGGGATCGATGGAGACTAGGTTTCAGTGGCTATATAATCCTAGGGGTTGACTGATGATGCTCATTTTCATGCACAAAATTGATGAGAGAGATCAGAGCGATTAAAGAGAAAACTGAGAAATGGAGGTTGCAGGAGTTGCAAGGAAACATGAGAGGGTGCGGAGGATAGTGAGTAACAAAACTCAATATTGGTTTTAGTTTAATTTTGTATTTATTTATTTTCCATTATTTAAGAAAAGGTGGATGACATTAGGGGTAGTTGGCGGTGACCTACATGGGTCGACATTGACCGGGCCCTAACGCACGATAATATGACCTAAAACATGTCGAACCGACTTGGGTCGGCATCAAATAGGGTTAGATTGGATATGTTTAGGATAAATTGAAGTTTGAGTGAAATTTACTAGTATTTTGATTGGATTTTGGATTGAGGATCTGATGTTTGTATGTTTTATTTGTTATTACAGTTAGAGAGACCCTATATTTAAGAAATAGAGTGCTGATCTATATGAGTGGATTAGAGGAGATGTGACAGAGATGCTAAGAGGATCATCTATCTACTATGGGGCTACGTGGATTTAGACATTATCGGTGATCCCATGAGATGTGGGGTTGATTATCACTTTAGTGGAGAGATGGGACCAATGGACTGGTAGCTTCTAGTTGAGGACAGGGAGATGACCATCACCATAGAGGATGTGTGTAAGATACGATATTACCTATACAGGGGAGCATATAGCTCCCATAATAGATGATACCAAACTTGTAATTTAGACATGACTATTTGGAGCTGATGCACCCCACATCAAGTTTTCTTTAAGGGCTTTCTCATATGAGTTGAGGTATGAGCATGGAGTGCCATGCAACCATTTTATTTTCTTGGTGATGATGGTAGTGTCTTGCTATGCATTTCTAGACTTAGGAGAAGATCTGCTTTCTATGGGCACTAGCTAGTATAGTGGAATATATTATGGATCATCAAACCGTGTTTTCATTCGGGGCTCTTTATTAGCTCAGTTTACCATGATCTTTCTATATACGGGGTAGGGAGGAGATCAGAATAGATGTTGGTTTCTTATTGCACTTCTCCATCCATATGAATACATATCATTGGTCAAGCCACTAGGGCTTCCATGGATCACTAGGGATCACATAGAGTTTATAGTTGGATTTTTGACATTGAGGACCGATCAATTCTTTAGAGAAAGGGTGATAGAGGAGTGGATTGGTATGTTTATCAATTTATAGAGTTAGAGATTGTTCAGATTAGATGGTGGCCATATAAGGATTTACCTGCATGGCCAAGAGTAGATGCGAAGTTTTTGGGATAATGTGGACATGGTGGGTTCGGGGGACAAGCTGGAGATGGTTGAGTCCATTTAGTTTGATCGGTGTGATTGAAATTTGGGGTCATATAGAATATACTAGATGCTCCTATTTTGTATAGGCAGGAAAAGGTTGAATGGGAGTTACCAAGCCTTGTTATGGCAGATCCATTGGAGGAGGAGGCTGCACCATGGGATGATGATGAAAAGGTAGGGGTTGGATCCAAATTTGGTGATTGTATTACCACTATATGGGAAAATAGATGTGCTTTAGATGGAGGAGAGGAGGAGGTAGAGGAGATGGAGATTGGGGAAGATATACGGTAGCTCAGGAGGAGGAGATGGAGGAGTTGGAGAGACTATTAAATTAGCATGGGTCACACCGAAGTTAGATCAAATGAGGATGGAGAAGGAAGTTGTAGTCCAGGATACATAAACAATTTTATAGGATAGGGACCAATACCACCAGTAGAGGGATGCCTATAGGGTCTATTTTGGAGATCTTGCAACTATACTTTGGATGCTGAGGCTATGGGTGGAGGACATGCAACACCACAGGGAGGAGGAGAGATAGAACCTCTTGGTATGATTTTTATTGATAGATAAAAATCCTTAGCTATAGAGGCTAAGTATTATGAGGGGATTGTGATCGAGAAGCTTCCAAAGACAATCCGATACTAGGAACATATTTAGAAGATAAGGGCATGTGGACTGGGACGCGTCGAGATCACAATGTGTGTGGCTCAACCACATCGAGGAGAGGGACAGGGTGGAGGCAATGAGGCCAATAAGTAGACAGAGATTCATCCCATAGGGAAGGATAAGAGGCTCTTTGACATTCATTTTTCTAATTTTACCGACATCTTTACTTTGAGAGAGCCTTGTTAGAGGGTAATGATGTACTGATACATTTGATTTTTATATATATATATATATATGATATCATTTTGTCATGATTTGATATATGTGTGTTGTGTAATGTTGATTATTTGATTTATGTTGATGATGACATGGATATGTGATGATGATGAGGATCAGTTGCATGTTTTAATTATATTTGATGATGATGGTAAAAGTATAAGATGAAATTATTTACTTTTACTTAGATTGTTAGATTATGATATTGGATGTGATGTTATGCTACTTGGGATTTATATATGCATGGATGATTGATTATGTGAATTTTTTTGTATGGTTAATGAGGATTAGGATTACATGTTTGCTTTGAATGTGATCATGGTGATGAAATGAATAGATAGAATGTGATGTGGATGAAAGAGTAATATGGATGTGATTATTGATTAATGTAAGTAAAGATTGATGTATTTAGGATAGATAGATAGATTGATAGGTGATTACACAACCAAATGATGGTGACCTATAAGTACAAATGAAATTATATCTTATCAAGGAACGAATGAAGAAAAGATACCTCTAATTGCATTGGAGGTAAAAAATAGGGGATCTGAATAACGCAAGGCAAATGCGACCAAAAAATGTGTTAGAATGAAATCAATGTTTTTTATTAAGGGTAAATAGTTTTGAAGGGACTATACCCTGTATACAAAAGGGCTCAAAAGCCAGATATCAAAAGTAGAAGAAATAGCCCAAAGAAGGGCAAAACAACCAACACCAGAGGGCTCATCAGCCAGATAATACATCATAGTTATAGAAAAGGATCAAGACGTACAATGATCTGAAAAACAACAGAAGAGACCAAAAAAAAAAGATATATCGACCACATAATATCTCAACAAAAAAATAACACCAAAACCGTCAGTCAACAACGCAACTTCGTAGCTAGTAAACAACAACACAACTCTATATCACTTGATAGCCTGGTCAATCTTAGTTTTGATCACTTGAAGCGAGACAAAGAAGGCAATGGCTATGGCCTGAGAAGGGTCTTTCAAATCCACCTGAGAAATTTCCATATCTCTTTTCTCCTTGGGGCCCCAGATGTCCTCAGTAATCCCGCTAAGACTGCATACACTATGAACATGCTTTGTTTGATGAAAATTTAAATGCTTTTAAGGGCAGATAGGATGTAGTCATTACAGCTTTTTGCATTTCCCAGTCTTCCATCCAAAGATTGTAGCTTCTTGAAGACTTCAGCAATAACACCCTCCTCATCATCATCTTGAAGTTTCCCTTTTCCCTTAGCTTTTTCCATATTTCTGATAACACTCTTAAGCTCTAGAATGAAATCAATGTTAGTTAGTTATATCAAAGATCATAAAGAAATAATGGATGGAATGAAATCATAGACCTAATTTTGACATGATAAAGGGGTTTGAGATGTAACTTGTACATGGGAAGAGGGTTCTCTGTTAGTGGTGTTCCCTAAATCTATGCCCCAGCTCTGGGAAAGGGGAAGAGCAATGATAAAAGAAAGATGATCAATGCAGGAAGCTTTCTTAGGATGTAAATAAAATGGAAGGCTAATCAATGTGGAATCCTTCAATGCCATGATAAAAAAGAGTATCCATCCTTCAAGGGTATGGTCTACTTTATACATATGTAATATAGATGGAAAAAGATAACATATATGATATCTTGTCCTTCGAGGGATCAATCTATTTATTTCTTTTTGATTTTGATTTACTTTAAATTTTTTTCCTCTTTTTTACTAAACAACTATCATTTGAGTGAGCATTCTATTATTTAGTGTTTTAAATTTTGATTAGATCATCCTTTGATTTTTATTTTGACATGGGGAAGAGCTATAAATAACTAAGTAGACCACTTATGAGGGGAGAATGAATGTACAAGAGACACCCTTGGACCCTTTGCATGGTTCTAGTAGGTGAATGAGAGGGTGATGGATGTAATGATCATGAAGTTATCACCAAAAGGGATAACCTATCCATAAGGAATATGCTATGAGAAAATCCGTGGTGCTCATATTTAAGGTCATATATAGGAAAGTGACAGATGATCACACAATTCCAAATCACTACAATGAAATATGGATGAGGCTAATGATGGAGGGATGACCTAAGAATATGACTAAGAGGTCACTAGAAGACACACTAATAGTAGAATGGTCACACATGTAATGCATTAAAATGTTCCACTTCTGGTTTATCGTGAAGGGAGGTCATTCGATAGGCTTCTAACCCATACTAATGCATGATAATGTATGGTCCAATCCAGTTAGGGGAAAAATTTCTGCATTGGATCATTTCTAGAGTAGTGATGTTATGATTTTATTTGAGAATGAGGTCACTGAAATTAAAGTCTTGCTCTTTGATGTGATTTTTGTAAGAAAATTTAATGCGCTCTTGATAAACATGATGGTAATATGGAACAAAAGGAGACACTCATCTAACAACTCAAGTTGTGTTAGATGTGCTTGGTGATAGTATTCATCAGAGATGAAGTTGTGAAGCAACACATACAAAGACACAATTTTAATTTTCAAGAGGGAGGATGGATTTGGAATCGTATGTAAGTGAAAAGGGGTAGCCCTGTGGAAGTATGGATGCTATTCGATAAGTCCAAAAAGTGAAGGGAAGATGAAGATGCCACTCACATCTTGATTGGTCAATAGTTTTTGCATGAATGTTTCAAAGAGTTTTATTAGTGGCTTCAGCTTGGCCATTAAATTGAGGATAATATGGGAGTCATATTTAGTATAAGTGAGTGGAATTGCTTCCACCCACTTAGTGAAATTTAGTTTCCGATGATGGAGTGATGTTGATACAAAACCCAAGGATTAATAAGGATGAGACCTGCCTTGTCGAGAATAAAATTCAAGTTTAGGATAAGTTAGATAAGGACCATGAATCTTGAGTAAGTACACCTATCCATGATAAAAAAGAATAAGAGTTACTAAAGTGATTTTAGGATGAGATCATATGGCCATGAGGGTAGGCCTTAGATAAAGCCATGGAAATCCCAAGGGAAGCACAATATGGCCACAAAGGTGGTCTTAGGAGGAGAAGATGATGGATAAAACTGGTTGATATGATTGGATGAGATGAGATAGATAGAATAAGATAACGTCAGGTATGGAGGGGGTCATATCCGGAAGTTGAAATATCCTTAAATGAAGTTCCCAGGTTTAAGAAGTTATAGGGATAAGATGATATGGAAGAAAATGTAGAGGACTCAACTAATAAGGGAAGGTGCTCCCCTAGTGAGAGAGATGTGGATGAGCTAGTAGATAGTAGGATAAGTGAAATGAGATGGGATGACAAGTATAGATGGAGTATAAGATCAAAGATCATAGGGATGGTGAATCAAGGTGAACTGTATCGATGAATAAGGGAGGACCCTCGCTAAGAGGATCAACATGTGAAGAAGTGGTGGATGAAGGAGAAGACCTAGTGGCTCCTATAGATGGAGAGGTAGAAATGGGAAATGATTTAGTCATGGATGAGATAGTAGATAAAGAAGGAGATTCCTCAAGAAGGTCCTCTCTCTCGATAATATTATGGATGACATTTTTAGGGCCTTATATGATGGGTATTGAATAATGATGGGGGTTGAAAAATGATGGGGATCAATCATGATGGATTCATATGATTTGGATCAAATGTGATCAAATTAAACAATGATGGCTTTAGATGATCTAGAACAAATGAACTGATAGGTGGAAATGTGATGGCAGAAATTTGGAGTATATGTCACAGGAATTCCACATAGGATTCAATATATGTGTTCGGAGATGGCTTGGAAGATGTTATGGATGTTGAGGATAAGGGTGGGTTATTTCAAGGTCTTGATGCTTTGTTTTCACCTTTGACACGATTGGTGTTCTAGAAGAAGAGGGGCTGGATGATTTTGATTTGGACTAATTGGTGGATGGGAGTGTTTTTGATGAAGGAGGTAGTCATAGGAGGGATTCAAATTGTTTAGATTTGGATTGGTTTATTGATCTTTATAAAGGAGATGGTCCTACGATAGATGGATATGGCCCCAAGATGGATGAATAGGTTTGATCTTTGTCGGAGGAAATATCTATCTTATTATGAGGGCACACAAGGGATTGTTGTGGAAGGGTACCAAGGTTTTTAGGTTTGGTTTGTGAAGGAGTCTTGTTGGAAGGAGTGATAATGATTTCTACTAGTGGATCCGAAGATGATGTTGTGACTGATGGGGGTAGAAATTTTTACATGACTTGATCTAAGGAATGTAAAGAAAGTTCTAGTTATAAAGATGAAACAAGAGGGTCACGTATGGTTGCTGAAAGTTTTAGTTCTCTCTAATATTATAGAATAATGTGGGAGGAGAAGATGATGTTGTAAGAGATGTGGTTATGATGGTCAATGTGGTAGGTGTAGGTTGAAGTGCGAGAAAGAGAGACTAGGATTGATTCTATAGAGTGTATGATGGGAAATGGTGGAATAGATGTGGATGAGGGAGTGGTATCCAATAAAGTGGATGAGGAATATGATGGTGTGGGGTCGATGATAGGTGCGGTGTGGATCAAATAAGGGGTGTTAGGATCATGCGGTTGATGAAGTCTATGTGTTAGGGAGATGATGAAGGATTTGGATTATTTGTTGTGGAAATGAGGGGTGTTGGGCCTGAAAAGTGATTAAGTCCTAAAGCGGTGGAAGAGCATGTGCACGTAAGAAAATTTAAGGAAATTTTAGTCAAGGAATGGCCCGCGGAGGAAAGGTTGGTGCATGGAAGAAGGATATGGTTTAAGGACTTATCCATTTCATCGGATATGGTATCACATGGAAAACATGTGAAGGGTTGAGTAGGTGTGATGAGTGGATAAGGTTCTAGCCTGGAGTCTTAGAGCTCAAGGAAAGAATATTCCATGAAGGAATATTCTAGGGAGGATCATTATAGTTAGTGGAGGTTTTTGCAAGTTGGCATAAGCACTCGAGTATGGAGAAGCATGTTTCCACCTGACATGCGACCTGATCATGGATAAGGTTATGACAGTGAAGGAGAGCCCCGATTTCTATATAAGGAGGAATTTGGATCTAAAAGATGGGGTTGTGGCCATAGATGTTGATGCTATAAGAGAGGATAGGAAGGGATGATGTTATGCATGAATGCGCTTGGGTCTGAAATAGGGGTTGTGATGAAAGAACATAGCTAGGGCTCTCTGTGCAGAGTCATTTTGTAGGGTTAGATTGTCATTCCTTGATGTATTTGGTCTGATATGACCCTCTTTGATGTAATATGGCTATTGTAAATGATTATAATCAATATATGATGCTCTGTTCCAAATATCTATGTCTATGGATCAAACCCTAGTGTGTTCTTCTTGTTGTTTATGGTTCAGATATGATTCTATTATGCTTTTGTAGTGTTTACATTTACATCATGGTGCATTTTTGCTTATATATAGTTCTGTACTTTTGTATTAGATTAAGTGCACGTGTTTCTGGTTTTACAACCATTCCTCCATTAATGGTGGAGCATTCTTACGGTGGCTCACATAAAATAGGGGATCGATTCCCGCACATGCCTCAAGTGAGCACCCAACTTATGTTAGGTGATAGGTCGATGCACTTGGGGTAGAAAGGGATTAGGAAAAAGTGACTACATCTTGATTCCATTATCGGGACCTCTTTTGAAGTTGTTCTGAGAATGGTGTGTGATGAAAAAATGCTTGACCTTGGACAACCTCAAGGCTTAGCTTAAGAGCACAAAGGATGAGTTTTCAAAATGATTTAGTACTAGATTTTATTTTAATGCATGTAAATGGGTAGAAGAGAACATGTATCGTGAGATTTATGAGACATTATTTTTCTATTTCAAAGTAGATTTGTATGAATGGTTATCATCATATGCATCAAGGAGAAGTTGGTATTATAGACCTCATGTTTGAACCCAAGAAGAGTATTAGAGGATGCATGATTTGGATCTGACACTGGACTTATGCCGTTGATCATTGGTGGAGTGAAGTGTTGGCTAGTTATACATTGGAATATGCGGTTTATACGTATTCTTTCCTAGAGATTGCTGATTTTGAGTTCTTGCGGGAGCTAAGAGGATCATTCTTGCATGATATGCCATTAGCCATTAATATCCTAATCATCTCTCTGAGTATGGAGGCATTTCTTATGGCTAGCTAAATTGCCACTAGGTAAAAGGTGCATGATTTGTTGTTGTGAAAGATGGCGGAACTTACGAAGAAGAAGAGAGAGAGAGAGAGAGAGATTGAAATATAATGAAGTGTGAGAAAGGGAGTTGACAAGGTAGCGTGAAGTAGCCGGAGTGATGGCCTTATGAAGGAAGATGTTGCATGAAGGATGTGAGGTTTGCATGGAAGACATGGAACCTAAGTAGTCTATGCTACCCCATCTTGGAAAGTGCAGGAGAGAAACTCCCTTTGATTATATTGAGATCTTGTCATATGGATAAAGGAGGAGATCTGTAGATATGCATCTTAGCACACTTGGTGACCAAACCGACACTTAGTTTTCCAATTCTTGGGACAAGTGTGGTTAACATGGTTGGTATTAGTATTGGTTATCGAGAAGCAACTAGTAGATATAATTTTTCATTTAGTTCATCTATAGAAGCATTGAAATTTCCTATGTTTGGGGGCATCTAGTGTGACATAACATTTTGGAAAAGTGTTGGTACACAAGGCATGAATACTACGTTTAGGAGTGGTTCGACATCACAGAATGTTGATGCATAGTTCAACTTAATAGTAGGGGCACAAGGCACAACTACTGCTTTAGGCCCTTTACCTACTATGAGAGGAGGATCTGGTGGATCTGAAGGACTATGAGCTAGTGTATTTAGTGGATTTAGTGGTGGTGGAAACACAAGAAGATGTCAAGGTTATGGAACTAGTGGATAAGTACCTCAGCCACCTCAACAGGTGTTTTATGACATGTCTCTACATTTACCTGATTACAAAGGTGTTGAGGATGCTGTAGAGCATGTACATAAATGTGAATTAATATGGCACACTAAGGGCATCACTGACCTATAGTGGAAGGCAAGTAAATTTCCAACTAAATTACAAGGGCGCATGCATAGCTAGTACCAAAAGTATGACCCCCATTAGATAATTGTGGATTATACTACACTGCGTGATGATTTCTTGGAAGAATTTCATATTCCTAAGATTGAGCAGAAGATCATCAATGCACTAAAGAAAATTCAACAAGGTATGATGGAGAGTGTGTAGGAGTATGATGCATGATTTAAGAATCTCTTGTCAAAGTTGTCTTATGATATCCATCCAAATCAACATGCTTAATGGTTTGTTGGAGGATTGACAATGACTTTCAGATGAGTGCTTTCCGATAAGACTTTCATGGATCCACATGAGGCCTTGGAAGCTACTCTATGTGCTTTGAAGTCATGTCAAGTGTTGACAACTTTGGGTAAGGCCATTTTCAAAAGCATAGATTACTTGCCATGTAAAAGTAACTTGAAAAATATTTGTGAATTCGGTTCATGAAACTCATAGTGGACTTTGGTGTACAGACTATGAGATAGAAGGACATACCAAGGATAGTTTCCCTCAAAATTTGGTGCATGTTATGTCAGTAGATTGTGAAATCTACCATGGGGATCATGATGCAAGTAGATGCCCATTGTTGTAACGCACGATCCATAAGAATGTGTCTAGTTATTATAAGATCTATACATCTATGATCCATAATATGAAGGACATCTGTTTGATAGATCAAATCCATGATGCCATTGATATTAGTGTGAACCAAACCAACGTTGGGAGTGGTTCAAAGAATGAAGGATGTCAGTTTGAAGGGAAAAGAGATGGAGGTAGTTGAGGAAGAGGTTTTCACAGAGAGGTTTCAAAGGTCGTGGTGGTCAAGGAGGTAGGATTAAATTTCCTGTGGAACATGTTACAATTATGGATCTACTAAACACTACAAGCATGATTTTTTAGATTTCTTATGTAACGCTCATGGTGTGGGAAGAAGAATAAGTATGAGGAGTTCCCTGAGTTATATGAGCACATCAACACGAACCAAAGGAAGGGAAAGGGCATAAGGATGGTGAGTGTGAAGTGATCTTATCTACAATGGATGCCTAGGGTAATGCATGCCTTTAAGTTAAAACTGTTTTAGTAACCACAAGGGCGAGAGGCCATACGTAGTAGGGAAGAATCAAAGAAAAGACCTATCATTACTAGAGAAGAGGTATTACGAGGGAAATATCCTGATCCAAATCATCAAAAGGAGGTTTACTAAGAGACCATGGAGGTGATTAGGAATTTGTAAGGGAAATTTAATGTCGAAGGAGAAGTTACAAAAATTGGAATAGAAAAAGAGCATTGTTGGGTCCCTTAGAAGGATATGGATAAAGTTAGGGAAGTATGATAGTTGTTGTGCCAAGAGAACATTATTCCTCTATTAGGGGGATGGTTGAGAGAAAAGGTGACCCATGCTAGAGGTGATCACGAGAGATAAGTATTATATGCTAATCTACCCCCTCACAATATTGACTATGATAAGGAAATCATGTAATGCCTCTAACATGGTTGATATCTATGATGAATTCTGTACTTGAAGTTGTGAATTTTGATATATAATTCTTCTTTGAAGATGGTGTACTCTTGTGAACTAAGTAATCATGTTTTCTATAGATAATATGTTATCTGCTGAAATAGATACAATTCTACCATGTTTATGTTGAATTTAAAATGAAGTATTTCATTCCTTCTTATGTTGAATGATTCACTGCATGTGGAAATAATAAATTGATTCAGTTTAAACTAGTTCATAGTCTTTGTTGCACTTGAACTTGTGCTTCAGTCTTCATAATCTCGATGTAAGATAGCTATACCTTAGATTGATTTCAGTTATCCAAGGCATGCTTTCAATTTCATAATATTGAGGTCATCTTGACCAAGATTGGTAGAATGTTAGATATTTGAAGCAGGATTGCCACAAGATCATGGGTGAATTTTTCTTCTCACACCCTTCACAAGTGATCTGATAACATCATTATTGATTCTTCTTTGGGTAAGATGTAATTGACAATTTTTACAATTGTTTAGGAACCTAATTAAATCTATGTTCCTAAGATTGTAATCTTATCCTAAGTTACTAGGTTCTTTTATTAATGAGGAATGCTTATTAAAGGGAAACCTAAGACTAAATTAATAGAATTTAACCTAAGGACAAGATCCTAATCTAATGTTATGAACCTAACCTAAGACTTGGGATAAACTAAGGGGATGAAATGGATGACATGCAAAAGTTAGGTTGGTGACACCAACTTCTATGTATTTATGAGGATTTAATGGGCATTAAAACTCTTGGTTTCCACCAATTTTGGTGAGTGCATGAAGGTTTAGTGGATGGTTAGTTGGCATCTCTGCTAAAGTTTTAGATGCATGAAATTTTAAACTTGGTCATAGCCAAATACGAGTTGGCGGTGGCGAGATATATGGAAGGAATGTCAGTCCTATTTGGCATTTATTATTCTTGGAAATTATGAAAAACTACCTAGGAAGTAGGGAAGTTGGAAGAAAGAATGGTTTTGGTTTTTCATTGTTCATTTGGTTTTTGTGAGATTTTAGTTTTGAAAGTGGTTTGTTGGTATCCAAATTTAATCTCCTTCACAACTTGAACAACATCATGAACTTGCACAAGACACTTAAGGATAGATAGATGGTTTGTATGCCACTTGTAATCTGGGGAGTACACCTATTTTCTTGTTTACATTCAATATTTGAGGGAGTGGATAACACCTTCATAAGGGTTTTGATCTAACCCTCACTATTTTAGGTTGTGCCTATCAACCAAGGCAAGAGAACCTATATTGCAGCCCTTGTATGGTAAAGGAGGTAGAGATATCCTTGTGTTTTGCATTATGACATGAAAGAGGCCTTGTGAAAACATGATCAAGTATCCATTATCCAAACTCAAAGGAGTTGTCACTACTAAATGATGGAAATGTTCTCAAAACAAGGCTAGGGCTACTAAAGACATGATAAAACCCTGATATGCTTTGTGCATTTTTGTGAAAGGATTGAGTTCTTTTGTGGACACACAATGCAAATGTAGGGGTAGTATAGGTAGGATGAGTTAGTTTAAATGATATTCTGATGGGAGAAGTTTGGACAAGACAAGATAAGGAATTACCCACTTCTTTGGGAAGCTTTGCAAAAGAATTGCAACACCTAAACAACAGAGATGTTTCAATGAGTTTGAAGTACTCTTTCAACCAGGATGTGTGCACAAATGGAGGCCCAAATCTACACTATTCCACACAAAATTTGATAACCTGCCACAAAGGCTTGAAGCAAAATATCAATGAAGCATTTAGAAACCCTTGTTAGATCATGACTTAAGGTACACCCAAAATTTTACAAACACCCTCAATTTACAAGGAAGGTAAGATGAATTTAAATATGTTTATCTTCACTCAAATGAATGCTCTTCTGAATGGAATATTGTAGATTCCTTCAAACCCTCTATAAAAAATGAGGCCATGTATGACCATCAAAGATCCCAAACACAATATTGCAACATGAGCATGAAACACAAATTGAAAATATACTTTGAAATACAAGTGTATGCAAGCTTTGCCAAGAGATAAAACCAGATCAATCCATAAATCTGATCAAATACAACAACAAGGGAATGTTATTAAGACAATATCAAAGATTGTTGATGGATTTACAGCTGAAACCAACTCAACATGATGAACATTTGATGTAAACAGAATAAAAATGGCTTTCGGTAGTTTCTCCAAAAGAAATGGAACACTTCTAGTTTTCCTCCTAAAAATTCTTCTCTTTTTCTCGAAAAATCCTAATAGACCTTTCAAAAATGCCTCCAAATTACATAATATACCGTCTTCCAGGTTGGATCCTTGCATCCCAAGTAAATAATATGCAAAAGGGATCAAATTTGTTACTGAAAACTCTATCCATTTCATGAAAATGACATCAAAGCTGTAAAATAGCTCGCATGTTGCAGGATTCACAAATATTTTAAAATATTGCATGAATTTAGATCCTTATCCATCCCAAGGTCATGTTTTGGCATTCAGACATGCCAACATGATTTTACAATCATTTCCCACCTTTTTCCCTCATCATTTTTAACTCTGCAACTTTTAATTTTTTACCTTTCACATGTTTTTCATGGGATGAGGGAAATATTTCATGAAAATCACCATAGGGCACTGAAATGGCTCAAATGAATGATTCCATTGCATCCAAAAGGTCGAGGGGATGCGATTTCATATAAAATTTCATGTGATTTGGTGCAAAAATGACGAATCCAAACTCCCTGGAGCTTCCATGGTGCCCAAAAATGAAATTACACAGTTGCCGTCGATTTTGGATAAAAGAAACACCAACCGTCCACGTGTCAGATTCAAATCCCCTTCAAAAATTCCAAAATTACCTTTTTACCATAAGGATAGGGTGAGACACGTGTCGAAACATGATTGGGGTGGGCCCCCAAACCTTAAAACGCATTTTAAACCCTTTTGAACTTTGGGAAAATTTTGAAAATTTTCCCCACGAGCCCCTGGACATGCCACGTGTCCTCCTATGGGCCCTACTAAAAACCATGGGCCAAAATGATGACTTTTTCTCCTTTTTTGAGAAAAGGAAAATTTTCTCAAAAACCTCCACGGGCCCGAACACCCGCTGCCTCTTCTGCCACGTGTCTCCGTCCCATTGGATGCGGAGCCGACCCTCCAAAATTGCCTTTAATCCTCCGGAAGCACAAAAACCTTTGCGGGCCCACGCTCTCCATCTCCACTCTTTGAAATGTGCCACATGTCACCCCCTGATTGGATGCAGGGGGACACATTCACCTTTTCCCATCGGGGCCATGGACAAGTTTTTGGTTTTGAGATTTTTGCCAAAATTTGTAAATTTTGAAACTCTTCCCGCTGCCCGAACCTCCACCACCCTTTGGACACGTGTTCAAAAATGATTGGTGGTGGAGCCAATCCTCATTTTTGCCTTTTAAACCAAGGGAAAAAATTCACAAAAATTTTCTTCGGCCCCCATTCCCATTTCTCCCCCAACACATGTCACTTCATGATTTGTGTGGAGATCTGGCTAAAATTTTAACTTCAAAATTTTGCCTCCAAAGGCAAAAAATCCAAAAAATGCACAACCCCGCTCCTCCCTTGGCTCCCCTAGACACGTGTCCTTTTCCTATTGGATGTGGGCTCGTGGGCCAAATGTTAACTTTAACATTTTGAAGTTAAAAACTTCAAAAATTTCAAAAACCCCGCCCCTCCATGCTAACTTTCTTGGACATGTGTCCATTTCTTGTTGGAGGAAAGCCTTTGAGTCAAAATTTTCCCTTGACGTTGTGAGCCAAAAAACAACAAATTTTTTTCAAGTCCTCCACCATCCGCATGCTTCCTGTGCCACGTGTCTCCTTCCCATTCGATGCGGGCCTTTAGGAAAAAATTGGATTTTGAGAATTTTGCAAAATGAAAGCAAAAAATCTAAGTGCGACCCGCCACCTAATGATCCTCCAACCAATCATATTGTGCCACGTAGGAACTTTACTGTAGCAATGTGGAGCCATGGGTAAAACATTTTCTTTTTGCCAAAAGTCAAAAAGTGACAAGTTATAAACTTTTTCCTGCATATCCTCAGCCAATAGGAGCCTGCCACGTTAGCATTATGTTGTGATGATGAAATTGACGGGTAGAATACACCCGTATGACCATCAATACATCAAAAATGTAGAAGATGCCCTAGAAATTGAAATTTTTGACAAGGAGGGTAGAATTCATGATCTCAAACCAACTGAATCATTTTTTGACATCATTTGCAACCTTGGGATTGGGGAAATACTTGCTCGAATTCAGGATTTGATCAATTTCAAATTCATTCATGATTTGACAAAGGAGAAATGATACAACCCATAAAAATGAGGAAACTAGGGCACAAATAGGGAGAAAACATGGATTTTGTTTCAGATCAAGGCAAAATAATAACAACTTAGGCATTTTCGAAGGTATTCAATTGGATAAAACAAGTTGCAGATCACCCATTAGAGAAAATGAAATGTTTTGGAGAAAAAATGTAACATGGAAATTAAGGCAAAATGTGCAAACTCAAATTTTCACCAACATGGTTTTCATTTCCAACTTCCATTTGAGTTTGTGCATGAATATTTCACTTTACATGGTGGTGATGGTAACATAAATATCACTGAGAAGCTATAAGAAGAAGGCAAAAGAGGTTTCAGAGCTGGTTGTTGGTGTTTTCATGGAAAAGAATTGCTATTAAGGCTCTTCCTAAATATTTACAAAATAAATAGAAGATAAGAGCTATATCGGCATGATAGGCCTTATCTCTTTAAGTATTACACTTTTATTTAAATGTCTTCATTAAAAGAACTGCTCTTTTGAAAACCTTATGGTTCTAGGTTTGTGTTTGTCTTCCTTGCTTCAATGGTGTTTCAATTGTTCTTCGAATGCAATACATGATTTTGTGCTTGTTATGTGGAATATGAGATCTATCTTGTATTATTTGCAGTTGTGATTAGCTTATTTGTTGTTGAACCTTCTTAGCATTGAAATGAATCATGTGTTTGCTTCTTTGTTGAATGGATACCTGGAGTTGGGTATTGTATATGCATTAATAGTAGCTTGGTTTTTTGAAATATGTAGATTCTCTCTTTGAATTATCTCCTTATTATTGTTGTTTGGAGACTAACTTGAAGGAGACTTCGTTTGGCAGTGAAGACTTATGTCTATGACTTAGGAAAATCATGTGTTCTACATTTGATTCATTTGCTTGGAGATGGATGTGAGAACCATTGTTTTCTTGAACTTGTTTCATGACTGTATTTTTAAGGACTATTCATTTCATTAGATCTGAGATATAAACTTACTTTGGGTTTTTCCCCAAATAGAAACTATTTGGAATCTTTGATTATTCTCAGAACCTTTTCTTGATGGAAGTCGAACAGGAAAATATGTATGTGGAATGTGTTGGTTATGATCTTTTACATTAAATGGTATTTGTAAACCCATTATGGGCTTATGGTTTCATTTATTAGATCTTGTGTGAACTATGGAAGGCATGCATATATATTGTTGACTATAGATGTGTATTTTCTAAAAAAGGAGGTTGTTCTCATGTAGTCTCTGTCGTTCTTATTTGATGATGGTGATTTCTTTCGAGACTAATTTTGAATTAGACTATTATCTGTTCACTTTCCTTTTTTATTGAGTCTTCTAAGAATGCACACCCTTTTTGGGTTACCCTTCAAAAGGAGGATACGTTGGGTTGATTGTTCTAAACTTTGTATTAACTTAAATAAAAGGTTAATTTTGTCGTGTAATATGGAAAAACTATGTCCTCTTCCTATGAGGGAAGTATTTTTCTCTAATTGATTCTCTTTTAAGAGATGTTTCCAACAATTGAGTTTGTGGAACTTGGAAATATGTGGGTATTTATTAGCATTCATTTCTTGTTTATAGTTTATAGTGTCTTGAACTTTGAGTTATCATGTCGTCTTCACGACCAGGATACTATAGAATCTGGAGTATGAATTCCTTGGGATGGTTGGTGTATTGTGTTATCTGTTATTTGTTGTTTCATTCATATTTGGATCCTTCATTATGATGAGTCCCATCACGGATAAGATTGTGATCTGTTGTAAAGTTTAGAATGGACTGTTATGTCTTTGACATTAGCATTAGAATATATTATGTTGTCAATAATATATAAGGGACTACTTGGATTGCCTAATACTGTAGTATTAAGTTCTGAAATTGGTTTGGATTGAAAGTATTTAGGAAAATTTGAGATGTTGGTGTTTTTGGGAAGTCTCATTTATTAATTATGCATTGATCACTTAAGATCCTAACTCTGAAATGAGTTCAGGTTTGCAGGGAACTTTTGCAATGAGTTATGTTGGTCTTGTTTTAATCTTTAGTTAGATAAAACTTCCATACCGGGAATGTTGAGACTTATTCTTGATCAACCTAATTTTTAGACTCTGTATTGAGCCTGATATAGTTAATATTGTTTGATGGAATTTATTTAGATCTTTGGTTGGTCTTTTCAATTACCAATTAGGTTGTTAACTTTTGAGTAGCAAAATAGTATACTTATTACAAAAAAGTAGTTTTGTATATCTTTGTACTTCTTCTCCATGAAAATTTAGAATAGATTGAGTTAAGGAACTTAAGTTGGAACTTGATTGAGAAGATGAGGTTTGGATTGGAAGTATGAATTTATCCCTTCTTTAATATTGTTGTTTTGATTTCTAGCATGTTGAAATGAATTCATATAGATGTGAAATAGAATTAATTAGTCCCTGCTTATACATTACTTTAGATTCCATAATCTTCTCTCTTCTTCTTGGTTTGTAATATTTTGGGAAAATTCTTTCTATCTTTCTTGTTTTATGTTTTTGGAAGCTGCTTTCAAAAACAACAAGGTTATTTTTATGAAACAATTAGATAAAAGCACAATGTTTTAATGTTATAGTGCATATCATGTTCAGTTCATATGAATTGAATCATGCTAACAATTTTGCAGATGGATTTCGTAAAATATGAAAGGAAAAAAACATATAGAAAGTTACATCTTTGTAACTTATTTTGATGATTATGTAGCGACATTACTAGAGATGTACTTTTTTCAATAAAGGAAGATGTAATAAAAATAGTTTTAAATTGTCATAATGACACTTTGCAATCCCTGAAATATTTATATATTCAGTGAATGGATCACTCCCTTTTGATTAAATAAATGGTTTGATGATTGTTGATTACTACTTTATTATGATACCTTCATTGGCATAAATTTGGATGTATTATTAAGTAATATCATTAATGAAGGGGCAGTTTAGATATTTAAGTGTTATGGGATTAAGAAAATTAATATTCTTATAATATATAAGACTCTTGGATTAAGGATCTGAAACATTAGTTGATTTATTTACACATAAAAGAGATACAACTAATAGTTGATACTCTTGAATAGATCCTTAAATAATGGAAAGGGAATATGATTGAATTATATATATGTGTATAAATTATTGGTTGTATTAAAACATATGTGATCTATTTTCATAATTGGACATTAGTCCTTGATAAAGGAAAAATGATATTTTCCTTGAAATCAATCATAGAGACTTATTTGAAGATCTTGTTAAGTGTTATGAATATATTATGAGAATGGTTGACTATGTTCTTCCTTAGGAAGATTTATTTAATAAAAATATGGATGCTTAAAAGGGAACTAAAGGGATTTAGACTTCATCTTTATGAAGTCTAAAATAAAGGTTTTAAATAAGCTTATTTTAAGCTTAGGCTAAAGTAAGAAAGGGTTTAATGAACACATCTTCAAAGCATTGAGATCAATCATGTCATTATATGATATAAGATGATTTGTTTAAGATAAAATTAAACATGTAATTGGAATGGTTAGGAAAGAAGATTTTAGGTTAAATGATGCTTAGTTGAATCTTAAAGCATTGTTATCATTAATCTTTAAGACAATGATTAAATGGGTTAATAAAATTGTAATCTTAAGTATGTTAGTCTAGTTGAGGAAACTCAATTGGATGTTGGAACACATCAACTATGGCATAGTACCTTTGTAATGACATGGGTCATTACGAGGATACTATGATGCAATTGCTATGACTCAACACCCAACTTAGTTTTTGCTCCACCCTAAATAGGGATAGGAACATGATCTAGTGTCGAGGTCAACTCATGTTAACTTAGGGTAACTAGAAACACCAAATCAACGTAAGTTGATTGAGTATGTTTATTTATCCTTAGTCACCATGAGTAGTCTTCCACACTAGTGCATGTTGTTGCTCTTGTCTAGTGTGAAACCTTGAATCGATTGATCTAATAGAAGTAAGGAAAGACCATTCTAGATAAAAGAAAGAGTGTGGTGAGGTAGATATTCCTTTTGATGAGTATGCCATATAGGGATTTAAACATGTTTAAAACTTTGGCCAAAGTATCACAAGATCCTAGTTGCGTTGTCATATGTCACCTAGTCTAAGATGCAAGATTTCAGATGAATATTGGTAGCGAGATATTCGATAGGCCTCTTAGACAGAAAACTTAGGTTCCCCTAAAAGGATAAGGGAACCAATTATACCTAGTGTATACATTATTAAGTGAACATGAGAGATTGGTTTAATACCGAGTCATGGAATGAGAGATCGATGTGTCACCGAGTCATTTACAACTGCATATGGTTTTCTGTTATGAGATGGACTGAAATTAGAATGTGTGTTCTAAATTATATTAATTTAGAATAGAGAAAATTATGTAAGATAATTTTTCCCTTGTTTCTAAAGTCTTAGAATGGGAATGTTACAAATCATGCTAAATGCGGTGGTTGATGGGTGTATTTTAAGCAACATATTGATTAACAGATGTGTAGAAGTCAATGTACTTACCTTAGATACATGGAATCAGATGGGAAGGCCTCCATTACAACCATCTTCAAATGTGTTATATATGGATAATAGAACAAAGGCTATGCCCATCAGGGTTTTGAAGGATGCATCCATAACCATTCAAGGGGAAAAGTTTACTGGGGATTTTGAGGTTCTAGAACTTGCTAAGGAAGATAATTTCCCAGCATTACTTGGATGCCCTTGGTGTTACATGAATAATGTTGATTTTCACTTCAATAAGGGATACATTATTTTTGAGAACAAGAAGGAGTGTGTGATTATATGATCAAAAGATGGAAGGTATGCACCTTATGTGGAACCCTTAGGAGAAGAGGATCTAGATAGAATATATGTGTGCACCATCAGGGACCCCAAAATTATCCATCCATCAAGAGGAGTCATTCACTGGGAAGATTCTCAGTCCATGAGTGACACAACCAACATTGCATGTGAAAATTGGGTGCATGGGACCTATGAGTTGATTGGAAGACAACTGAAGGGATTTGTCACTCGAGTTACTAGAGCACAGACAGTTAGGTGCCTGAGAGGAAGGAAATTATTGAGTTACAATGGGGAGGGAAACCCTGATGTCTTTCTATGTGTGATGGAAGTCTAGTGGACATGTCAAGTAGAGAGGAGAAATATGCTTACTCATGCCTTATGTTGGACAACAATGCTTTTGTGGGTGAAACATCAAGACAATATTCGGAGTGACATGAAGTGAGAATTGTGCTCTCTGTTAGGTTTCTTGAAGTAATGAACCATATAAAATAGGAAACTATCATGGGAAGGAGTCCACCTCACTCCATGTCTAGGAGTGTGAGAGAGCCTGGATGATAAACGCAGAAGCCTTTCCTCCTCCACTATGGGTGCAAAAGTTCTATTCCACCACTCGGAGTGTTGCACGCATACATGGTATATTCCTTCGAGTGCATCATTAGACATGAAAATAAAAGGATCTAATGACAAATATTATTCAAAATTTTTAGTATCAATCTCCTAAGCCATCAGTGAATGAGGCATTGTGGGTAGTCAAGTGCCTTACCTTGGGAGATAGTGCCACGGTTGAGGATAGAATCCTAGATTTATTAGATGAACTTGAGTTGGGTGGGAAATTTATAGAAGAGGAGGTAGTAAAAGTACAACTTAAGTGTGCCTTCCCGGAAAGAGAAAAGGTTAGTGTACCTAATAGATGACGAGGAAGTGGAAAATTTGGATGTTGATCACATAGAAGGTACACATGAAGTATTGGAAAAAGTAGATGAGAAAGTGTGCACCTACCATGAGCCCTTAAAAATAAATAAGGTCAACATTAATACTGAAGAGGAACTAAAAGAAATTGTCATTGGAGATTATTGGACAGACCAGGAGGTTTCAAAAATAGTTGAACTACTACATGAATTCCAATATCTATTCCCACACATATACCATGAATTAAAGGGAGTTCATCATTCCTTAGGAGAAATGCACATTAAGTTAAAATAAGGTGCATGTCCCATTAGGAAGAGGCCTATAGGATGAACCCAAATTTACGCGTGAAGGTTAAGGAGGAAATTGATAAGATGATATAATCTGGAATCATTGAGGAAATTGAGGAATCTGAATGGGTGAGCCCAATGGTGATTAGTATCAAGAAGGATGGAAGGATAAGGATATGTGTAGAATATAGAGATTTGAATGCTGCATGTGTCATAGATCCTTTCCCAACCCCATTTATGAAGAGATATTTGAGGGTGTAGCGGGTAATAAATCCATTCTTTACGAGATGGATTCTTAGGTTATCACCAGGTAAGGATTGCGAAGGAAGACTAGGAAAAGACTACTTTCACCATTGAATGGGGAAGTTTTGCTTATACGGTCATGCCTTTTGGATGAAGAACATGCATGTAGTATTTTCATGCATTGTGGTGTAGGAATTTCAAGACTTCATCCATAAGTTTCTACAAGTTTACCTAGATGACTAGATGGTATATGGATTAGTAAGAGATCACTATGAAAATTTGAGATTGATGTTTGAGAGGTATAGGTAGCTAAGTATCTCTCTAAACATTAAGAAATGTGTCTTTTCTACTCCATTTGGCACACTACTAGGTCACATTATTTGTAAGGAAGGCTTATTGGTAGACCCTACCAAAGTTTTTGTTATCTCGAAGGTTGGAGGAGCCTAAAAATGTTTCACTTGATTCTTAGAAGTTTCTTTGAAAGTGACCAAACAGATAGGGTAACTTGGCATAGGAGGAATACCCGTTGAAATAACGATTGATAGGTTGTTACACACGTATGACCTCGAATCCACATTTGATCATGAGAAATTCCTTTTGGCTAGGAGGAACTACTTAAAATGGAACACAAGACCACCAAATAAAAGTTAAACAATATGTGCAAAGTGAACTGCGCTAGCGTGTGCTAGATCTCGGGAAGTGTGATACTTCCTGAGACAAACCTGTCATCCACTATTTAAAACAATTTAATGTTGGTAATGAAGTAAATATTATTGTAATTAAAATGATTTAGCATCTCATTTAAGACACAATAAGAAATATCTAATCTAAAAATCTAGGTTAAAATAAGATCTCGAAGGTCCGACGAGGTCTTAGGCGGGTCACATGTGATTAAGGGTGATGTGAGAATAGGTAGGTAGGTCGTTGTTACAGGGCTGTATTGGTAAATATAGTGGTGATGCTGGTTAAGGTTGGCCCGACACCGGTTGGGGAGAACCGGTGCCGATTCATCGTGGAATCTTGGGAATGTCACAAAATGAGCTTTCGATATCCCTTATGGTTGCACAAAGGACTAGCCTAGTCGAAATGAGGTATTAGGATATTCGGATGGGATTTGGTGAGGATTTAATGGGGATATGGAGGGGTGAGTATTGGAGGAGGTCAATGGGTGGCTTGGAGAACAAAGGATGAAGATAGAATTATTAAATGAATGAACTAGAAGATTAGAATGTTCTACTTACTTGGAACCTAGTTCGGGCGTCGTGAGTGAGGAATGAAGGTGTTGATAAGAGGTTGAATGTCACAGAGGATCATCAAATGTTGGGGAGATATTGTATGGGCTACATGTGCTCTCCTTCTTACCTAATTGGATCAAATCTGTGTTGGATGGTTTTTGGATGAATGTTGGATGTCTATGCAAGAGAAAATGCTTGATCTCCTTCCTTACATGTGTGTTCTCATTGAAGCTTATTCTCAAAAGATGTGTTATCTCTCAAGAATCAACCAACTTTTTCCAACCTCAAAAATAAGGTTGTTTTGGGGGTTAAAAGGTGACTGACGGTAGTTCTGGCTTAACCGGCAATGATTAAGGGTAACCGGCATTGGTTAGGGTGGGATTTCCTAGGTTTACTAAACTAGGAAGATCCCCTTGATTTTCTGGGATCTCGTGTCATTAATCCATGGATCATACTTTGGAAGCTTCCTTTAAGCATGTGGGAATGTGGTTAGAGGGAATGTAGGCATTGATTTTTAGGGTTTGGGTAAGTCTTAGTTAGTTATGGCAACTTACTAAGAATAGGTCTTAGGGTGAGGTGGCTTGATGAGGTGTCTAGGTGAGGTGGATATGTGGGCATTATCTAAATTAGGCTATTTAAATAATAAATATAGTGAGGGTAATGAATTAATTTAATTTAAATAATTAAATTAATATTATAGTGAGGTGAAGGGGGCCATGGCTAGGTGGATGTGTTCAAGGTGTTTATTTGTCGAGGGACCAAAGGGAGTGTGACCCAATTTTGGTGTCTACATTTTGCCCCTTTTTGTTACGTAGCTTGTATTGGTAAGCGATGTTGACAAAAATAAGATGTGGCTGACCCATGTGTGGATGGAGGTGAACCCCTCAAACCAAGAACCGATGAGGAAGAAGGTAGAATCGGTGAGTAACAGGGGAAAAGGGAGTAAGGTCTACTTGGGTAATCTAGGTAATGGGTCGGGTCAAAGGTAGTAGCAATAAACACACGCACACATATAAATTGCAGCACACTACCAGGTTAAAGGGTAGAAAAATATACATTTTCTATGGTCGATAGGTTTATCCAAAGAAGGTTGAAGTGATTCGTATCCAAGATATAGGATATGGTCAGAAACACAATGCGAGTCGTGTGTAGGAATGTTTAGGTGTGTTTCGGACACCAAAGGTAGGGTAAGGATAAACAATCATAGAAAGAGGCAAGGTAAGGTCATTAGGTCAATCAACACAGTAACAAAGTGCCACAAGGTATAACAAACACATGAGGGAAAAGATCACTAGTGATGTTCTAGGGCCAAGAATCTAGGTCACGGCATGAGTAGGGCCGAGGTATGGGTAAAATAATGAGTCCCCAAAGGTGGACGTGGGTAGGTAAGTAAATGATGAGGGTAGGAGGGTGAGGTAAATGGTTTTGGGTAAAGGTGGGGTGGGGTAAATGGTAGGTGTGGAAAAAAAGAGTGATGGGTAGGGTAATAGGGTAAAATTTAGGGCAATGTGTAAGAGAGGGTGACCAATGCTAGTCAAGGGTAATTGATGACGGTAGAGTGTAACCGACCATTGTAAGGTAGGGCATACGACCGATGCCGTGAAGATAAAACCGCATCGGTTAGGGCGGGTTTGTTATAAAAATAAAAAATTTGTGTTTTTTGTTATTCATTTGTCATTTAGCAAATTGAGAAAATGACACAAGAGAGAGAAAAAGGGAAAAGTGTTCGAGACGGAATGGAGAGTTGAGTCGGCGAGCCAAACAGTGGGTGATTGGTTGGTGAGAGGCGGGTCCACAAGATTGGTGTGGGTGATTTGATTAGTTAGAGTTGTGGGTAGCGATTTGGTGATGGCAGAGGCTAGAGAGGGATTGGGTGGGCCACCAGTGTAGTGGCCAGATGTGCCACCATGATGACGGAAACATGATGAGGTAAACGTCCAACTCTTGTTTGTATTTTGTGAGATAGAGTAGGTGATTTTTCAAATTGGGTTTTTGTTTTTATTTTGGGTGGGGGAAAATAAAATTTGGAAATGGGAGGGGAAATTGGGGAAAATAGGAGTGGGGAGAGAGATAAGTGGTAGAAGAGGGGAGGGGATGAGGTGTAGGGGAGTTGTAGGTGATGTTGGGTGGGTAGAAATGTTAGAAGAGGTGAGTTTTGAGAAGGGAGGGTTTGGGGTTTGCGGGTTTTCATTGTGAAAGTGACCGGCATTGGTTAGGTTTAGCTGGCATCGGTAGGGCTAAACCTGTATTGGTCACGAATTAGGTGATCGATGCCAGTTTAAGGGTGACCGGGGTTGGTTAGAGAGAATTGACACCGGTCGGGTTTTGGGGAGCAAGGGACCAAAAGTGCCACAGGTTGGGTGGTTGGGATGGGTAGGGGTAAAATAGGGTGAACGAAGAGGATAGTAGGTGAGTATGGGTGTGATAAATGTAGATTAATGTGTTGTTTGTCTTGGATGCGGGGGAGAGATTATCTACTTATGCGGGACATGGTTCTACCCCTTCTTGTGATAGTTCCTAGTGCAGCGACCCCTGAGGAGCTATGGAATGTGGAGGAGGTGGGCCTGAGTGTGGTCTGATGCTACTGACATGTAGTCCAGTAGCTGAGTTTTATGGTCACTCTCATCAATAAATGGGATTCCGCGACCAACATGTTCCACCTGCCAACAAATGAGATCATAGTCACCATGGAGGATGTGTTCTAGATATTGCAGCTACCCATATTGGGTATATAGGTCTATTCAATCTCCTCCGAGGCCTCAAAGGAGCTGATGTTGATGGTGTTCGGATAGGGGATGGCCGAGCTGACATTCCATAGTGCCGTCATTCGTTATGGAGAGATGTACCTAGCCTGTCAAGAGGATATGAGGCTAGTAGTTATATTGATGGAGGTAGTATGCTACTTTGCACAGCCGAATGCAGAGGGTGGGGGGTTTCCCTGATCATTGATGGGGGTATTACATGACATGATGATAGACCAGACCCGCTTTTCCTGGGTGTCAGCATTTCTAGTGTAGCTATATAGGGAGTTATGGGCATATGGGTAGTTACACAGGTTTAGCATGTGTTGTACCTTTTTACTTCACTACTGGGCATATGAGCACATTGTCTATGTGCATCCAATGGGTATGCCCCGGGCCGATGCCTTTCCACCAAGCTATGTATGAGTGGGGTATAGGCGATGGGTGCATGTTAGAGAGCGGAGACTATTAGAGGGGTTTTCCAAAGTGGACATCATATGGAGGCCATATGTGGGCTTCCCATCATATAGGAAGATGCGTGAGGAGCTAGCTAAGCTGCAGCTATTGAGATGGATACAGGCTCGCCGTGTCGGGGAGCACGAGATGATCCTAGTTGACGGAGTGAGGTGGAAGTTTGTGCTGCTACAAGACATACCTCTTCCCTTCCTGCAGTACAAGAGAGATGAAAGGGAGAGGCCCTTACCTCTACCACAGTCGACAGTTCCCATAGGGTAGGAGGAGTAAGTAGTGGACTGGTGGATTGATGATGTCGGGGTCATAGACAGATATAGATAGTGGTGGGTAGCTCATTTATGAGCAGTACCACACAGGTTGGGGTAGCCAGATCTAGTCACCATCACGGTGCAGAGGGATGCCCTACAAGGGTAGGTGGCAACGCTGATTACCTAGTTAGGTATGGTGCAGACACAAATTGCCAACTCAGAGGCGGAGGTAGCAGAGTTACATGTATAGGTGGCTAGTCTTCAAGCCCAGATGGCGTAAGGTGGGGATAGAGATGGAGATGGAGATGGAGATGATGGTAGGGTGGCTTCCCTACTGGAATAGGTGACAGGGTTACTGAGGTTAGATGGCCATAACACAGAATAGATCGGGGCCTTACAGACCCAGAGATATAGCATAGGATAGGGACTGATGACACCACCATAGGCATCGGGACAGGGTCCCAGTTCACAGGCAGGGGTGGGAGAGGGTCTCGCAGGACATGTATAGGGGCCGAGGCCTATGGATCCACCATAGTCTGTGCCTATATCTAGGTTATGGGATGCCATAGATGAGGCTAAATACTACCAGGATCAATTGATGGTGTCCAGGATAGACTTTCTATCCTATGGAGAGTATAGGGCACATCAGGCATCAAGTGAGAGGACAAGATCCTGCACTCACATTGTAGAGAGCACAAGGGGCCATCGAGCTCTGAGGCTAGATCAGGGAGAGGCCACCAGCTCACGAGACCAGGCTCAAGTGATGCGCTATCGGGAACCCAACCACCACCTATGATGGGTGGGGAGATGTTAGCAAGTTGCTAGATAGGGGCCGAGGAGGTAGAGGGTACATGTGATACAGATATGGAGGATGTCCGCCAAGATGCCTGATATATGGCCCCTAATTTTTGATGTATTGTAGTCATTTTTTGAGATATACCGGCCTGCGTGCTGAAGATAGTGAGGATGTACGAGATTTTTGTATATTTTGAGCATATACCGGCCTACGTGAAGAGATTTTGTATTGTTTTATTATTTTATTGTATATGAGACTGGCTTGCGTGCCGATGACATTTTATATTGAGTATCGGCCTGTGTGTCGATTATTTATTTGAGATAGACATGATGGGATATCCATGTATATTGTATTAAGACACACATATTTATTTATATGATGAGATACATGAGATGCTTGATTTGTTGGTGTTTTGATGAGACTTTTAATTTTTTGTTGTGATATGGACGGAAACTAGGTGAGTTAGGCATGATGGAGTCGGTCTTAGGCATGGATCAAGTTGGGTTATAGGCATGGCATGGACTGAGTTAGGTCATAGGAATGGTTGAGTTAGGTTTAGTTAGGCATGGTTGTGTTTAAATTAGTTGAAGTTGTGATTCATTAATTTGTACAATGAATGATGATATGGGTCATGGTGAAGATGTTTTATAATATATGTATGATGATAATAGAGAAAATGGAAGTCGTAATAAATGAATGTTGTGATGATGATAAAAATGTTAAACAACTTGTTGTTTGTTTGGTTTAATTTCCAATTCTGTGATATAAAAAGGAAACTACGTAGGGGAAAAATGTGATTTAAGAAGATGAAATATGAATTGGTTAGGGTAGAGAGTGTTGAGCTAACCTCCAAGGGCCCCATGCCCTTGGAGTGATACCTACATAGTCCCAAAAAAAGGGACCTCAGGACGATGTAGTTCTCCCATGAGCTAGGGAAGAATATGAGGATGTAGGAAAATGAGTTGGTAGGTTTTAGGCATGATTTAGGTTTAGGTCTATTAGGTGTGGGTGGGTTATAGGCAAATTGGTATAGGTGATGTCGATTGTGGAAAAAGAAGAAGATTACCCCAAAGGTAAGTGTCAAGGACCAAGTCCTATATAAGGTAATCAAAATGTAAATAAAGACGGTTAAAAGATAAGAGGGGGAAATAAAGCCACCTGATTGGTTAGGATCAGACTAAGTAGGTCATACCATGGAGAAGGTGATGAACGTAAGACCCTAAAGACATTGCATGATTGATTTTTATAAAGGTGAAAAGTAGTCACATGATCACCAAATTTCATGGTTCTAAGAGGTCCCTTGAGGTACTAGGAAAAGGGAGTGTGAATGGTGAGAGGGGTGAAAGGTGGGTAAGTTTTGATATGGTATGAGGTAGCATGCTCTTTGTGTAAGAGATCTAAGGGCATAATGAGCAAATCCATGACTAAAAGTTGTCTGTTTTGATTTTTATTTGAGATAGACTAAGTGATGTGGTAAGTCTATATGGGATGAGGAAATTAACTCCTTGAGGTCTTCATGAAGCTGATCAATGTGGGAAGCTTAAGTTTCTCTCATTTTTTTTATTTTTTTATTTTTTGAAAGATCTTTATATAGATGTCCTTCGAGGGAGCATTGTATTTATAACAGTGATTGTAGAGAGGAAGATGTCCTGTTGAGGGAGTCATATTTTTATTAGAAGTTTGACTCAAGGAGTTGGGTCCCATGTGAGGGCTTTGAAGTCATGGACAAGACCAAGGTGAAGAATAGGATTCTTGTTTAGAAAGCAGGGTGAAACAACCATGGGATCTCATCTAAAGGTAGACGAAAAGTATCCATGAGAATCATGCTATGTGTAGCACTATGGTACACATATTCAAGAGAAGATAACAAGTGATGGGTACTCACATGATTCTTGTTTAATCATTGGTGAGGTGCGAGAAGTGGAGAGTGCTCAAGGGATGAGCATGGAAAGAGGAAAAAGGTGATGTAGGACTAAAAGTCAATAATAGAACTGGTCGAAGATGTAAGGCATTAAGGGGATCAGGTTCGGGTTTACCATCAAGTGAAGATAAACAATAAGCACCTGATCCATAGGTATGAGTCACGATTTATGGTCCAAGCCAATTAGGAGAAAATTTTCCCCGTTTAATTTTTTTCTGCTTTGGTTACATGTTGATTTTCTTTCAGGACAAGGTCACCGAATTGGAAGGTTTTTTCATGGACACATTTGTCGTAGGCACATTTGATACATTTTTGGTAAACTTGAAGGTGGTTAAGAGTGTTAAGATGACGTTCATTTAATAAATCAAGTTGTGCTAAACGGTCCTGACGAAATTCATCATCATTGAGTATGTCATGGAGAGAAATAAAGAGTGAGGGAATCTAGACTTCAAGAGGTAGAACAAGCTCCGTACCATAGACTAGAGAAAAGGTGTGGCGAGGGAAGTACGGATACTAGTGCGGTATGCCCATAGGGAAAAAGGAATGTGCATATGCCAATCCTTCCTAGTATTGTTAACCACTTTCGTGAGAATTTTGTTTAAGGTTTTATTAGTGGATTTAGCTTGGCCATTGGTTTTGGGTAATACGGTGACAAGAAACTTGGATAAATGTTGAAGGCATCGTGAAAGTTTTCGTAATGTTTTGTTTTTGAAATGTTTTCTATTATCGGTGATGAGGTGATGACGAAAACCAAAGAGACAAATGATGTGGTGATTGATGAAATAACAACATATTTTCTCAGATTTTGTGGAGATGAGTGGTATGGTCTCAACCCATTTTGTGTAGTATTCGATAGCGGTGATAATCCATTGATGTCATTTGGAAGAATGGGGTTGATCTCTCCAACAAGATCGAAACCCCATTGAGAGAAGTGCCAAAGGTCACAAGGCGTGATTTGGGTATATGATGAAGGTTGGCGTATTTTTGCATTGTACATAACATTTGACATAATCACAACAATCATGGTTAAGGGTCGGCTAGTAATAGCCTAGGAAAAGAATACGCTTAGCAATAGCAAGGCCACTGAAGTGGCCTCCACATATGCCATCATGAACTTCCTTAATTGTATAAGGAATTTTAGAACTTGTGAGGCATCATAAGAGAATACCATCAAAGCCATTCTTAAAGAGAAGGCCCCCATGATGACATAACGAGAGACATTTTTAAGGAAGGCGCATTGTCCATTATGGGTGAGATCAGGAGGTAAGATGGAGAGAGAAAGGTAGTCGAGTATTGTTTATACCAAAGGTCACTTAGGTTAGGGGTAGTGGTTATGATGGAGTAAACTTCACGAGGTAAATAAGAAGGTGATTGGATTTGTTGTACATAGAAATATTTTAGAATCGGTGGGTGAAGTGGGTATTTGAGAAGCCAAGCAAGCCATGGTATCTACAAATTTATTGGTTGAACGGGGGATGGTCTGAAGGTCATAATGGTCAAAAGTGGTCAAAAGTATGTCCACATGATGTTTATACTTTTGAAGTATCTCATTACGAAATTGGTATATACCATTGACTTGGTTTATAACCAATTGGGAATCACCAAAGATGTTGATTGATTTGACATCTAGGGCATAGGTAGCTTGGAGACCTAGTATGAGTGCTTCGTATTTAGAAATATTGTTTGTACAATCAAAATCTAATTTGAAAGACAAAGGCATGGGTTCACCATCAAGAGGAATGAGGATAACACCAGCCCCACCCCGTGCGACACTTGGAACCATCGAAGAAGAGCATTATTTGATAAGTGGGTTCGTCCAAGGAAAGGGTAGCAATTGACTCATCTGGAAATTCAAAATTAGAGGGTTGATCCCCGGAAATAGGTGCGTTGGCCAATTGGTCGGTGATGGCTTGGCCCTTGATGGACTTTTGATGGATGAATTTGAGGTTGAGGTCGATAAAAGCATAATCCATCATGCGGCATGCTGATTTTGATAAGGTTTGGCATACATGAAGTGTAAGGGGTTAGTGTTGGTCACAACATAGGTTTTGTGGTTGAGTAGGTAATGGTGGAGTTTTGTGGCAATGAAAACTAAGGATAAGAAAAGTTTTTCGGGGTGGGTGTATCGGGTTTCATAGTCCAAAAGAGTACAAATTATGTAATAAACCACTTACTCCCTATGTTTCTCATCACAATGAGTGAGCATGGCCCCCAAGGAGTGATCGGTAGCAGAGATGTATAGGTAGAAGGGTTGATCATCTTTAGGTGGGATAAATATGGGTGGTTAGAGAAGGTATTGTTTTAAGGCCTCAAAATCTTTGTGGAAATCATCATCCCATTTAAAGGAGACATCCTTCTTGAGAAAATGATGAAATGGTTGACACCGATCAGATAATTATGAAATGAAATGGTGAATAGACTGCAACTTACCTTGTAGGCTATGGAGTTGTTTAAGGTTAGTGGGTGGAGGCATTTCTAGAATGGCCTTGAATTTAGTAGGGTCAAATTCTATACCACGTAGGAAATGATAAATCCCAAGAGATTTCCTGAGAGAACCATGAAGACACACTTCTTGGGTTGAAGGTGAACACAATATTTAATGAGGTGGTCAAAAATGGTTTTGAGGATGGCAAGGTGCTCGAGCGGCATTTATATTTGGCCAGGAGATCATCCACATAATCTTCCAATATACGATGCATGATGTCATGGAATATGTAAGTCATAACCCATTGATATGTGGCACCAATGTTTTTAAGGACAAAAGGCATGACTCGGTAGCAGAAGGTCCCCCAAGGGGTGATGAATGTGGTTTTGTGTTGATCTTATAGGGCAAGAAATATTTGGTTATAACCTGAGAAGCCATCCATGAGTGATAGCATCTCATGACCAGTGGTAAGGTCAACCATTGGTCAATCTTTGGGTAGAGGGAAGTCATATTTTAGGAAGGTGAGGTTGAGGTCATGGAAGACCTTGTAGCTGCAGAGTTCCCCTTTCGCCTTAGTGATAGGAAAAATGTTAGAAATCCAATGAGGATAATAAATGGGTAATATGAAGGAAACAAAAAGAAGGCAATCGAAGTTATTCTTTGACTAGAAGGGTAATGCGAGAGTGCATTTTACTCAGATTTTATTTGATGGGTTTGGCATCGGGAATGGTTACGATATTGTGGACCACTATGGTGGGGTCAATACCAGAATGTCTACATAAGACCAAGTGAAAGCATGGTTATGATCTTTGAGAAAAGAAGTAATGGCTTCTGTTCAAAGAAAGATCTAAAGATTAACCAATCTTTAGGATGTGCGGTCATCCCGAGTATGAATGTTGATCTCAAAATTCGATTCATTCAACATGGTTTGTGTCTCAGAAGGTAACGACCAATGAATATATGAGTCTTTTACACCAAGGTAGGTGAGTATAGATTCATCATCCTGACATTGAACAACGTTAATTGAAGGTGTATCGTCATCGATCATTTCAAGATATAGGAAGGGAAGAGAGGAAGGGGCCTCACCCTCACATTTATAAGTCAAAGGCCCCAAGGAAATGGTGTTTATGAAAAAAAAGTTAGGAGGGATAGATTTAGGATCCATCGACTCTGTCGGCGAAGGTGGTGATGAAGGAAGAGTGGGTGAAGAAGGTGGAGAAGGGTTGATGTTCTTGATGGTTTCAATGCAGGCCTGTTTCGTAGGTGGTTCAAAGCAAATCCAATACCACTACGGTTGTTATGTTTGTGGGTGGTACATGGAATGATAGTATGGAAGCCTTGTTAGTAAAATCCAAAACCAAAACCCTTGCACACACATCAGTATAGGAAGATGTGGGAAAAATGGTGATTGGTGAGTGACTAGAAGTCGGTAGAAAATGGGTGAGTTTAAGATGGTGGTTCAGGTGTGTAAGTGGTAGTATCAAGTCCCCCATAGGTGATACTAGTACAGAGATGAGGAGGACCATAAAGGAGGTGTTCTCCTATGTGGTGATCATAACAAGGGTGTTGGTGAAGACTTCCATACTCTTGTGGAGTAAGGAATGTGTTGACACTATATAAGCGATATTCTCCCAGAGTGAGGCGTTGAAAAATGCCTTCCAAGGGATCGGTGGTTGGTATGTGGGTAGCTAGAATAGATGATGGGTCGGTGGTTGATGCGGAGGTAGAGCTAACGGATTAGGAGGCTGAGGGGTCAGCTGTGGAGGTTTTGGCAGTGGTAGGAATAGAGGAGGCATGTGCGGTTGAGGTAGCGACTGTACTAGTAAGCGGAGGTGTAGGTGAAGTGGTAGTGGTTGTAGAGGATTTAATGGGTATGAGCATGTCATTGGGTTGGTAGAGCATGTTACATGTTTTGAAAGGTGATGGATCAGCTGGAATAGTATAGGTGTGTCCTTCGTGTTCAAACTTTACACAATGATGCAAAGTGGAAGGAATGTAACCCATGACATGAATCCAGGGTCTGCCAAGCAATAGGTTATATTGAAATTCCCCCTCCAAGATGTAAAATAGCTCTGGAACAGTGTGGGGGCCCACACGAATGTGGAGGATGATGGTACCTATTGTAGAGGTGATAGCATCGTTGAATGAATGCAACATGATGGGATGTTTATGCATGCAATTTTCAGGTATGTGCATTTGAGTGAATTCATGGGATGAAATGATATTAATGCTAGCACCCCTATCAATCATTACAGGTGTACACATAAATCATCGATGTGGATAGAGATGAAGAGGGTTGGGTCTGGGTCATCAGTTTGGTGCAGTGAAATATCTTCCTCTGAGAATCTAAGAGAGGCTACTTGGTGAGTAGGGTGTGGTGTGGATAAAGGTGGCAATTTGGCGAGAGAGGCTACATGATGGGGTGTGATAATGGAGGCTATGGGTGTAGGGTCATTAGGTAAAACCTCAATAGATTGAATAACCTCCATGAGAGCTTGATGATGGGATTCTGAGGTTTGGATGAGGTCATATAGGGACATTTTGAGGGGAGATTGATGTAATTATTTGAGCATGGTGTGATGTGTGACCCCATTAGAAATAGGGTATGTGGGGCCGTAGATAGTGATTTTAGGTGTGGGTGCAGATGGTATGTTGGGTATAGGATTGGTTGGTGGGTCAGTTGCCTTTTCCTTGCCTTTGTCTTTCTAAGCATGGGTAGTGACATGGATCATGTTGATTTGAGGGGAGTTGGCAAAAGGAGAAGGTGTAGGGTGAGTGGTGTAACGACATGATGGGTAAAAACCTACTGGAGGAGAAAAACCTTGTGAGGTGAGCTAGGTGCAATGACATTTAGGTAATGGTGTGGCAAGTTCTCTGATGTGAACCATGTTAATTTCAAATCTTTGGGGTAGTTCTAAGAGCCATGGGGGTGGAGGTCATGGTTGTTAAGTAGGCAGTGAGGGAAGGACTCTAGGAATGGGTATCAGTGAAGCATGGTCCTCATTGAGAAGGTCGTCATTGTCAAAGTTGGCTTCAAGGACATAACTAGATAAGAACAATTTTTAAATCCTTGCATTTCTCCACGTTGTACCTTGGCACACGATGGTAGGCATAAATTTTAGTTTTATAAAACCCTTTTAGCTTGGGTTTGTGGGGGTCATAAGGTCTAAGTGGTGGTAATGTGATGAAAAAGTCTTAAAGAGGTTGAATAAATTTTTACATAAGACCCTACTAGTAGATCACAATGGGAAGTGAAAGTGGGTTTCGGTGTAGGTACATCCGATTGTTGAGGAATGGTCCTCAGTAGGAGGGGGAGTGGGTTGAGCCATGGTTTTGGGTGCTAGAGTGGTCTTGGGTGTTGGTTGTGTTTGTTTGGGTAGGGGTATGTGTACGTACCCAAAAATGTAGGTCTTGATCGCCAAAAGAGGTTACAAAACCCCGATGATGATTCAAATCTCTTCGCAAGGTGTTCGAATCCGTAAAAGCTCGCCAAGTGTAAATTTACATCCTAGAAATCCTTGTCTAGATTTTGCATGTTTTTCTCTAACCTCTACACCCTTTTTCTTGCATTTTTCTTTAAGTTAATGAACCGCTGCCCATCCTGGGCAATAGTCCCATGACCACCGCCTAGACAGGGGTGGCGATCCTATAACCACTCCCGTGTAGGGTGACGGTCCTGTGCGTGTTTTCCATAACGTTCAGACAATTTCATCAAATGTAAAAATTCAAATTTCTATCCGCATTCCTCAACCACTAAAGCTTGCATTTATGTTTTGACTACCTGTAAATAGTGTTTTCCTTTTGTTTATATTAGAAGAGATCAATTTAGACTTACCCTCTAGTAAATCCAAATGCTATAAATACTCAAATTACCATAAGAAAATGGCCCCTCTCCTTCCATGTTTGATCATTCAGTGTGTTTTGAAGTTTTTCTATAAGTTTCAATAGGTTTAGGTTCTGCATAAATTCTCTGCTTCTCCCTACTACTTTAGAGAACATTTGATCTTCTTACTTTCATCTTACTTCATTGTTGTCCCATATAGTCACTTAACATAAGGTAATTTTACTTTTAGATTAGAATCCATTTTGATAATCTTAGAGTTGTAGGTTTTGTCTTGTCACAAGAAATAGATTCCAAAATTCTTAGTATTTTGCGTTGTATTTCCGCAATAAATCCTCCTAGGAATCACATAGTCAAGCTTTGTTCACTTGCACTATCCCTCTCTTACTTGTATTGTATTTGGTTTATATCCAAAACTGCCATTGTTCGAGTATCTTCTTCTACTGATGCTATCACATACACACTTTTCTAGATTCACGAGAACATGAAGGAATGAGGAGATCACACTGAGGGGACAAGTCACAATATGACTGGATTTACCACTATTCTGTAAACTCCAAGTTTGAGCTATCAAATTTGTAGTTACAATATATCAAATAGAATAGCAAATAATTTCATTTCAGTTAAAGCTCACTTTCAATATTGCCAGGGAAGCTATGGGGAATGATAGTTTCTGAGAAACTATGATTCATTCCTCACTTTTGAGGTAGAATTGGAAGTCTTTCAATTAAACTAGTTAATTAATTAAATATTTAGGATAAATTCACAACTGCATAGGCAAATAGCTACATCAGGCTAGCTTGCTTGTTTTAAATTCTATTATTAGATTAATTGTCCATTATCTGAATATATTAGAATAGCTTCTCTTTTAATTTCATTCAAAAATGCATCATTGAAAATACAAAAATAAGAGAAATATAGGCATAGTGTAGATATATCTTTCATAGTTAGTTTACTTGTTGTAGTTAAAGTTTAATCTTCTTTTGCATGACAATTACGGGACCCAGAGAGCCTAGGGAATACATATTCGAACTAGTAGTATCTCAACTGAATATCTTCACAACGTTAATGGATATAGATCAAGGGAATAATATTTAGGTCTTTCAAACAACAACAAATCAACAAAAATTAGTGAACAATTGAGACAACTGAATATTGAAGACAACAACGCATACACATTTAGGTCAAGTCAACCCAACTATAGATCCCGATAGGATATCCACATGACCATACAAGAACCCAAAAGAGAACAAATATTTGGTCATGTGATCCATTAGTTTTGTAGTTAGACGCAGGATTCCTTCTCATTGACATAGACACGGGGTTGTGTATACAAGTTTCTAGAAAACCTATAAGGTATTATGAGAAAATCACACAACTCCCGGTACTAAACATAAAAGCTAAAAATCCTATGACCATTAGATAGTTGGAAGAAGATATTGATTCTTCATATGACCATAAAAGGTCCAAAACAACCACAAACTCATGGTTGTGATCCCTAGGTCCCACAACCCAATGGGCCAGTAAATCAATTAAGTGTTGACGCCGGTTTACGAACACCGGTGTTTAGATCCTCACCGCTCCCACCGGATATCATAACACGCTTTTCCATATTAAATATAAAAGCCAATCAATCCAATTTTTTTGGGCTAGACCAAAAACCACCCATAGTTTATTATAAATCCACTACACCTCTCATTACCATTTTCCATGACCTTGTTTGGGAATATACACAAAGCACCTACAAGTCATTTTCCACGTATTGAACAACCAATAGATAGGATATCGGTAGAGCTCGACATTGATTGGAGCCTCCGAGAAGCTATTATATTTGAACGATCCATTACACCAATTCAAGTTAAGAGAGATTTCTTTGCCTTAGATTCGCAGATCCCATTATTACGTGTTGAAGATATAAGATTGCCCAACTAGTTTGTCTGTATCCACATATATTTCATTTCCACCGGCCGTGTCAAAGACGACCTTGGGAGTTTGGGTATGAAGAAGAGCTACTTGTAGATTCTCATGCTCACATGTCACTTTTATATCATACAAAATTGGTGAACCTGACATGAAACAAATAATTGTTCCTCTTTTATTTTCATTTCTTTCATCCACCTTCACTCTTTCCCATTATTCTACGGGTATTCATATACCCCCAAATATGTCGAGATATGACACATATGGTAGACCTATCTCGGGTCTCAAGCACATTACGGTTAAACAAATATACAATCATTACCCTCACTTTCTCGCATGGGATGACAACTATTCAAGTAATTTCTTGTCATCACAAACTCCTCCTCAAAGAACTAGCTCTAGTTCTTCATTCTGAATTGAGGAGTTGGATCAACTCACACAAATGCAACAACCGGGATCCCTCGTGCTCTAACAATGTGATGTTTACTAGAGAATCCACTTCATCTCCTCGGGTTTTGTTCAGACCAAAAATCAGTAGACAGTCAAATCCACTCCCATTTTTGGATGAGGATTATTTAGTGCACTATCCTAGAAGCAAACAATGCTTCCAAAGCATGTACCCACCTATAAGAAGTTTGCAAACACAACTTGACACCCTACTCCAAGAAAACATCCCCATTCCTCCACTTATGGGAAATAATCTTGGTGAAGCTTGGTAGGGTAATGATCAATTCATAGCAGGGTATCATACCCTTTTACAACCTCAAGGTGTACAACAACCGCCATTAAGGAAAAATAATGCATCTTCGCTAATCAAGGTCATCTCAGCCTTAGTTGAGAAGGTTAGAGGATTAGAACTTGCTCAAGCAAATCAAAATTCATATTTCGGGCAAGCAGGAATCCCCAACCTTCCACATCATCCAAGCCAAGTTGACCTCCTCACAGGAACAGGAATGTTAGGCATGCCTCCTCAACATTTGTATAGCTATCCACAACAAACACTAACTAGAACCGCATTTTCAAACACCATTCCAGGTTGAAAGTATGATACCTCTCGACTTAGCACCAAGTAACCCATACCAGAAATGCTCCTCCCTACTTGAATATTTATTCAACATCACCATAAGGAGACATGTTCTCTTGTCCTGGGATGTTCACTCAACCATAGGGATTTACTTATGTCCCTACAAATACATATGCTATGCCATATGAACAACCCATGCCACCCCCACCCCCTCAAAGAAACACCATCGATGGTTGAAACCTATGTGGTAGGGACTTACTCAAAATATTTAAAAGATCCCCTAGAATTCACCATACGGAGTGTCATGCTTCTAAGACCTCTTCGCGATTTTCCCAAGTACAAAGGGAAGGGAGATCTGAATGCACATATCAAGGCCTATGCCACGACCATTCGAGAATTACTCCCTTGGGATGGGGTTATTGCTAAGATATTCCCTAAAACCTTAGAGGGTATTGCCATTGATTACTATTACAGAATACCCGAATCCTCGATACACTCGTTCAAACAACTTGTGTCGGAGTTTATCAAATCTTTTAACATGAACAAATTGTTAAGAACAAGAATCGAGAATTCTTACATATTAAACAAGAGCACAATGAATCCATTGATCATTTTATTCAAAGATGGCTTACAGTCCTCTACTCATCAAAGAAGTACTCCAAACATGGATCAAATGGAACTATGTGATTTATTGCTTCATTCTCTCAATAGAGAGATAAAGGAAGAAGTCCAAGTTCCCACTAAGGACTTACGATGAAGTTCTCTAAATTGTTCTCCGAATAGATCAAGCAACAATAGATAGTGGTCATAAGACATATGGAACAAATGGGAAATTAATCGCTCCCAATCAAAACACTACGACCTATCCTAATGCCTTAAATACCAATCATGGACCCAAGATCGTTAACAAAAATTGTAGGGTTACAATAGATGGAGTAATCGACTAAGTTAAAAGGGAAAATGTCATAAACATTTCACCACCGTTAACAATCAATGAAATAACAACTTTACTTTGACAATAAACACAAGGATTTTAATCATCCATCACGAAAATAAAAACAACAACAACAAAAACAATGGAAAATCCAAACACAAGGTCCAAATCGAAACCCAACTGGATATCAGAGTCAAAACCAAAGGCAACAGTCTGAAAATTTTAACTCTAACAACCAACAACCTAATCAAAATTTTGGACTGCAACAAGTTTCAAACCAACAACCTCAAAACTATAATCCAAAATTATATTGTGGTTTCCACAAGATTCAAGGCCATGATACTAGGACTTTTTGTAACTATAATAAATTCATGCAACATTTTCCAGAAGACCAAAAACAACTCTTTATAGACATGTTTTTAGCAAATTCTGTAGTACCCACGCCAAACACTTACACAGGGGTAGTTTCCCCTCAAAATGCACCCCTCAAAATATTTAACGATCTGCTCCCAAATAACTTTAACAATAACATGTTAGATCCGAATGGGATGAAAAAGGGTGTTATGACAAGAAATAACGATCATGAAGCCTCAACTTCATTAAATCCACCAGATCGCACCCCAATTAGGAACTTGACCACAAACCAAGATAGTTGGCTTGGTAGAGTTAGATACCAAGCTACCCATAGAAACCATAACAAGAACATGAGATTATTCTTCTCAACCAGTTCTAAACTATCCGTTAGAATCGATAACATTCAACAAACATTGGTAAAACCCTTAGGTGCTTATGATTTCTTTCTTGGATTTCTCAAGAACTCTCCCACCCATAGGACTGCTCTCTTAGAAGCATTAGGCCTTGGTCATTTAATTAACATCACTCCTCCTCTTGAAATGCAAGTGAACCATGTAGACTTTGATGTCTACCCTCCAGGGGCAGCCGAGATAGGGATATCGAGTTCATATTTGATATAAGTAAAATTCCAACAGATGCTGAAATTGTGTGAAGAGGTGACCCAACTTTACATTTACAAGTATGGGTTTACAATAATTATGTTAAGTGCACAATGATTGATGATGGGGAAACAGCTTAATGTAGCCCCTTTTCTTTTCTTCAAAAGCTAGGATATGGAGAAACAAATTGTTCCACAACACGAAATACACTAAGAGGTTATGATAGCCTCAAGGCCACTTCAATTGGAACCATAGTTTTACCAGTCACCTTAGGACCCAAGACAGTCCTCACCAAATTTTATATTATAGATCAGGAAACCAACTATAATATGATCCTCGATCGACTATGGATACACCGCATGAAGGCAATCCCTTATATGCTATTCCAGAAATAAGTTTCTTACACCTAGGAAGATATTTGTGGTACAAGGTGACCCAAAACCATTTGATATACACCTAGCAGACTTGAAGAAAATACTAGGCGTTCACTCTAAGTTTTAAATCCCAACAAATCAACTTAGTAAACTAATCAAATCAAAACTAGAAGAGAATTTGATACCTACAAAAAAATTAGAAATTACAAATCTATTCAAGGCATTCTAGCACTAAAAATGAGACTAACATCATAGAAATGGTATCATTAGGGACTACCACAAAAATTGTAGAATTACTAGAGAAAGATCTACCCATTCTCCTACCATTTGATTCTATGGGTATGGGATACACCCTAGGAATTGGTTCCCTTCCATCAGACAAAGTTTTTATGGTAGAAGTAACCGAGGTGGAAGAAACAAACATGAGGAATGTCCCAACATCCATTTTTCCAAGAAAATATTGGACTCTCCACTTCGATGGAGCTAGATGTCATTTTGGAACTGGGGCAGGTGTGATCTTTACTTCTCTCGAGGGAAAGATCCTACCTTTTGCCTTTAAGTTAAATTTTGAGTGTACAAACAATGAGGTTGAGTACGAAGCCCTCCTCTTGGGCCTAATCATAGCTAAAAGGATGGGTGTTGATAAAATTAGAGTGCTAGGAGACTCACAACTAGTTATAAACCAAGTCTCTAAGGTATATGAGACTAGAGATGAGCATTTAAAAATCTATAAAATGGCGGTATTAGATCTAACCAAATGATTCAACTTCATATCAATCGAAGCAATCCCATGAGAGTAGAACCTTCTCACAAATTCAATAGCAACCTTAGCTTCCCGTTTCACTCCAAACAGTGAGTTGGAAAACACAAGTTTCATGGTATCACTTTGTACTGAACCATTGGTGCGTAAAATACCAACAAACCCACTCCTGACACATATAGAATCTGAGAATGAGTTTTCTATCCTGGATCACTTTGACAGTGATAGAATAACTCTCGAATATCTAAACACTTATGCAGAGCTACACCTTGCTCATCACATAGTGGATCTTTCCCTAATCCCACACTCTTCTTCCTATTTTGGAAATCCTATGATAACATCTCCTCCATAAAGGGATCTCAATATCTATGAGGAAGAGAATGGAGAAAGTTTGGAACTACCTCTATCTCTACTTGAATTTGAAGAAGGAAATGCTTCCTTAATCAAAGAAACAATTGAAATAAACATTGAAACAGAGGAAGAGCCAAATTTTTTGAAGTTAGGATCCTCATTAACTCCAAAGGAGTTAGAAATACATACTCATATCCTCAAATAAAATCAAAAGTTTTTGCATTTAATTACAAAGAAATGATGGGAATTGCACCACATATCGCGGTACATAATTTTGTCACCAAATCGATGAAAATCCAATTAAACAAAAGTCGAGACAAATGAAACCAAAAGTGGCTCTCATGGTGAAAGAAGAAGTAATGAAACTTTTCCAAGTGGGATTCATTAAAATAGTTGACTATTCACAATGGGTATCTAATATTGTCCCTATTCTAAAAACATGAGAAGATACACATTTTCATAGAATTTCGGGACATTAAAAAGCTTGTCCCAAAGATGACTTCCCATTACCATCCATTGACGTTATTATTGAGGCAACGACTAGATTTGAGATTTTTTCTCTCATGGATGGGTTCTTAGGGTATAATCAGATTAAAATAACTAAGGAAGATCAAGCCAAAACCACATTTATAACTCCTTGGGGAACTTATTGTTACGCTGTCATGTCATTCAGTCTTAAAGAACATTGGCATTACATACCAGTGAGAAATGACATAAATATTTCATGACCTTATTCATAAGATTGTGGAATCCTACGTAGATGACTTGTTGGCCAAGGCCAAGAAGCATTGCGATCACCCAGAAGTAATCCATATCATTCTCTCATGATTGATCGAATATGGCATCACATTGAATCTAGAGAAATGTGTATTTTCATAATATGAGGGAAGCTTCACAGGTTACATTATATCCTCATGAGGGATTGATGTCGATCCAACCAAAAAATCTGGGCTTTTCTCAAAATGATTCCACCATCGACGCAGTGCAGTATCGATCATTTCTTGGGAAACTAGGTGCAATTTGAAGGTTCATTCCAGACTTAAGTTTTGATGTTCATCCAATCAACAATTTATTAAAAAATATTATAGCATTGATTGGACAGAAGAATGTAACAAGGCCTTCAAAGTAGTTAAATGCTTCTTATTGTCTCCTCCCACATTAATGCCTCCTAGACTAGATCATCCTTTGGTCCTATATTCATGGGCTACTGATGTCTCCCTAGCCTACATGCTGGTTTAAGAAAACAATGATAAATGAGAATGTGTAGTCTATTTCATTAGTTTGGATGTTGATTGATTACAAAACATGTTATACATAGGTAGAAAGAGAATGCCTTGCCATAGTATTTGCAATGAAACATCTAAGACATTACATGTTAAATCAAGAAACAAGGGTTATTGTAAAGATAGATCATTCACAAACATTCCTCACCCAAGGGTCTTTATCTAAAAAGGTTGGATGATTTATAACCTCAATGGATGAATTCGAATTAACATTCATAAACTAGAAATCCGTTAAGGGACAAATCATTGCATGATGGTTAGTCGACAATCCATTAGATGGAGGTGATCTCGTAAATCGATATTTTTGATGAATGCATATACTTTGTCAAAACCATACCCCCATCTCTACATCCCTTGGTACACTGACATCATCAATTTTATCATGGACCATATGTACCCGAAGATGCCACATCGCAACAAAGAAGGTGATTATGCATTATCGCTGCTAAATATGTTATCTTAGAACAAGTTTTCTATCATAAAGCCTTCGATGGAATGCTTTTAAGATGTGTTTGACACCGAAGAATCTAAAAGATTCTCGTATAAATCCCATAGTGGTATATGTGGAGGCCACTTTGGTGGTCATGCCACACCTCAAAAATACATCGGATGGGCTATTTTTGGCCCACTCTGAATATGACCTAGTAGAGTTTGTGCATAAATTCCATAAATGACAAGAATTCTCCCACAAGATTCACATGCCAAAGACAGCTCTACAACCAATCACAACCTCATGGCCCTTTTCCATGTAGGGCCTAGATTTGATAGGGAAATTCTCCCCTCATCAATATATGGACATAATTTTATAATCATGGCCACCTAATATTTTACCAAGTGGGTAGAGGCCATGCCTCTCACCACTGTATCTTGGTCTCATAATCGCTAAGTTCATTTTAAATCAGATCATTTACAAGTATGATGTCCCGCTAGTCATTATCTCGATAATGGAACATCCTTTAAGAATGATGAGGTTAGTGAGTTATGCAAGAAATTCAAGATAAATCATCATAGGTCTCTCTTTACTATCCTCAAGCCAATGGACAAGTTGAAGCCACGAACAAAACATAAAAAGTTATTCTCCTCAAAATAGTTAAGGAAAGTAAATGGTATTGGAATTTAAAATTATACCTAGCCTTGTGGGCCCATCGAACCTCAATAAGAACACCGATGGGGAAACCCCTTTAACATTAGTATTCGGGTAGAATCGGTTCTCCCTCTCGAGGTTGAAATACCCAACCTCCGCATCTCATTACAAGGATTTTGGCGGAAAGAAGCCTATATAGAGGCAAACCTTTCTCAACTAGAAATCCTTAATGAGACTAGGCTAAACGCCGAACAAAGGCACAAAGCCTATGCTAACTGTGAGACATGCTTTGGTAATATAACAAAAAGGTCTACGAATGAGAAATATATGAGGGAGATCTAGTTCTAAGACTAGAAAATCGATTGATAGAAAAACGATGAAGGAAGAGAATTTTGGCCCAAGTGGTTGGGCCCATAAAGAGTCATGAAAGACTATGGAAATGGTGTGTATCTCTTGTGTACACTAGAAGGTGAGGAATTCAATGAAACTGTCAATTCCTTGCATCTTAAACGGTTTTACGCATAGGTCATCAAAGATCACCATTTGTATATTATATCTACATGTATTGCATTTAGTCACTTAGTTGTTTCATTTTTTCACTGCTTCGTAACTATTGTGGTCAAGGAAATTATTCTTAAGAAATTAATTACAAGCTTCTAAAAATATTGGAAAATGCATTCAAAATCATATGTCTTCGATTTTCATAATATCATCAAATGGTTCCAAAATCATTTCATCAATTCGATAGACAAAGTCTTGGAAAAAACCATACCAAGGCTTGCATACTTAGTAATACTCATTATTTTCTACTTGGTTAAGTTGGTCTTACCTATGGTCTATTCTATAAGCTTCTTGGTGTCACATCTATCCTTCTTACATCTCTTTGAAACAAGGATACTCCAAAGTCAAAAATCAAAAGTGTTAAGTTAAATCAAAATGCTAAACCAAATAGAATATTTTATTTTTACACACTTCTTTGCCCCACCAACCTTTGGTGATGAGCCCACATCTCTTACTAGTGATACGAGGTTGATAAAGGAAAGAAGTGCCCTTACTCACCTATGTCCTACCTTCGGTGATGAGCCCATGCTTCTTATCAGTAGCATGAGATAGGGTGTAGGGGGTCCATTCACACAAATTAGTGAATATTAATATTTTAAAGAAAAGTATACTAAGAGAAGTTAAATATCCAAATTCTAAAGAGATCAAATATTTAAAACCATATTTTTTCAACCAAGTTGCCATCCATGGATCTAAGTGTAGATAAACTAGAAACTAAGTTGCATTCTAAACTATATAGTAGTTTCGAATAAGAGTAAGTACGTAATTCTGAATTTGATTTCTGTCAAAACCTTGTTTTTCTCTTATCATTTCCATTCAGTCAAACCCATACAACTTGCGCCCTTCCCAAATCTTGGTGATGAGACATCACATCTTACTATTTGTGTGGAGTTAGGAATGGGGCAAGTTCATCTCTTTATCACTATATATTCATCACATTTTTCCAAAAACAAGAAGTAACGAACATTGCCCAAAGAATCCAAAAGTTCAGTACTACAATATGTTTTCATCATCACATATCAACATTACAAAAACAAATAAAAGAGAAACATTATGTTATCACTTGTCATCCATTGCATACATTCTGAAAAGCATATAAAAACAAAGATTCTAAAAACATCTAGTATACACATGGGAAACGAATCACAAAATTCTAGATACAAGAAGATCTAGATCCAAAAAGATATATATATATATATATATATCATGTTTTATATACAATGCCATCATGCACTAGGCATGGTCAAAACACTCAATGAGCCCAAAAATACAAAAACACTTGTATAAACATTCGACCAAAAATCACTACAAAAAGACACCATGATCTCTCAATCCCCGTGGGATCCTTGGATGGTACATGACCGCATCTAGGACTCTTGTTGCGATGACACTCTGAATGAACTGAGGGCTCATGATCATGGCCAGTAGCTATGGTCTCACTGTGAGAATGGCTCCTCCTCATCAAATGCTCAATAGTCCTATATCCAGCTAACTCGACAAAGAGAGGTCATGATCTTTTCCACCTTCTAAACAGGGGTAAACACATCAGTATGTCGGCCAGCTGTTGAGGGCTCTCCAACATCCTCAGTAAGCTCGGCCTGAGTACCCTCCGAACGGAGTAACAGGGTGTCCACGCACACCTGGAAAATTAAGTCTCGCCATCCCTTAGCGGTTCTGTAAATAAAAAAGAGAAATAAACAAGTTATAAAATTATCCAAAATAAGGTAAAAAAATGACTAAAAATTTCTAGCTAAAACAAAATTGAGAAAAGAGTAGTAACTCACTTGGATCTCTAGGCATCCAGGTGGGATCTCTAGAATTTGTGCCTACCACTGACGTTGCCACCAACTGTGGAACCTCCCCCAAATCTAGCAAGAAATGAAATCCTGTTATGGACTCATCATCTCCCCTAATTTCCCAAGAAGGTAACTCCTCTTTGATTAGGGTCACCTTCTCTACACTCTCCTCTTCCCTCTCGCCCTTAAGATACTCTGAGTGTCATGCCACTCAGAGTCACTATCATCCTCCTCATCTGTCCCATTTTCCCCACCTCTAGTCTCATCCCACACCATCTCCTCCTCTGTCTCCTCTCTGGTAAAATCCTTAGAGTCTGAATCCACATCAATGGGCTCATCTCCCTCTCCACTATGAGTAGGAATGACTCCAATCTGAAGTAAAGGTGCTCGAGGAGCACCGGCTACCCCTCGGGCATGAACCACCCACCTAGCTACAATAGGAACTCTAGGAGTGATCATGGTCCAACCTCGGCCTCTAGGACCTCCCCTGGCCTCACAAATAGACCTGTATACTAGCCCTCTTTGGAGGAAACATATCAATGTAGGGGAGGCCAAAATGTTGTGGTACTCTATCAAATGGGTGGATCTCCAACATCCTTGTCCTATCCATCAATTGATTGGTATTATAGCAAGTAATTAGTGTGTATGTCTCCTCTCCCCATAACCCGGCCATGGGCTAACAAGGAGTGGCCTCCATGTCTACAATAGTCAAAGAAGCCACTTTGGATGATGTGGAATCCTAAGTACAATCATCTCTCGTCCACTTTGCTACCCCGATAGCCCCGGATCCTCTCGCCAGAAACCTCTCCCATAGGGAATGATGCACTCATACACCCAACTCATAACTAGAGTAGGATGACTTAATGACTATCCCTACAATCTAACCACCCTATATAAGTCATGATAGGTGCTCCCAAGAATTTCTACTCCCCAAGCGTAAACACGACCATGCGCCTCAATCTATGCGATAATGGGAGCCCAACAGTATAAGAGAGTATCTCCTCCCTTGTCCATAATCAATCATGAAGCCAAGATACCCATAACAACCTAGCGGAGCATAGGGATAGGAGAATCAACAATGGAATGGACCTTCACCCCCTTCTTCAAGCCCATGGAGACAACAACATCTCCCATGTAGGTGGCCCACTGAATCATCTGAGATTTGGATATTGTTGTCTTAAGAGACAACCGCCTCCCAAGAATCGGGACCCCCAATATGTGATAAACGTCCTCTAGGGTGATAGTCCACTCACCCCTAACTCATATAAATTAGAAAGTGTTCGATCTACATCCCAAGATGAAAACAAGTCACACAATATGTGACTAGCAGGTGTGACATGAGGGACCTACGTAATCCTCCAAATACCATCCCTCTATAGAGTATCTCGCTCTACCCGGTAAGCACCTCTAACACCGCTTTGGGAGCCAATCGCACTCCCTCTCTCTACTCCATCCGATGTACTCCTCCTTCTTCATCCACCCAAAATAGAAAAATAGTAAGTTAGTAACATAATCCAACTTGAAAAATCATCAAGAACATATAAAAAAGTTGAAAATGCAAAAATAATTAAAATTTACATCTTTTTTACATTCTATTTGAAACCAAAGACCGCGCAAGTAGTGGTTTCCTAACCACAACCTTCTCGAGGCATCACATGTAACTGCCACCTTATTAAGTAGCGGTCCCATAAATGCCACTTTCATAAGGCGGTGGTCCCATGACCACTGCCTTATGTAGGGCGGTGGTCGCTTCCCGAATCAAAAATAGCTCAAAAGCCCTAAAACCACTTTTAAAAAGCAAAAATGCACAATTTTAACTGAAATAAAGACCTACCCTATGGGTGCGGCCCTAGAGACTCATTTAAAACTAACATTTTCAAAAATGATGCCCCAAGACTAAGATTTTAATGTTTCTACATTTTAGGTTTAAAAATGATAAATTGAGGAGAACTAACCTGAGACTTCGCATGTCGATATCCTACTCTCGGAGGCATGATCACGATCTCACAATGGATGTTTTGACTACACTCTCATTAAAAATGGTCACCGTGGGTCCCAGAGCTAAAAAAACCAAATCAACACATGTAAATGAATAGTAAAATGAGTTCATTTTATATATATATATAGTATTCTAATTTTGTTTTGAGTGTTCTCATACAGAGTTAGAGCACCGACGGAGGTAAGTTCTCATCCCCACACAAATGGTAAGTCCTCATTTCATGTTAATTTAGTATTTATTTTTCAATTTATTTTATCTATCTGCACTTGAGTCCTCTTTTCATTTTGCAGATAGTGGAATTTGGATGGTGACACTTTGACACATTGGCATGTTAGGTTTAGCTTCTAACTCCCCATTTTGGGACCACTATACATGGACCCACCGTTTCACGCCTCTTCATGGCTAAAACTCTTCTCTCGAGGGGGAAATATGTACATACCAAAAATATAGGTATTGACTTTCGAAAAGAGGTTACAAAACCCCAATGATGATTCGGATCTCTTCGCAAGGTGTTTGAAATCCAGAAAATCTTTCCAAGTGTACATTTACATCCTAGAAATCCTTGTCTAACTTTTGCATGTTTTTTTCTAACCTCTGCCCCTTTTTCCTTGCATTTTGTCTTTAAGTTATAGAACCACCACCCTACCTGGGTGGTAGTCCCGTGACCACCACCCAGACAGGGGTAGTAGTCCCAGTAACCACCTCCTGCGCAGGTGACAGCCACATGCACATTTTCCGAATGTTCTCGATGATTTTTTCAAACGTAAAAATTCAAATTTCTATCTGCATTCCTCAACCACTAAAGCTTGCATTTATGTTTTGGCCGCCTAGTAAATAGTGTTTTCCCTTTGTTTATATTAGAAGAGATCAATTTAGACTTACCCTCTGGTAAATCCAAATGCTATAAATACTCAGCTTGTCCACAAGAAAATGGCCCCTCTCCTTCCATGTTTGACAATTCAGTGTGTTTTGAAGTTTTTCTATAATTTTCAATAGGTTCGGGTTCGCATAAATTCTCGCCTTCTCCCTTCTTCTTTAGAAATCATTTGATCTTCTTACTTTCATCTTACTTCATTCATGTCCCATATAGTCACTTAGCATAAGGTAATTTTACTTTTAGATTAGAATCCATTTTTATAATATTAGAGTTGCATGTTTTGTCTTATCACCAGAAATAGATCCCAAAATTCTTGGTATTTTGTGTTGTATTCCCATAATAAATCTTGCTAGGAATCACATAGTCAAGCTCTATTCACTTGCACTATCCCTCTCTTACTTGCATTGTATTTGGTTTATATCCAAATATGTCATTGTTTGAGTATCTTCTTCTACTGATGCTATCACATACACACTTTTCTGGATTCACGAGAACAAAAAGGAAGGAGGAGATCACATGGAGGAGACAAGTCATGATACGACTAGATTTACCACTGTTATGTAAACTCCAGGTTTGAGCTATCAAAGTTGTAGTTACAATATATCAAATAGAGTAGCAAATAATTTCATTTTAGTTAAAGCTCACTTTCAATATTACTAGAGGAAGTTGTGGGGGATGATAATTTCTAAGAAACTATGATTCATTCCTCACTTTTGAGGTAGAATTTGAAGTCTTTCATTTAAACTAGTTAGTTTTATGGGACCCAGAGAGCCTAGAGAATACATATTCGAACTAGTAGTATCTCATCTGAATCTCTTCACAATGTTAATGGATATAGATTAAGGGATTAGGATTCAGGTCTTTCAAACGACAACAAATCAACAAGCAATTAGTGAACAATTGAGACAACCGAATATTGAAGATGATAAAGCATACACATTCTGGTCAAGTCAACCCAACTATAGAATGCCCTGATAGAATATTCACATGACCATATAATAACAAGAAAGAGAAGAAATATTTGTTTGTGATCCATTAGTTTTGTAGCCGCAGACATAGGAGACCTTCTCATCGACATAGACACAGGGGTTACGTATACAAGCTACCGTAACACCTATAAGGTATTTTGAGAAAATCATACAACTCCTGGTACTAAACATAGAAGCTGAAAAAGCTTATGACCATTAGATAGTTTGAAGAAGAGATTGATTCTTCACATGACCATAACAGGCCCAAAATAACCACGAACTCATGTTTATGATCCCCAAGTCCCACAACCCAAGGGGCCTACAAATCGGTTAAGTGTTGACACCGGTTTATAAACATTGATGTTTAGATCCTCACCACTCCCACCATATATCATAACACAATTTTCCATATTAAATATGAAAGCCAATCAATCCAACATTTTTTGGGCTAGAAAAGAAAATGACCCATAGTTTATTATAAATCCACTACACCTCTCATTACCATTTTCCATGACCTTGTCTAGGAATATACACGAAGCACCTACAGTAATTTTCCATGTATCCAATAGCCAATAGATAGGATCTCGATAGAGCTTGACATTGATTGGAGCCACGGGGTTCATTAGCTAGGCAATATCCTAGCACGTGGGTTCATATTGAGGTAATTAAAATTAATAAAATTAAAATCAATATACCGGTATAGATGAGGGGGTGAAAGGGTTTAATTTATTAATATTTTGAATCAGGTATTGGGGTAGGTTAGATAGGTGGGCCAAAGGAAAGGGAGGTTTAATTTTAATATAAAACTAAAACATTTGAACCCTAGTTTTTAAACGTATATACCTTAAAATTACAAAAGGAGTGTGTTCATAAAGTTAAATTATAATCTCTTTTTGAATAAAGAAATCTCAATTAAGAGATTCTTAACCAATAATAATAAGATGATAGAAAACTAGGATTGAGTATGCTTTTCAACACAAGTGATATTATTTCACCATCTTAATTATTTGAAGAACTATTGATAAATAATTAAAGTGTAACATTTATAAGGTGATTTGTAATAGGTATTCAATGGCTTCAAACTATCTTTCAAGAGGAAATGCATATTAAAAAAATTTGAGTGAGAAATATGATATATTTTTTGTTTAATATATTACGGTAGAAATAAAAAGGGGTAAATAAAATTGTAATTGAAAAATGGGTAGGTAAGGTACATGGAAAAAATAGGGGTATTTTCATTCTAATAATATAACAGAGGGGGTATTATCAATTGAATAATTAGAGGTAAAAACTAGAATTAAGGGTATTCTTTAATACCCTTCGAACGCACATGCTATACCATACTTTTACTAAGTGAACCCCCGTGATTGGAGCCTACGAGAAGCTATTATATCTAAACGATCCATTACACCAATTCAAGTTAGGAGAGATTTCTTCACCTTAGTTTCACGAGATCTCATTATTGCATGTTGAAGATATAAGATTGCCAAACTAGTATGTCCGTACCCACATATATTTCATTTTCATTGGCTGTCTTGACACGACCTTAGGAGGTCGGGTATGAAGAAGATCTACTTGTAGATTCTCATGCTCGCATGTCACTTTTCTATCGTATAGTATGGTAGATGAATGGGCAAGAGGAAGTATGGTTATTTTGACTACCTTTTTGGAGGGTAGCATATTTTTGTCTTTGGGTTACACCTTCTTGAGTAAATGTGATACGGGTGTCCGAGATCTAGAAGGAAAAGTGGATGGGGAAGAGGGTGAGTTACCCATAGGGATATCGGAGGTGCTATGAAGGTAGATGATGCAGGTCATGTAGGGGGTGTGAGGGACAAAGACTGAAGTGTATGGGGTAGTGAATAAGTTACTGAGGGTATTGGAGGTATGGGTGGTAAAGATGCTATAGGTGTGGGTGTAAGCCATGTCGGGCACCTAAGCATGTTATAGGTTTGTGATGAAGGAATGGGCTGTTGTGTTTTGATTTATTGATGGGTGGAGGTTTCTTGACCGTGTGGGGAGGTTGAGGTCCTAAAATGGACAAAAATGGTGAAGGTGATGCAGGTATGATTGGCACAACTGGGGTATGAGTTCTATGGGTTTGGTTCTTCTGTTTGGGTGCTGGAGTAGGTGTGGTGTTGACTTTGGAGGATGTAGCTAAATCCAGTTTGATAGGTGGATGAGTAAGGCTGGTGGTCGGGTGACCCCTAAGGTAGTAATAGGTTTAGTCAAGGAAGATGTTGTAGGTGTGGGTTTGGATTTAGATGTATGTTGGGTTATGGGTAAGGGTGTCATGGATGAAGTTGTGATAGAGGTGGTTATGCTTGGTTCAATTGGTCGAAATATCTTTGGGTAGATAGTGGAGGTATCAACAAGCAACATCTACATTTGTGTTGAGATAGGAAGCAGAAGGCATCCCCACAATAAGGCTTTGTCCACATAATCTAAGCGATCGGCCAAGCATGAGAATGACATGTCTGTAGGTGAAGTTGATGAGGACCTAATGGCTATTCCCATAAAATGTGTCTTAGAGATGGGGAATTTGTTGGCTTTGGCTTCCGTGGGTAAGAGAGCTGAAAGTAGGTCTCATGGGATCTTGGGTAGCTGATGGAGAATGTTCACCTAGAGGCAAAGGTATCTCTACTGGATCTTTGATAGGTGGAGGAGAAAATGGGTGTTCCTTTGTAGGTGGAGGAGATGATGGGTGCTCCTCTGTGGGTGGAGGAGATAAACAAGCATCCTCCATGGACTGAAGAAGTATTGTGAATGATGGTTCCCTGGGTGGAGAAGTCAAAGATGAAGTGGTCTTGATATTAGAGAAAGGCTCCTCCACAGGTGAGGAAGGAGGTGAAATGTGTTCCTTTTTGGGTGGAGGAATAGGTGAGGTGGGTTCCAATGCAGAAGGAAAATTTTGAACTAGAATTTCCTCTATGGAAGGAATATGGGGTAATTAGGAAGAAACATGTGTGTCACTAAAAATAGTGTGGACTTCATGGGTATGGCTATCATGAGTTGAGGTATCACCGGTTTGATCAGATGAAGGGGTATGATTGGGAAAGGGTTTCTTTAATATGTGTAGGATTTGATTGGCCGATGCATTAGGATTATCCATGGTTAGATAACCTTTCTTGAGCATTTCTTGGATAATGTTTTTGAAAGTGATGAAATTGCCATCACTATGACCCTTTACTCGATGATAGTTATAGAAGTAGTGCTCTTTATACCACGCGGGTGTGGGAGAGAAGGCTCAAAACCAGTGTTTGGTTTTATAGGTGGAAGGGTGATGGCCCTAGATTTGATGAGATTTTCTAAGACAAAAGAATAAGGTTCCCCAATTGGGGTATATTTCCGTTGTTCTTGTCTGAATTGAAAAGTCTAAATGGGTGAGAGATTAGATGAGGGGCTAGCCTAATTTGATGGATGAGCTAGGCCAGCTTTGAGTACTACTACATTAGCGGTGCCCTTGGCCTTTGAATAATTGTTCTGTGGTTTGGAAGAAGAGGAGGTATCATTCAACTTGAATGCCAAATTCTTATTGCATAATTAGATTTTCTTCTCTTCAATGGCCCAAATCTCTAACTTTTGTGCCATGGTGAATGCTTAGTCAAATGTTTGGAAAGTTTGGACCTGCAAGGTTGGTGAGATATGTCTAGAACAAGCCCGCGTGAAGAGCTCAATGAGTTCTATTTGTGGTAGTTGGAAGGCAAGCTAAATGATTAGGCTACACCAAATGAGTGACAAAATATGTGATAGATTTGTCATCATACTTGACGCATGGAGTATAGGTCACCATGGTAACCTTCTTGACGATATTAATGGAGAAGTGATCCTAGAAGGCTTAGGCTACTGATTAAATGAAAATATAGAGTATCTATGTATCCCACTAAACCAATCTAATGCAGGTCTAGTTAGAGACATGGGAAAGGTCCTCAAGAGCAAAGCAACATCATGGACGATTAGGTAGCACCCCATGTTTGAATGATCAAATGCTATTGGGGTCTTTCTTGCTATTGAAATGATTGAATTTAGGCATCTCCCAATGTACGGGGTATGGGCGAATAGGAATGGATGGGTGGATGGGCTCATTACAAATCTCATCATAGGTGAGAGTGTTGCAAAAGCCGGGAAACGATGCCTCCAATGTTTGCATCTCGTCCATCATCAATTTGATTAGATCATTGGTAGGTTATAATGGTTTGGTGCCTCCGTAGTGTAAGAGGGTTGATGTTGGGCATATGATGAGGGTGGCATTCTAGTATATGGTGTTGCCATGTAGGTAGATTGAGAAGGAGGTAGTGAAATAGGGGACGTGCACTGGAATGAATAGTAAATGAAACAGAGGTCATTGATATAATACGTATATGGAAGTGGAAGGGTCGTGGTGACCCTAGTGGCAATGGGGGACTAACGATTGTGGAATAGACTATCTAGTATGTTTTGAAAGGGGGTAGGGTCACCGACATGGGAGGTGGCTATGTAGCTAAGGGTATATGCGAGACAATAGGGGTGGATGAGGTTGTGTTTTGAGTGGTTGTAAAAGGTATGGTGGATGTGGTGGGTGCAAAAGATGTAGCAGACATGGCGGTCAGTGGGTATAAGACCTAGCTACAAAATGATTGGGGGTAAGGTAGATGTGGGAAGCGCAGAGCCGATGGGGTTGATGTAGGAGTAGAAGTGAGAGTCGTCGAGGGATAGATACGAGCATGTCGTATATCAAATGACCCAAGGCATCTCAAGTGGATGAGTGGGAAAGGTAAAACTACAAGGAAACAGGTTTTGATCATGGATTCGTCTCGAACTCCTCATCTCTCGTTAGTGATAGTGATAGGTTGGATAGGATCCATGGCAGGTGATAAAATTGAAGGTGGTAAAGGGCTAGGTGGGAGTATTTGACCACTGGCATGGAATACGAGGGTGCTAGCTTGTCGACACGCCAGTACCATGTGAACAGGTATTGATCAGGTTGGGCTACCTTTCTGTAAATGACACAGAAATACAACAGAATAGGAAGAATAGGTGGTAATAAGTGGATTAGGTACCAAATGTTAGCTGGAAAGTGGCACAAGATAACTGATGCTAGTCAAGGTAAACCGACACTGGTTAGGGGTAACCACTGTCGATCACTGTGGAAAATGGAAAGTGAGTAAAAAAATAAGGTGTAAGGCCAAATCTGATAGGTATGCCGAATACTGATGAGATTTACAAGGTCAATGGGAATGATAGTAGTGATAGGGACTCGAATAGTTGAAGAAGGTGAATAAATGTCCTTTTGGATAGGTTAACCAAAAGGACCTGGAACTGACGCTTGTTTGGATATAACCGAAGACGGTCAGAGGGTAACCGACAACAATAGCTAGATCGACACCGGTCACTATGAAATTGAAATAGTGATGAAAGAAAAGTGGTTGTGAATTAAAATTTGATGTGGAATCAGACCCAAAATGTTTTGAATGATGAGAATATGGTCTAGGCACACTTAGAAGAAGCCGAATACACCAACTATGATGAGAAGCATGTAAGGAGAAACAAGAAAAATGAAGAATATGACCTCTCACCTCAAAATGCAAGCCAAGCAGAGACACTAAGAAAAATATGATCCTAAGAGTGCCTTTTCAATTATATTTGTTTATCTTAAGCTATTTAAGGAATGACTCATGAACTATAGAATAAAACTTTTTGGTGAGGATGGCTTTCTTACAAAGAAGGTCTAAAAGTTGAGGTTTTAGGTATGTTATGGTAGGGCGTGCTTCACTTGGATGTATGACTTGATAGAGCGTAAAATCTGGGAGTACCTTCCAATCCTTAGATCAATGTGATCATTGACAAGCATTCCCAAGAAAGATGTTGTTTAAGAATATGTATTTGTTTTGAATTTGTGTAATTTGGTAAGACTTAGAGAGAGAGAGAGATGTGCTTTCTACGATTCATTAGTCAACCATCAGCTGGGCATGACTTCCAATGTATAGGTTTCCCTCAATTAATGTGAGCTAATGTAGAAAATTAGAATGAAATGTAATGATTTTAATCCCAAATCAAAATATGGAATTTGATGACACAAGTAGATGAAGAGGGAGAGGGATGCTCTTTCACTAAAATGTAGGAAACAAGAAGAAATGGTTCTTTTTACGTATACCCAAAGAAAGGTTACCAAGGAAGAAAATTAATGTGTATGCTTTTCAAAAGGGAAACAAACACACAACTTTTCCTAGGAATGAATAAAATGCAAGGAACTCGAATGGGTCCCACTGGGCATGCCAAAATGTTTCACCTGATTCTTAGACGTTTCTTTGAAAGTGACAAAATAGATAGGGTAAGGCGCAGGAGGAATACCTGTTGAAATGAAGGTTGATAGGTTGTTGTGCGCATATAACCTTAGAATCCATAGCTGATTGTGAGATCTTCCTTTTTCTTGGGAGGAAATTCTGAAATGGAACACAAGACCACCGAATAAAAGTTAAACAATATGTGCAAAGAACTCGCCTAGTGTGTGTGCTAGATCTGGGAAGTGTGATACTTCCTAGATGGCTGTTAGTTCACTTTTTAAAAAATTTTAATGCTGGTAATGAAGTAAATCCTATTGCAATTAAAATGATTTGGGCATCTCATTTAAAACACAATAAGAAAGATCTAATCTAATAGGCTAGGTTAAAATAAGATCCAAAGGTCAAGTAACTAGTTCTGGGTCTCTGCAGGTCTAACAGAGGTCTTAGGTAGGTCACAAGTGATTAAGGGTGATGTGAGAATAGGTGGGTAGGTCATTGTTCTGGGCTGTATTGGTAAATATAGTGACCGATGCTGGTTAAGGGTGACCGATACCGGTTGGGGAGAACCGGTGCCGATTACTGTGGAATACTGGGAATGTCACAGAATGAGCTTTGGATCTCCCTTATGATTGCACAAAGGACTAGGCTGGTCAAAATGAGGTATTAGGCTATTCGGATGGGATTTGGCAAGGATTTAATGGGGATATGGAGGGGTGAGTATTGAAGGAGGTCAATGGGTGGCTAGGAGAACAAAGGATGAAGATATAATGATTAAATGAATGAACCAGAAGAGTAGAATGTTCTACTTACTTGGAACCTAGTTCTAGACGTCTGTGAGTGAGGAATGAAGGTGTTGATAAGAGGTTGAATGTCAGTAGAGGATCATCAAACATTGGGGAGCTCTTGCATGGGCTGCATGTGCTCTCCTTCTTTCCTAATTGGATCAAATCTATGTTGGATGGTTCTGGATGAATTCTAGATGTCTGTGCAAGAGAAAATGCTTGATCTCCTTCCTTGCAGTGTGTTCTCGTTGAAGCTTGTTCTCAAAAGATGTGTTATCTCTCAAGAATCTGCCAACTTTTTCCAACCTCCAAAATAAGGTTGTTTTGGGGGTTAAAAGGTGACCGATGGCGGTTCCAGCTTAATCGGCGGTGGTTAAGGGTAATCGGCATCGGTTAGGGTGGGATTTCCTAGGTTTACTAAACTGGCAGATCCCCTTGATTTTCTAGGGATCTCGTGTTGTTAATCCATGGATCAGACTGGAAGCTTCCTTTAAGCATGCAAGAATGTGGTTAGAGGGAATGTAGGCATTGATTTTTAGGGTTTGGGTAAGTCTTAGTTAGTTATGACAACTTACTAAGAATAGGTCTTAGGGTGAGGTGGCTTGATGAGGTGTCTAGGTGAGGTGGATATGTGGGCATTATCTAAATTAGGCTATTTAAATAATAAATATAATGAGGGTAATGAATTAATTTAATTTAAATAATTAAATTAATATTATAGTGAGGTGAAGGGGGCCATGGCTAGGTGGATGTGTTCAAGGTGTTTATTTATTGAGGGACCAAAGGGAGTGTGACCCAATTTTGGTGTCTATAACCTTGAAGGGGAAACTCACTACTGCGCCCATTTTACACTTTGCCTCTTGGGACAAGCCCTTTAACATACATATTGATGCATTAGCTATGTCCATAGGAGTAGTGTTAGCACAGACAACTCTGAGAGGAGATTGTTGTTCACCCCTTGTGTTTTGTAAGTAGAAAGTTAATGCCGAAAGAGAAGAATTATACTACCACGAATCACAAAGAATTATCCAAAATTTATGCACCGCACAAGTTCAAGAAATACTTATTGGCTACTCTGTTCATCTTTTACATGGATCATTGGGTAACCTTATGTCTTCACACGCAATAACGGAATCTCATGAATCTAAGGAAAAGAATGCTCTCCTAACCTAAGGGGTGTGATAGCTACTCAGAGACTCCAATCGATGTCTAGCTCAACCGAGATTCTATTGGTGGGTTGTGGAATACGTGGAAAGTAGCCTGCAGGTGCCTCGTATGGGTTTCCAGACAAGGTCATGGAAATTGAGACAAGAGATGTAGCGAGCTAAAAGAACTAAGGGTGATTCTCTGGTCTCATCCAGAAAGTCTTAGCCTGATCGACTACTATGTTTAACAATGAAAGTTGTGTGATGATATCAGGTGGAAGTGGTGAGGATATAATACCTGTGTGCGTAGGCTAGTGTCGATATCTAACTTGACTAGTAGGTCCATTGGGTTGCGGGACCTGTGGGTCACAACCAAAGACTCGTTGAGGCTGAGGCCCTGAATGGTCATACATGCAATCAAATCCTATTCCCAGGAGTAGTCCAAAAGTCATAGGCCTTGTTAGCAGCTATGTTTAAAGTCTCTAACTATCTTATTTTCTCTGTGTATGTGGTGGGTGTGTGTAAGATTGTTAAGCGTAGACTTGTGTCAATGTCAGTTACTAACTCTGCCCATTGGGTTGTGGGACCAGAGGATCACAACCATAGGTCTTTTCCTACTTGTGGACCATTGATGGTCATACAAAGTGAATTTGATTCATTTTCGGTGAATAAACTATCTATCAAATGAAATCTAAACTATATTTTTGGTGTTTTCTCAATATATAAGAACAAAACAATAAACAAGCTAATCTATGGAAATAAATATTTTTGTGCTTTTCTAACTTTTCAGACAATGCATCTAATCTAACCAACAATTTAAAGAAAACAAATAGCTGGCCGGATGTAGCTAGCTATCTATGCAGATGTGTGAATCTAAATCTAAGATCTACTCTAATTCAAATAAAATCTCTCCAACTCTACCTCAAAAGTGAAGAATAAATCATGACTCTAACAGAGCTATCATTCACCCACTATTTCCCTGGCAATATTGAAGAGAAAACTTCCTATTGACTTGATCTACTTGTAACTATCTGATTAATTGAAATGAATTGTTTCTCTACTCTATTTGATATGTAATTTGACAAAACAAAGCAAAAAATACACAACTCCAACCTGAAGAGCAAGAGCTTTGGAAAATCCGAAAGTATGAGTATCTGTCCCCTCAGTTCTTTCCTTTCTTTCTCTGAGTGTTCATGTGAGTCCAAGGATGGGAATGCAAAGAACAACAACAAGAGGATGGTGCTTGAGCGATGGCAGCTTGGAAGCAATCTGGGCGTAATGCAGGTAGAAGAAAGATAGCACAAGAGATCTGAACTTGGCTATGCAATTCCTAGCAAGATTATTGCAGCACAACAATGCAAGATACACAAAATTCTCGGCCCTTTTTCTTGAATACAAGCATGGAATATATAGGAATGGAGGCTAGAAGGTTACTTCATGCACAAGGAATTGAAGAGGTAGTTCCACTCATTAAATCTATTTAAAAATAGAAGGAACTAGGAGAACCAAGCAACAAAGCTATTTTTAGCAAATTCGACTCACGACGCATTCAAAAGATAAACTTAAGTGAATCGTCACATGTAATTTCTCACATGAAGATTCTAGAAAAATCGATCAGGACCACCGCCACTGCATGGGGGTGGTTTTAGACCGCCACCCTAGCCTAGGCGGCGGTTTTGTGACCACCACCCAGCCAGGGGGGCGGGTTTTTTGCACTTAAGGCCAAAACAAGCACATAATGAAAGGGGAAAAGGGAAAAATGCAAGGAGAAGCTATGTAAGGCTATTTAGGCTACAAATATATACTACAAATGGGTTTTGGAGCTCGAACACCTTCTCGAAAGGATTTTGAATCATCACTGGGGACTTTTGTAACCATTTTCCCAAAAATGTAGCACATGTGATTTTGGGTGCATACATATTGCCCCCTCGAGAAGCATCTTAGCCATGAAGAGGCGTAAAACATAGAGTCCGAGTATGGCATTCCCAAAATGGGGAGTTAGAAGCTATACCTACACACCCATGTGTGTCAAAATCTCACCATCCAAACTCCCTACCTACAAGAGAAAAAAGAAGACTCAAGTGTAGATAGATAAAATATTGAAAAATAAACACTAAATTAAAATGACAAGAGGACTTACCATCTGTGTGGGGATATAGAAATATACATGCACCAACGCTCCAACCCTATGAACACATACACTCAAAACAAGTTATAACAACATATATATATATATATATAAACTCATTTTCAAATTCATTTATTCATTTGCATATACTGACTTGGTGATTTTTGAGCTCTGAGCCCACGGTGACCATTTTTTTTTTTCATTTTTAAGAATGGTTGAATTGGAATGGATTTGCGTTAGGCTTGCCCCTTTGCTTTTTGAATACTTTTGAGAATAACTCCTAAGAAATTCATAACTAGAGCGGTCATAAGGGGCCTCAAAGGGGGATAGGCAGAGTGCCTTTATTGCTTAGTCTCCATTTTGTGAGGCATATGTGATGTTTTTGTATTTCATGCTCATTGCGAGCATTTTGACCGCACCTAGTGCATGATGGAATTGTACAAAACTACGACACACCATGATATGTACATATATCTCTTTTTGGCTTGGTTATTCCTTGCATAGAGTTGTCTTACATTGATGATTTGATTCACGTGTGTACTCTTAGATGTTTAGAATTTCTGATTTTCTATGCTTTTCAAAATGTATGCAATGGATATGAATGATAACAAATGCTTTCTTTTTGTATTTCATAATGCTTGATATATGATGATGCAAACACAATGTGATCTTAAACTTAGTTTCTTTTGCAATCTTTGGTACTTCGTATTTGTCTTGACAAAACGTGATGACATAATGATATGATGAATAGATATGCTTGCCCCACTCCTAACCCCACACAACTAGTAAGATGCGAGGGCTCAACACCGAGAGTTAGAAAGGGCACAAGCCATGAAATTTGTTGAATGGTAATGGTGAGATGAAGACAGAGGTTTGACAGAGCCAAATTGGGATGCTACAACCTTACCCCACTAATGCTACCTCATAGTTTAGAATGTGAATTGCTCTATAGTTTATCTAGACTTGGATCCATAGATGGCCACTTGGTTGACAAAATCTGGTTTTAAGGTTTTGAATTCTTCTTGGAATTTTGAACATCTAATTCACTTTGTTTTGACTTAAGATTTCACAATAATTGATTTAATTGTTTATGACTTTCAGGTTTGTCAAAGAGACCCCCTACACCTTGCCCCATGCTACCAGTAGGAAGCACGGGCTTATCACCATGGACAAAGCATAGGTGAGTAAGGGCATTTCCTTCCTTTCCCAACCCTACGTCACTAGTAAGAGACAAGCTCAACACCGAAGGTTGGTAGGGAAAAGAAATGTGTAAAATAAAAATTTTTATTGATTTGCATTTGACTTACTTATTTGGGAAAAATGTTTAGAATGTTCTTATTTCCAAGGAGATGTATGTGGGATAGATGTGACACCATGAAGCTTCTAGAATAGACCATGAACAAAAGACACCTATCCTAAGAAGAAACCAAAAGTAGAACCAAGTATGCAGGCCTTGGTATGGTTACTGTCAAAACTTTGTCTTATCTTGTTGAACTAACTGATGAATGATGCAGAAATAGTTAATGATACAATGAAGATTTGAAGAGACATGATTTGAATGTTTTTCCAATATTTTCAAAAGTTTTTAGGATTGCTATAAGAATAAGCTCCTTGATCACACTTTTTACAAAATGAATGGACAAATGAAAATGCAATGCAGATGCAATAATGTACATATGAGAATGTTGATGGATCATGCGTAGTATCTCTTTAGGTGAAGGGAGTTCATGGATTCACTAAACTCCTCACCTTCTAGAGTACACAAATGGAATGCACCATTTTTATAATCTTCCACCACTCGATATGGACCTATCCACCTAGGTCTGAACTTTCTTCCCTCACCGGTCTTCTTGTCAATTTGGCTATCGAGCCTTAACACCAAATCTCCTTCATAGATCTCACATTCATATACCTTTTTATTGTATTTTGAGCCATGCAGTCAGTATACACTATGTCATTTCTCAACATTCAATCTAACTTCATCGAGGCTTTCTAATTGGGAGAGACATGAGCTTCTCGATAACCCTCTTCTCCTAGGATCCCATGTAACAAAATGCGGAGGTTGGGTAGTTTGACCTCCAGTGGTAGAACTACCTCAACACCGAACACTAAAGAAAAGGGAGTCACTCCCATTGGTGTTCTAACCACGTTCGGTAGGCCCACAAGGCCGAAAAAAAGCTTCAGATGCCAATCTCATTTATTCTCCTTAACATTTTTTAGAAGAATGGACTTTAAAGTCTTATTGGTAGCCTCGGCTTGTCCATTAGCTTAAGGGTAATAGAGAGAAGTTGTGTGATGACTTATTTTGAACTTTGCACACAACTCACGCACCTCATCATTTTTGAAAGACATGCCATTATCAGAAATAATGACCTGTGGCACCCCATACCTACAAATGATCTGGTTCAAGATGAACTTAGTGATTATAGAGCCAGGGACAATGGTAAGGGGCATGGCCTCTACCCACTTGGTAAAGTACTCCGTGGCTGTAATTATGAAATTATGGCCATCTGTTGATGAGGGAGAGAATTTCCCTATCAGATCTAGGCCCCACGTGGAGAAGGGCCATGGAGTTGCGATCGGTTGTAAAGCTTGTGCCGTATGTGGATTTCATGGGAAAACTCTTGACACTTGTGGCATCTGCGCACAAACTCTACCATCATGTTCGAGGGTGGGCCAAAAATAGCCCATCCGATGTATCTTTTGGTAGTAGCATGTGCCCACCAAGTGACCACCACATACCCCACTATGTGACTCATAAAGAATCTTTTCAGACTCTTTAGAATCAACACATCTCAATAGCATTCCATCAAAGGCTCTGCTGATAAAGCACACTGTTCCAGGATGACGTACTTGGTGGAAATTATGCGTAACCACCTTCTTTTTTGTGACGTTTCCCCTTCTGGGTACATGTGGTCCATGATGAAATTGATGATGTCAGTGTACCAAGGACATACAGAGATAGGGGGCCTAGTTTCAATGAAGTATACACACTCATCGGGAAAGTCCAAATCTACCAAATCACCCCCGTCTAATGGATTATCAGCCAACCAATCTGTGATGATTTGACCCTTAACTAATTTTTGATTTACAAATGTTAGCTCGAACTCACCCATTAATGTAATGAAATGCCCAACCTTTTTAGACAAGGATCCTTGCATGAGGAATGTCCGTAAGTGGTCTGACTTGATGATGACCCTTGTCTCTTGATTAAGCATGTAATGTCTTAAGCACTTGGTTGTGAAAACTATGGCAAGGCATTCCTTTTCTACCTACGTGTGTAGCATGTCTCATAATCAAGTAACATCTCTAATGATAAAATAAACAACCCATTCTCATTTGTCATCATCCTCTTGTGCCAACATACAAGCCAATGAAAACATCTATAGCCCATGAATATAAGATCAAAGGGTGATCTGACCTTGGTGGCATTAGCGTGGGAGGGGATAACAAAAATCACTTAACTACCTTGAAGGCCTCATCACATTCCTCTATCCAATCCAGGCTATAATATTTCTTTAACAAATTGTTGATTGGATGAATGGAAAAAAGGTCAAGTCAGGGATGAACCTTCGATTGCACCGAGTTTCCCAAGGAAAGATCTAATACCAGACTCATCCGATGGTGGAACCATTTCTAACACAACCTAGATTTTGGCCGGGTCAACATCAATTCCTCGTGAAGATATAATGTAGCCCAGAGCTTTCCACTGTTACACCAATACACATTTCTCTAGATTCAATGTGACTCCATACTCAATCAAGCATGAGAGAATGATACGAAGCACCTCTGGGTGATCGCAACACTTCCTGGCCTTGCCAAGAGGTCATCCACGTAGGATTCCACAATCTTATGAATAAGATCATGGAATATGTAGGTCATTGCTCATTGGTATGTAGCACCAACATTCTTAAGACCAAATGGCATGATGACATAACAATAAGTTCCCCAAGGAGTTATAAACATAGTTTTAGCTTGATCCTCGGTGAGATTTTTGATTTGATTGTATCCCAAAACCCATCCATGAGGGACAACAACTCAAATCCAGCCATTTGCATCGATGATAACATCAATGGATGGTAGTGGGAAATCATCCTTGGGACAAGCCTTGTTGATGTCCCGAAAGTCTATGCAAATACGGATCTTTCCATTTTTTTTTGTTGATAATGGGGACAATGTTAGATACCCATTGTGAATAATCAACTAGCTTGATAAATCCTACTTGGAGAAGCTTCATTACTTCTTCTTTTACCATAAGGGCTACCTTTGGCTTCATAGGTCTTGATTTTTGCTTAATTGGTTTGGCATCCGGCTTAGTAACAAGATTGTGAACTATGATGTGTGGTGTGATTCCCATCATTTCCTTATAACTAAATGCGAAGGCCTTCCGATGTTCCTTAAGGACTTGGGTATGAATTTCTACTTCCTCTGAGTTAAAGAGGACCCTAGTTTTAAGATTTTTGGTTCCTCCTCCATTCCGATGTTTATATCAATCATTCCCTCAATTAAGGAGGCATTACCCTCCTCAAACTCAGGCGGGGCTGGTGGAAACTCCAAGTCCCCTTCCTCTTCTACCTCATAAATTTCAAGATCTCTTCCCGAGATGACTCAATCATTGGATTCCCAAAATAAGAGGAGGAACATGGAATTAAGGAAAAGTCTACCTCTTGACAAGTAAGATGCAATTCCACCAAAGCATTTAAATAAGTTAAGGTTGACTCATCCCCATCGATAGGGTCCGAAGAGTCAAACTGGCCCTCAGCTTCCACGTATGTCAACATTGACACCACTGGCACTTTTGCGAATCAAGGATTCAATGTGAGTGAAACCGAAGTTGGTGTCCTCTAAATCATTACTTGGGGTGAAGCGTGAGGTGGAAGTCACTATAGAGTCTACCAGAAGGTTCTGTTCATGTGGAACTACCTCGATTGATATGAAATCAAATCCCTTGGTTAGGTCCAACACGGCAGTTTTATAGAGTTGTAAGTGTTCAGCCCTAGTCTCGTATACCTCGGATACCTGATTTGTGACTAGTTGTGAATCACCCAACACCCTAATATTGAGGATGCCCATTCTCTTGGCTATAATGAGACCTAATAGAAGAGATCTCATACTCAGCCCCATTGTTTGTGCATTCAAAATTCAATTTGAAAGAAAAAGGTAAGACCCTTCCTTCGGGTGAGGTAAGGATTGCACCTGCCCTGACACCGAAGTGACACTTGGCCCCATCAAAGTGGAGAGTCCAACAATCACTCGAAAAGATAGATGTTGAGTCATCCTTTGTAAGTTCTTATTTTATTTTGGTTACATCTATGCAAACCTCATCTACTGGAAGGGAACCAAGTCCCAAAGCACGTCCCATACCCATGGAATCGAAGGGAAGAAGGATAGGAAAATCCTTTTCTAATAGTTCAACAATCTTTGTTGTAGTTCCTAGTGAAACTATCTCTACAACAATGCTTTCATCCTTGAAGGCCGAATACCCTCGATCAAACCTAGTAACCTCTAATTCCATCATGGGAACCAAATTTTTCTTCTAGTAACATGCTTACTTGGTTTGTTTAACTGGTTGGTGGGAAGCTCAAATTTAGAGTGGACCCCTAGCCTTTTCTTCAAGTTGGCTAGGTGTATGTCAAAGGGCTTTGGATCACCCTGAGTGACAAAGACTTTCCCTAAATGTAGGAATCTACTTCTTGGAATAGGGTGGATGGGATTGCTTTCATGCGGTGTATCCAAGGGTGACCAAGAATCATATTATAGTTGGTTTCCCGATCTATAATATAAAACTCAGTAAGCATTGTCTTGGGTCCAAGAGTGACCGGTAATACTATGGTCCCGATCGAGGTCACCTTGAGACTATCATAGCCTCTTAATGTGTTTCACGTCGAGGAGCAATTAGTCTCCCCATATCCTAACTTCTAAAGAAAAGAGAAGGGGATGATGTTAACTACTTCCCCATCATCGATCATCACACACTTCACATAGTTGTTATAGATCCAGACTTGCAAAAATAGGGTTGGATCACCTCTACGAGCTATTTCGGCATCTGTAGGCATCTTTTGCTTATGTCAAATACAAACCCAATATCCCTTTCGGGCTGTCTCTGGAGGGAAAACGTCAAAGTCTATATGGTTTATCTACGCCTCTGGCGGCGGGGTAACATTAGCCAAATGGCCGAGACCGAGCACTTCCAAGAGAGTGGCTCGATGAGTGGGAGAATTCTTCAGTAGATCTAAGAAGGAAATGTGTGAAAAGGTCTTGGTTAGATCACTGATCAAGTCATAAGCCCCTACTGGCTTGCTTAGCATGTCATGAGCATTATTCGAGACAACTGGTAAATCGGGATCGGCTGCGATGAATAGTCTCTTGGCTCTTGTTGCAGCGTTAATCTAGAGTTCAACGTCTAACTCAACCAAACCTATGATCTTCATTTGCTTGGTGACCATCCAAAGGAGGTGCCACCTGTGGGTTTGACAAAGTTGAGGCTTCATGATCATGAGTCCCTATTACAATGCCTTTATTCAACCATTAGGATCTAGTCTTCCATCCTTCGGATGCATGTGGGGAGAGGATCATTGAAGATTCCCAATGGTGTGTTCTATGGAGACACTAGTCCCATATAGGTGTTTTGATTAGGCACAGTTGGATTGGCCAGAAACATGTCAACAAACAACTATCTTTGGTCTTCTGGAAAATGTTGCAAAAACTTATTACAATCATGGCAAGTTCTTGCATCATGCCCACGGACCCTATGGAAACCACAATACAAGTCAGGATCATAATCCCGAGGCCTTTGGTTGGTTCCTTGTTGTGGTCCAAAACCACGGTTATTGTTTGGTTGTTGATTATTATAGTTAACACTTTGGAACCCTTGCCCCTAGTTTCTAGGAATTGGTTGGGGTATTGACTAGGGCTTGGGGTCGGCATTTGTCTTTGTGGCTGAGGTTGTTGTTGTTGTTGGGGATGATTAAAATCCACAACATTTACTGAGGGTGAGAAATTGTTGCTCCTCTTGATTGCTTGCCATTGTTATTCCCATTGTTGTTGTTATTCATTGTACCTGTACTGGTGGGACTAACAACATTAGGCTTTTTGGGCTGGTCAGTTACACCATCGGTCATGACTCCATGATTCTTGTTAAGGATCTTTGGTCCTTGATTGTTATTTGTATTGTTGGAGTAGTCTGAGTGTTTTGAGAAGGGGTAACTAACTTCCCATTTTCTCTGTAGGTCTTACGACCACTTTCGATGGCCACTTGGTCGATCCAAAGAGCACCCTCTAGCACCTCTTCATAGCTCCTTAGTGGGAACTTTTGAACCTCTTCCTTCATCTCTCTCTATTGAGGGAGTGGAGGAACAAATCACAAAGTTCCATTTGGTCCATGTTTGGAGCACTTGCGGAAGAGTAGAGAACATGTCACCACCTCTGAATGAAGTGAGCTGCAGACTCATTATGTTCTTGTTTGATATGAAGAAATTCTCTTATTCCTATTCACAAAAGCTTGTTCATATCAAAGGCTTTGATAAAATCTGACACTAGTTTCTTGAACGAGTGTATCAAAGCCTCCGGTATCCTATAATACCAATCGAGAGCAATACCTTCAAGTGTCTTAGGGAAATATTTTAAATGCAATGACTACATCCCATGGGAGCAGCTCTCGAATGGCCATTGCATAAGCTTTGATGTGAGCATTTGGATCACCCTCCCCTTGAACTTTGGGAGATCAGGCAAGGGTCTCGGGAGCATGACTTCCCAAATGGAGAAATCTAGGGGTTCTTTGAGATATTCAGAATAAGTCCCCATTGCATATGTTTCCACCATTGAAGACCCTTGTTGGGGAGGTGGGGGCTGTGTTGGCTACTGAAATGGGACAACATAAATATTTGGTGGGGTGTATGACATCCCTTGCATTTTTCCATATGGACCTGGGTAGGTGTACATGTCCCCCTATGGAGATTTGGAATACATGTGTATATATGGGGGTTGACTTCCTTGATATGGAGCTGAAGGCGCGAAGCTAGGGAACGTCACATTTCTAGGCTGGTATAGCATTTGAGAATGCACTTCTGCTAGGCACCTATTGTAGATGACCATATGTGGCTTGAGGAGGCATACCCAAGGTACTGTCCCAATTAACAAGTCTACATGGTTCGGAATATTCATGTAGACTGGCGGGTTCTGGGTAGTCGGTATTTTCCCATGGTTCTGGGTAAGAAGGAGTCCACGCTTGCCCTGCATATGAATTTTGTGTATTCTGGGAAAGCTCTAACTCCTGACCTTATCAACCAAAGCTGAAATGACATCACCCATTGATGGGGTGGTGCCCTGCTTAGACTCCTTTGGTTGAACCCTTGGAGGTTGTTGAGGAATATGGTGTCCCACTATGAATTGTTCATGATGTTTCCACCCCCCTCAGTTGTATTGTCATAGTTGGTGGTGGGGTAGCATTATTGTTTTGAAGTGGGACACTACCTTGCCCTTGCAACCTATCAAAAGATTGGTTCATTTGTTGAAATTTCTGCTCACTCCTAGCATATCATGCTAGATACTCCTCATCAAGATGGGGGAGTGGATCGATTACATGGTGATGGGCTGTCAAAACAATACCCAAGGAGATGAACTAGTTTCTCCAGTAAATGTCATGTTATTTGAACTTGATTGTTCAAGGGGGTAAGTCTGAGTGATCTGATCCAGTTCTTCGATGCGCATAGAAGAACCAACATTGGTTCCCTAAAGCAGAGGATTTTGAGTGGATGAGCGATTGTCTGCCCATGTTGAAAGTGAAGGTGACTATTGTGGTATGTTTGATTGGTGTTGGTACATGTCAAAACCCGGGATGGGTCGACCATACTCATCATATCCCGACATATTCGGGGGTATAAGAATACCCATAGAATAAAGGATGGATGAAAGTGGAAATGCTTTAGAGACTAGCTCTTCACGTTGGGTTCACCAATTTGTATGACAAAAAAATCAACACGTGACCTTCTACGCACCCGACCTCCCGAGGTCATGCCGAGACAACCGGTGTGGAATTTGAAATGGGAGTGAAAGTGATGGTGATGACCAAGCTAATTGGGAAACCTTATGTCTTCGACACGTAATAACAAATCTGTGAATCTAAGGCAAAGAATGCTCTCCTAACCTAAGGGGTGTAATGGTGGGGTCTGATATGATAGCTACTCGAGAGACTCCAATCGATGTCTAGCTCAACCAAGATTCTATTGGTGGGTTGTGGAATACGTGGAAAGTAGCTACAGGTGCCTCATATGGGTTTCCAGACAAGGTCATGGAAATTGAGACAAGAGATGTAGTGGAGCTGCAGAACTAAGGGTGATTCTCTGGTCTCATCCAGAAAGTCTTAGCCTAATCGGCTACTATGTTTAACAATGAAAGTTGTGTGATGATATCAGTGGAAGTGGTGAGGATATGAATACCTGCGTGTATAGGCTAGTGTCGATATCTAACTGACTAGTAGGTCCATTGGGTTGCATGGGACCTGTGGGTCACAACCAAAGACTCGTTGAGGCTGAGGCCCTGGAATGGTCATACATGCAGTCAAATCCTATTCCCAGAGTAGTCCAAAAGTCATAGGCCTTGTTAGCAGCTATGTTTAAAGTCTCTAACTATCTTATTTTCTCTGTGTATGTGGTAGGTGTGCGTAAGATTGTTAAGCGCAGACTTGTGTCAATGTCAATTACTAACTCTGGCCCATTGGGTTGTGGGACCAGAGGATCACAACCATAGGTCTTTTCCTGTTGTGGACCGTTGATGGTCATACAAAGTGAATTTGATTCATTTTTGGTGAATAAACTATCTATCAAATGAAATCTAAACTATATTTTTGGTGTTTTCTCAATATATAAGAACAAAACAATAAACAAGCTAATCTATGGAAATAAATATTTTTGTGCTTTTCTAACTTTTCAGACAATGCATCTAATCTAACCAACAATTTAAAGAAAACAAATAGCTAGGCCGGATGTAGCTAGCTATCTGTGCAGATGTGTGAATCTAAATCTAAGATCTACTCTAATTCAAATAAAATCTCTCCAACTCTACCTCAAAAGTGAAGAATAAATCATGACTCTAACAGAGCTATCATTCACCCACTATTTCCTTGGCAATATTGAAGAGAAAACTTCCTATTGACTTGATCTACTTGTAACTATCTGATTAATTGAAATGAATTGTTTCTCTACTCTATTTGATATGCAATTTGACAAAACAAAGCAAACAAATACACAACTCCAACCTGGAAGAGCAAGAGCTTTGGAAAATCCGGAAGTATGAGTATCTTGTCCCCTCAGTTCTTTCCTTTCTTTCTCTGAGTGTTCATGTGAGTCCAAGGATGGGAATGCAAAGAACAACAACAAGAGGATGGTGCTTGAGTGATGGCAGCTTGGAAGCAATCTGGGTGTAATGCAGGTAGAAGAAAGATAACACAAGAGATCTGAACTTGGCTATGCAATTCCTAGCAAGATTATTACAGCACAACAATGCAAGATACACAAAATTCTCAGGCCCTTTTGCTGAATACAAGCATGGAATATATAGGAATGGAGGCTAGAAGGTTACTTCATGCACAAGGAATTGAAGAGGTAGTTCCACTCATTAAATCTATTTAAAAATAGAAGGAACTAGGAGAACCAAGCAAATGAAGCTATTTTTAGCAAATTCGACTCACATATGCGTTCAAAAGATAAACTTAAGTGAATCGTCACATGTAATTTCTCACGTGAAGATTATGGAAAAATCGATCGGACCACCCCTTGCGTAGGGTGGTGGTTTCAGGAGACCGCCCCTAGCCTCAGGGGGTGGTGGTTTGCAAACCACCACATAAGGCAGGGGCGGCAGTCACACTAAGGCCAAAACAAGCACATAATGAAAGGGGAAAAGGGAAAATAAGGGAAAAGATAAGTAAGGCTATTTAGGCTACAAATATATACTAATATATAAAATGGGTTTTGGAGCTCGAACACCTTCTCGAAAGGATTTTGAATCATTAATGCATTTTCCTTTATATGTGTTTCATTTCATCATCACTTTGCTTTGTCTTTTTCATTTTGTTTATTATGGGTGCACTTGTGTTCGCAGTAGCAGCTACAATCTAAAGGGTTTTTATGCAAAGATGAACACATCTATTTAGTGTGGGGTGGAGAGTGTAATAAGAAGAAAGTGTTGGGAGTGATGTGGATTGGCGGCCCAAGTGAGAAAATCAAAAGCACATGGGTTCAGAGGAGCAGGCGTAGTAGAAGTAATGATGGGTGAAGATTGGTGTCAAAAAGCTTTATAAAAACCACATATAGGGATAAAAGTGTAGAGTAACATGAGGTAGGTGATGAAAAAAACTTGGCTTAAGATGCAAAGGAAGATTGACTTCGGTCTGCTAGGAGCATGCATGAGGATCTATGGTCGATATAGTTTTGCACCGTGTAAGGTTGCACGAGTTTCACATGAGTTTTCATATGAAGGAAAAGTGATAGACAACATGCAAAAGATTATGGAGGTGGAAAAAGATGACTTTAATGTAGTTTTATGGTGGTAGGTGGCATGGGAGTTTGTGTGGAAAAAAGTAAAAAGATATAAATAAAAGGTCAGTGGGTAAGTTATTTCTTTTTACCTTGCATTGTTTATGGAAGATCTCTTATGAACTAGGGCATCCATGAGTAATAGTTTTTGGGGATTTACGTGTAAAGTGGAAAATTCAATAGATTTATGAACTAGAGTGGAAATAAGTACATGGGTATGCGTGGAGGAGTTTTTTTGGTGGATTCCCGGTTGTATTTATGATGTCTTATGGAAGGAGAGTTTCCCAGGTCAGGGTTTGTAGAGCTAGGGAATGGGTTTTGGAGAAGTTTCATAGAGGAGTGAAGCCGAGGGATTGAGTAGAGTTGAAGCAAGAAGAAAGGAAGAACTTACAAGGACTTGATAAGGAATAATGGCACCAAGGAAGGGATCAAACACTTCACCTAAGAAGGAAAATACAAGGGCAAGGGAAAACCAATCGCATTAACCGGTTTCAATGAAGAGTGGTACAAGAAGATGCATTATTTTGATGGCATTCTATTAAGGATGGATTGGGTGTATCACATTCAAAAGATGGGTGTAAGTGATTAAAACCATAGGACGAACACCATCGAGAAAGAAATGGCATTGGAGTTAATTCACCCAAAAGGAGAAAGGACACAAAATGACAAACCAAAAGATATGATGACTCGTGAAGACCAAATTAGAGAAGGCTAGACTCTTGCAACTCTATGATTTTCCATATTTTGGTAAACCTGATAGGTTGTACTAGTGGTTGATGTCATGCATGCATGAAGACTACTTTAATTTTGTAGGAAGGAGGATGCACTTAATCGCTCAGCTGATCTCTTAAGTAAACTAGACTTATCTCGCATAGGAGAGTCATTGGATGATGACTTAGGTGATAATGACAAAGTCAAGGAGAAAATTGAAAATATCAGTATAATAAGGATTCATGCTAATTTGATATAAACAAGATCACCAACCCTATCATGAAGATGGCTACGCACCTACTGACCAAGTTGAATGGATAAGAGCACTAGACGCAAGTGAACAAGAGATGGTTGAACATTTTTAGGAAGATTTCAAAGGGAACTATCTACAACCTCTCATTATTCATTACAGAGGATATCATAGATGTGGTGTGTAACAAGGATAAGATCATGTATGGTAACATCCTTTTGACTATTGTGCTTTCGTGAGATTGGAGTTCCCGATGGCCCGAATAACTATGTCCTGGGATTAATGTAATGAGGACCCTTCCCCCATCAAAAGGTTTGAAGCATACACTTGTGACACAATGAATACTATACATAAAGTGTGCTTAGAGAAATGGTACAAGTGAATGTGCGATGCATGTGGGGAAGAATGGAGAACTTTTGAATAACTATCATCCTTGGTGCATCGTGAGGTTGAGTTTACTATATACTAGAACTTATGTATAAGTAGATTCACTTTGACAAATGGATCAAAACCCCATGGTGCAAGTTACCATTTTCCCTTCACAACGTAATATTTTTAGAGAACCACTAACAAGTTAAAGGAGGCCAAGAAACTTATATTTGATCTAAGTGAGGTAGATCAGGAGTACCGCACGCTACACAAAATGATGGTGTATCATAAGAAATGTGCATATCTAAAGAAGTATGTCTCTCATGATGTACGTATGGTAAATCCCGTGTCAATCCCTATTGTAGGAAAAATGAAAGTGAGGGTGTATATACACCTGAGGCCCAAATTCGAGAAGGGCACGTACATTGAGGATGATGTGTCCAATCTAGAGGATAGTGCCATGAAGAAAGGAATGAAGAGAGAAAGAGCTATAAGTTGTAGTGTTCTCCAATATTATTCGAAGGATGTGGGAGGAGAAGATGATGATGTAAGAGATGTGGTTATGATTTTTGATGTGGTAGGTGTAGGTAGAACTGAAAAGAGGGACTGGGACTAATTCTATAGATGGTATGATGGGTAATGGTGGAATAGATGTGGATGTGGAAGTGGTATCCAATGAAGTGGATGAGGTATATGATGGTGTGAGGTAGATGATAGGTGTAAGTGTGGATACGAGAAGGGGTGTTTGGATCATGCGGTTGATGAAGTCTATGTGAGAGGGAGATGATGCAGATTTTGGATTATTTGGTGTGGAAATGAGGGGTTTTGTAGAAGAGGTAGGAGTGCCTTTAGTGTTTGTCTTATGTGTTTCAGGAGGCATTGTGGATTAGGAAGAAGGGATTGGTGTGATAGTAGATGTAGATGTGGGAATGGTGGATGTGGGCATGGGTAAAGAAATGTGTGATAATGATGTCAAGACATACACGGGTGGATTTTTTGGTGTAGTAGATATAAGTGTAGTGATGGGTGTGTTTGGGATAGGTGTGGCTAATGGGGTAGCCATAGTAAGTTGGGGTAGGATAGGTGTGGATGAAGAGGTGAGTACAATTGAAGCCAATGTGGATGTGGTAAGAGTAGGACTAGATGTAGATATGAGAGAAGCGGTGGAAGTCAAGGTGGTGGATACGGTTGATGTGAGGATAGCTCTTAAAGGATCCATGGGCACAATATCAAGGATGGGAGTAGGTGATGATGAGATAAGTGGGGTAGATACGGAAGGAGGTGTTCAATGTATGGTGTTGATTGAAAATGGGTTATATTTGTCTAGTGTGGTTGATGAAGATGGGTTTGTTGGTGGTGGGTTAGGAAAGGGTTGTATTGGTTGAGGGGATGTAAGGTATCGGGAGGAGAAACATGATAAGATGGTTGGGATTGGATGGGAAGATCTGATACATGAGGGATGGGGATGTCAATAGATGGGATAGGCATGGGGATGTTAGATGAAGCAAGGGTGGTCTAAGGTGGTGGGATAATTTAAACTAGTTGGCGGGATTTACGGAGAAATAAGTCACAAATGGGGATAGAAGGAGGCAAACACGATAGATTAATTTTGGCTCTTGCAGAATCATTTGGGGAAGAATTGTGTTCCATTTTAAATCAAGAAAGTCAAGAAAATAGTTCTTTTTTATTGTTTTTAATTAAGAAAATGTGAAAAATAGAAAAGGGGATGGATAATGGGGTACCTAAGAGAAGGAAGTCTAAGTCTAGTTTTAGGTTTGTTTTAGTTTGGGAGTGTTAAGAATTAGAGAAAAAATATGTGAAAACAATTCCTCAAACCACAACAGTAGGAAACTATATAGTAGAATTATACTTGTAGAAATATAACAACATAAATAAATAATGCACAAAAGAAGACAAGACAAGATTTAATGTGGTTCACCCAATGTGGGCTATGTCTATCAACAAGAGTAAAACAACTCTCACGCTCTTCTCTCGCTTATGAGCTCACAATAGAATTCCAAAGATGCTAAACCACATCTAAACCACAATTGACACCCAATTGCTTAACCTTGATCACTCTTGATCACCTCTTGATCATTAAGACTCAAGAACTCTTGAACACTAAAGATATCTTTAAGATACCATAACACCTATATTTATAGGATTAGAATCCTTCTAAGAAGCCCTAAATCCAACCCTAGAATTTTGGAAGTCGTGATCTTTCAACTTCCCACGGTTGGAAAAAAATAGTCCCGATGTTAACAACATGTTAATAAAGCAATGGCGCAACAAATGACACAAAAGTTGACTACACAACCACATCACGTAAAATGACTGCAGTAATACTATTGAAGTCTCCAAAATTAACCATTCGAGCTCCGAAACTTTAACACTGATTCAAGAAGACCAAAAATAGGCTCCACACCCATACAATCTCCCACTGGAGACTGCTTTCCACCGAGCAAAGTTCTTAACCCTTCATTATCAATCGTGAAATCCAATAAAAGTTGAACACAACTTCAAATTCTCCCTATGACCGCCTTGGTCATCATATCTATAGGATTCTAACTAGTATGAATCTTTTACAGCTTCAACTTATCTTCTTCCAAAGTTGTCCCGATGAAATGATATCTCACCAATGTTGAATGTGCTTTGTCCTAGAGTGGAAAGAGGATATTTTCACCAAATGAATAGAGATCTGAATATCACTATGTAGTCTCCCAACTTCCTTCTTATGACCCAAATCATCAAGAAACTACTGTATCTAAATCATCTCCTTGCTTGCCTCTATGGCAGCAACATACTCAACCTTTGTGGTTGACAAAACCACAACCTTTTGTAATCATGAAATCCAACTCACCGCTATATCACCAACCATAAATACATAACCTATCGTGCTCCTCTTGTTGTCTAAATCTCATGCCATGTCCAAATCTACATAGCCACATAATGTAGTGTCCGATCCACCGAAACAAAATGCTGCTCCCATGGTCCCTCTCAAATATCGAAGGATCCACTTTACTGCTTGCCATTGCTCTCTACTTGGATCACTCATAAACCTACTCACTTCTCCCACTGCATGGGAAATGTTAGGCCTAGTGCATACCATAGCATACATCAAGCTACCAACCACTGATGAGTATGGTACCTGGACATCTAGATTCTATCCTCCTTAGTCTTGGGACTCTACTCCTTTGATAATTTAAAGTGACCTGCCAAAGGAGTACCAACCGGTTTAGCATCCTGCATACTAAACCTCTCCAAGACCTTCTTTATGTACTCTTCTTGAGATAATACTAGGTTCCTCTCCTTTCTGTTCCAAGTTATTCTCATACCAAGGATTTGTTTTGTTTCCCATAAATCCTTCATAGCAAAGGAGTCACCTAGCTGCTTCTTGAGTACCTTTATTTCCTACACATGTTCTTCCCTGTAAAGCATATCATCTACATATAGGCATAGAATAATATAACTACCATCAAGAAACTTCTTGATGTACATGCAATGGTTTGAGTGACACTTGGAGTAACCACGCTCCTGCATAAAACTATCAAACTTCATGTACCACTATCGTGGAGCTTGTTTCAGGCCATACAAGCTCTTCTTCAATTTGCACACTAACCTCACCTTCCCTTTTACCTCACAACCCCGTGGTGTTGCTGCTGCATGTACAATTCCTCCTCAAAATCACCATGAAGGAATGTATTCTTCACATTCAATTTTTCTAAGTACAGGTCTTCTACTACAACTAAACCAAGAACAATCCTAATAGAATTCATTTTAACAACCGGAGAAAAAATTTCATCAAAGTCTTTACCTTTCTTCTATGAAAATCCTTTAACCACCAACCGGGCATTGCATTATTTCCTACCTCCATATTCCTCTTTGATTATATACACCCACTTGTTCTCGTAATGCTATCTTTCCTCGTAGCTCCACCAGATCCCAAGTCTAGTTTTCCATAAGAGATCTATGCTCTTCATCCATGGCCTTCTCCCACTTCTTCCTGGCATCCACTTGCACTACTTCCTCAAAGCAATCTGGCTCTCCACTGTCAAAGTGAGAAATAAATAATTCAAATATGGAGTAAATCATTCATCTTCCCTTATTACCCTAGAATACCTTCTCACCTCAAGAGTTTGGGGTTCCTGATGAGTAGGTGCATGAACTAGTTATGCTGGAACATGTTGTAACTGAACCGACCCCTTGGACACCTTGTTGTCCAAAATGTCCTCTAACACTATGTATTCTTTATTTGATTCCTCTTTCTATTCCTGCAACTGATCTTTATACATGATTTTTTCATTAAAGACAATATCTCTAGACCGAAATATTTTCTTGTCTTTAAGACTCCAAACACGGAAACCAAAATCATCTTCACCATATCCAACAAAGGTGCATTTCTTAGACTTAGCCTCTAACTTGGTCCTATCATCTTTATCAATGTGAAAAATACCTCACATCCAAATACTCTAAGAAATGAGTAATCAATTTTCTTACTAGACCAAGCCTCCTCAGGTATACCTCCATCCAAGGCCATAGAGGGTCCTCTGTTAATCAGATAAACAACTATGCTTACCGCTTCCACCCAAAACATGAGTGGCAGCCCCGTATGTAACCTCATGCACCTAGCACACTCCATGATTGTCCTATTCATTCTCTCTGACACTCCATTTTCCTGTGGAGTATTTGGAACCGTTCTTTTCCTGCGGATCCCATTTACCGAATAGTAATCAATAAATTCATTGCTGCAATATTCCCCTCCATTATTTGACTTGAGACATTTCAGCTTGAGACCTTTTTCATTCTCAAACAAGGATTTCCATCTTTTGAAAGTTTCAAACACATTAGAATTCTTTATAATACAATATACCCAAACTTTTCTAGTTGCATCATCAATGAAAGTGATGTAATAACATGAACCAACAATAGACTTTACTTTAGTTGGCCCCCATACATCCGTATGCACTAACTCCAACTTACCTTCCTTCCTGGTAGATCCAACCTTGAGGAATCTCACCCAATTTTGTTTCCCATAAACACAAATTCTCACGAAGTCCAAATCTAACTCCTTTAATCCAAGAAACCCGTCCTTTATAATCTACATGCCCTTATGACTCATATGACCGAGTCTCTAGTGCCATAAAGTTACATCTCCATCTCGCAACACAGGAATCTACAAGTACCTCTTCCTCATACCCGACCTCCCGAGGTCATGTCAGACAACCGGTGAATGTTGAATGTGAATAGATATAGACAAGCTAATCGGGTAATCTTATATCCTCAATACACAATAATGGAATCTATGAATCTAAGGTGAAGAAGGCCCTCCTAACCTAAATTGGTGTAATGGTTCGTTCGGATATAATGGCTGTTCGAGGCTCCAATCAATGTCAAGCTCTACCGAGATCCTGTTTCTTGGTTGTTGGATACGTGGGAAGTGACCTGTGGGAGCTTCATATATATCTCTAGACAAGGTCATAAAATGGTGATGGGTGATTTAGTGGATTTGTAGTTAACTATGGGTGGTTTTCTGGTCTAGCCTAAAATATTAGATTGATTGGCTTCTATGTTTAATACGGAGAATTATACTATAATATCTGGTGGGAGTGGTGAAGATCTAAATACCAGTGTTCGTAAGTGGTGTCAATACTTAACTGATTTGTAGGCCCATTGGGTTGTGGGACTTGGGGATCACAACCATGAGTTCATGGTTGTTGTGGACCTGTTATGGTCATGTGAAGAATCAATCCCTTCTCCCAACTATCCAATAATCGTATGCCTTTTCAGCCTCTATGTTTAGAACTAGAAGTTGTATGATTTTCTCAGAGTACCTAATAGGTGTTCTGGCAACTTGAATACGTAAGCTAGTATCTATGTCAATGAGGAGGTCTCCCACATGTTAGGTTATGGAACCAAAGGATCACAACCAAATGTTTTCTCTCTTTCAAATCCTTGCACAATCATTCAGATGTTTTATCAAGGCAATCTATAGTTTGGATGGTTTGACCAAAATGTGTAAGCTTTGTCATCTTCGATGTTTAATCCTCTTAGTTGCTCACTAATTACTTGTAAGTTTGTTGTTGCTCGAAAGACCTATATCCTAAGGTCTTGATCTATATCAGCTAATGTTGTGGGTAGATTTGGTTGAGGCACTATGGGTTCAAATATATACTCTCTAGGCTCTCTAGGTCCTGTGATTGTCATACAAAATGATTCAACTTTTAACTAACTTTAATAAACTGATTACAAAGAGTATTTACACTATGTAAGCATTCTTCTATTTTTGTATTTTCAATGACGTATTTCAATGAAATTAAAGAGCAACTACTCTAGTATATTTATAAAATGGACAACTAATCTAGTAACAGAATAAAAACAAGCAAAGTAGCCTGGTATGGCTATTTTCCTGTGCAGTTGTGATTTTATCCTAAATATCTAAGTAACTATATATTTTGAATTGAAAGGCTCTCGATCCTACCTCAGAAGTGAGGAATGAATCATAGTTTCTCAGAAACTATCAATCCCCATAGCTTCCCCAGTGATATCGAGAGTGAAATTTTAACTGAAATGAAATAATTCACTACTCTATTTGATATGTTGTAACTAGAACTTTGATAGCTCAAACCTGGCATTTACAGAACAATGGTAAATCTAGTTGTGTGTGATTTCATCCCCTCAGTGTGATCTCCTCATTCCTTCATGTCCTCGTGAATCCAAAAAGTGTGTATATGATAGTATCAATAGAAGATGGTATTCAAACAATGGCAGCTTTGGATATAGACCAATACAATGCGAGTAGGAGAGAGATAACGCAAGTGAATAGAGCTTGACTATGTAATTCCTAGTGGATTTATTGTGGGAATACAACACAAGTGTACCGAGAGTTTTAGAAACTATCCTTGTGACAAAACAAAACCTACAACTTTAATGGATTCTAGTCTAGAAATGAAGCTATTCTATGCTAAACTGATTGTATGAAGCAACAATGGAACAAGACTAAAACAAGAAGATCATATGACCTCTAAAAGACCAACAATGGAAGCAAAACATGAAATTGATAGAATTCTAAGCAAGAAATTGAAAGATTGAATAAGAGAATTGAGAAGATGAGGGGCCATTTTCTTGAAAACAAGCTGGCTATTTATAACCAATGCATTTACTAGAGGGTAACTCCCATTTGATCTCTTTTACTATAAACAAAGGAAAAACACTATTACCAGGGACCAAAAACATTAATGCAAGCCAAAGTGGTTGAAGAAAGCATGTAAAATTTGAAGATTTACATTTGACATGATCGTCGGAAGGATCTGGAAAATGTGTATAGGACCGCCGCCATGTGCGGGGTGCGGTATGTTATTGGACCGCCGCCTGTCCCGGCGGCAGGTCACGGGACCGCCACCCAGCAGGGGTAGTTTCATCACTGAAGACAAAAATGCAAGAAGAAAAGGGGGAAAAGGGAAAACAAAGCATGCGGAGGCTGAAGCGGGGCATGCGGGATACAAGTGTATACTTGGCGAGCCTTTCTAGATTCCAAACACCTTGCAAGGAGACTTGTATCATCATTGGGGCATGTGTAACATCGTTCTGTGGTGTAGTACCCTACAATTTTGGGTACGTACATATTGCCCCCTCGAGAAGCATCTTAGCCATGAAGAGGCGTAAAATGGTGGATCCGAGTATGGTGGTCCCAAAATGGGGAGTTAGGAGTTATACCTGACATGCCCGTGTGTTGGAAAGTCACCATCCAAGATCCCGCTACTCTGTAAAATGAAAAAAGGGACTCAAGTGCAGATAGATAAAATAAATTGAGAAATAAGGCTGAATTGATATGAAAAGAGGACTTACCATCTACGTGAGGTTTAGAACTTACCTCCATCAGCACTCCGACCCTACGAAAGACATTCAAAATCAAATTAAGAGGGCTATTTATATAAAATGAAGTCATTTTACTATTCATTTATGTGATTGATTTGATAGTTTTTGAGCTCTGGGACCCACGGTGATGGTTTTTGACGAGAGTATAGTCAAAACATTCATGGTGAGATAGCGATCATGCCTCCGAGAGTGGAACATCGACCCAAAGTCTCAAGTTAGTTCTTCTCGATTTATTGTTTTTAGACCTAAAATGTGGAAATGATGAAATCTTTCTCTTGGGGGTCATTTTTGAAAATATTAGTTTTAAACGTGTCTCTAGGGGGCGCCCATAGGGTAGGTTTCTTTTTTTGTTAAAATGGTGTTTTTGTTTGTTTTTAAGCATTTTTAGGGTATACGACCCATTTGACTTTGCGGGACAGACCGCCACCCTATGCAGGGTGGCGGTTATGGGACCGCCACCTTAGAAGGTGGTGGTTACGGAACCGCCGCTCTGCATAGGGTGGCGGTCTCATGACAGAGGACCAAAACAATACAAAACTTAGCTTATTTTTGCATGTTTAGCATTTTTACGTGTTTTTAAAGTCTTTTCCAACTGGATTTTAGTACTAACTTACTCCTTTTTTGTGTTTTTGGGTGTATGCAGAAGGAGGAGGAGTATATTAGATGGAGCCGGGAGAGGGAGTGTGATTGGCCTCAAGTAGTGTTAGAGGCACTCTCCCAGGTAGAGCGGATACTCTCCAGAGGGCTGGTATTTGGAGGATTGCATAGGTCCCTCACGTTGCACCTGCCAGTCACATACTATGTGACTTATTTTCATACTGGGATGTGGATCGAACACCTTCCGATTTCCAGAGTTAGGGGTGAGTGGTCCATCACCCTGAGGATGTTTACCGTATACTGGGGGTTCCGATCCTTGGGCGGCGGCTGTCTCTTAAGACAACAGTATCAAGATCACAGGTGGTTCAATGGGGCCACCTACATGGGAGATGCAATTGTATCGATGGGATCAAGAAGGGGCATGAGGATCCACTCTATCATTGAGTCAGACATTCCCATGCTCCATAAGGCCATCATGGGCATCCTTGCATCTAGACTGATTGGGGATAAGGGAGGGGACACCCTCTTATATTGTTGGGCCCCATTATTACACAGATTGAGGGCCATGGACGTGTCTACGCTTGGGAGTAGATATCCTCGGGACTACCTACCATGATTTATATAGGTAGTCCGATTACATAGGGATATCACTTGAGCCACCCGACTCTTGTCATGAGTTGGGTGTATGAGCATATCACCCCATATGGGAGAGGTGTAGAGGTGGAGGATCCCGGGGCCATCAGGGCAACGAGGTGGATGGGGATGATAGTTCTTAGAGCACCCCACCAGCCAGTGGCCTCTCTGACCACTGTAGACATGGAGGCCACTCCTTATCAGGCCATGGCAGGGGTATGGGGAGAGGAGACCATTACACTGATTTCTGTCGACTACCACCAGGTTGATGAGATAGACAGGGTGGGGAAGTTGAGATCCACCCTTTGATAGAGTACCACAACAGTTTGGCCTCCCCTATAGTGACATGCTTCCTCCGGTGGGGCCAGTATATAGATCTATTCATGAGGCTCGGGGAGGTCCTAGAGGCCGGGGTTGGACTATTGTTACTCCTCGGTGTTCCTATTGCAGCCAGGAGGGTGGTACGTGCACGAGGGAGAGCCGGTGCTCCTCAGGCACCCTTACTTATTGATTTCCACTGGTCCCACCCATAGTAGTGATGAGCCCATTGACATGGACTCTAAGTTTGAGGAGTTCACTGGGGAGAGACCAAGGAGGAGAGACAGAGGAGATGGAGATCAGTGAGATGGGTGGGGGGATGATAGTGATCCCGAGTGGCATGATACTCAGGAGATCCTACAGGCCGAGAGGGAGAGCGGAGCAGCAGAGAGGGTGACTCTAGTCTTAGAGGAGTTTCTCTCTCAGGACTTAGGTGGAGATGGTGAGTCTATTGTAGGCCATCACATTTCCCCAGATGTGGGAGAGGGACACCACTGGTGGCATGGCGGTGTCAAGGGCAGGTGCGGATCCTAGAGATCCTTCTTGGAGGCCTAGAGATCCGAGTGAGTTATCACTCTTCTCTTGACATTTGTTTTAGTTAGAATTTGTCTTAGTTTGTTATTTCTTTTTGTTTTGTTTACTCTTGGTTTTATCTTTGATCATTTTCTAACTTGTTTTCTCCTTTACTTGCAGTGACTACTGATGAGTGGCGAGACTTGATTCACCGAGTATGCATCGATACCTTGCTTCTCCCCTCGAGAAGACTCATGTGCTGAGCTTTCCATGGATGTGGGGGAGCCTTCAGCAGCCGGTAGGCATACTGATGTTTTTCCTCTATCTGGCATGTGGCGAAGATCATGACTTCTCTCCGCATGGAGGTAGCTGGATATAGGACAGCCGAGCACTTGATGAGGAGGAGTCATTCTCATAGCGAGACGACAGCTACTGGTCATGACCACGAGCCCTCAGTACATTTGGAGTGCCGCGGTGTAGCCGGAGTCCTAGGCATGGTCGTGCACCCTCTGAGGGATCCCATAGGGATTGAGAGACCATTTTGTAGCATTTTTCGATATCTATATGAGTGCTTTTGTACTTTTCGGGCTCATTGAGCATTTTGACCATGCCTAGTGCATGATGGCATGATTGCATTTATATATATATATGTGTATATATATATATATATATATATATATATATATATATATATATATATATCTTTTTGATCCAGACTCTTGGTGCATCTAGAATTTTGTGACTTGTTTCCACATGTGTACTTAGATGTTTTTAGAATATTGTTTTCATGTTTTCAAAATGTATGCAATGGATAACAAATGATAGTAAACAGAATGTTTTACTTTGTATGTTTTTTGTAATGTTGATATGAGATGATACTAACATATGGTAGTACTGAACTTTTGAACTCTTTGGGAAATGTTTGTAATTTCTTCTTATGTTGGAAAAACATGATGAATGCATAGTGATAAAGAGATGAACTTGCCCCAATCCCAAATCCACGCAACTAGTAAGATGCGAGGGCTCAACACCAAGAGTTAGGAAGGGCACAAGTTGTATGAGTTTGATTGAATGGAATGATGAGAGATAGACAAACCAGTAACAAAAACCAAATTTGGACCTACACACCTACCCTACTCAGAACTACTACCATGCTTAGAAGGCCACTTACTTTCCAGTTTATCTAGACTTAGATTCATAAATGGCAACTTGGTTGACAAAATCTGGTTTTGAGGATTTGATCTCTTTGGAATTTGGATATTTGTTTTCTCTTAATAGAATTTGATTTGTGTTTTTAGCATACCAAGATTTGTTCATTTGTGTGACTGGACCCCCCACACCCTACCTCACGCCACTAGTAAGAAGCATGGGTTTGTCACCAAAGGCAAGATATAGGTGAGTAAGGGCACTTCTTTCCTTTCCCAACCTCACACCACCAGTAAGAGATGTGGGCTTATCACCGAAGGTTGATGGGGCAAAGAAGTGTGTAAAATAAAATATTTTGTTTGCTTGGTGCTTTTGATTTCATTTGATTTTGACATTTCTGATCTATGACTTTGGGATATCCTTTCATTCAAAGAGATTTAAGAGGGATAGATGTGACACCAAGAAGCTTCTAGAATAGACCGTAGGCAAGGACAACTTCACCTAGTAGAAAGAAAGAGCAAAGCCAAGTATGCAGGCCTTGGTATGGTTTTCATCAATGCTTGTCTGTCGAACTTGATGAAAAGATTTGAAAATAGTTGATGATGTTTGAAGAGATGTGATTTGAATGCTTTTGCCAATATTTTCAGAAATTTGTAATAGATTGTTTAAGAGTAAGTTCCTGGACTACCACTTTTACGAAATGAGTGACAAAATGAAACAACTAAAAGACTAATGCAATGTAGGTAGCTATAATGTACAAGTGGTGATTTTGATGTTTTATGCGTAAAACCATTTAAGATGCAAGGAATTGACAGTTTCACCGAATTCCTCACCTTCTAGTGTGCACAAGAGATACGCACCATTTCCGTAGTCCTTCATGACTCGGTATGGGCCCAACCATTTGGGCCGGAACTTTCTTCCTTCACCGGTTTTCTTATCGATCCGGCTGTCTAGTCTTAGAACTAGATCTCCTTCATATATTTCTCACTCATAGACTTTTTTGTTGTATATTACCGCACATCCGGTCGGCATAGGCTCTGTGCCTTTGTTTGTGTTTAGCCTGACCTCATCAAGGCTTTCTAGTTGAGAGAGGCATGCCTCCCTATAAGCTTCTTCATCCAGAATCCCTTGTAATGAGATGCGGAGACTGGTATTTCAACCTCAAGTGGGAGAACTACTTCTGCCCCAAATACCAACGAGAAAGGAGTTGCTCTGTTGGTGTTCTTACTTGAGGTTCGATGGGCCCACAAGGCCGGATATAGTTTTAAATGCCAATCTCGCTTGTTCTCCTTGACCGCTTTTTTGAGAGAATAGCTTTTAACGCTTTTTTTTGCACTTGCCTCCCATTGGCTTGAGGGTAGTAAAGAGAGGCCATGTGATGGTTTATCTTGAACTTGCTACATAACTCATGGACTTCATCATTTTTAAAGGACGTGCCATTATCTGAGATAATGACTTGTGGGACACCATACCTGTAGATAATTTGGTTCAGAATGAATTTGGCAATTACCGAACCTGGTACATGGTGGTGAGAGGCATGGCCTCCACCCATTTGGTAAAATATTCCATGGCTGTAATTATAAAATTATGGCCATCGGTTGATGAGGGAGAGAACTTCCCTATCAAGTCCAGACCCCACGTGGAGAAGGGCCACGGAGTCACTATTGGTTGCAGGGATTGTGCTGCATGTGAATCTCGTGAGAGAATTCTTGGCATTTGTGGCACTTACGTACAAATTCCACTACATCATGCTCGAGAGTGGGCCAAAAATAGCCCATCCGATGTATTTTGTGAGTGGTGGCATGACCACCAAAGTGGCCTCCACATATCCCACTATGGGATTCATGAAGAATCTTCTTGGATTCTTCCATCGATGCATCTTAGAAGCATGTCGTCGAAGGCTTTACGATAGAGTACCTGTTCTAAGACAACATATTTAGCGGTAATAATGTGTAACCACCTTCTTTGTTGTGATGTGGCACCTTCCGGGTATGTGTGGTCTATGATGAAATTGATGATATCAGTATACCAGGGACATGTAGAGATGGGAGGCCTTGGTTTTGATGAAGTATATACACTCATCAGGAAAGTCCAGATTTACCAGATCGCCTCCATCTAGTGGATTGTCAGCTAACCAATCTGCAATGATTTGTCCCTTAATGGATTTTTGGTTTACAATGTCAACTCAAATTCACCCATTAAGGTTATGAAACATCCAACCTTTTTAGATAAAGACCCTTGTGTGAGAAATGTTCGTAAATGATCTATTTTTACAATGACCCTCATTTCTTGGTTTAACATGTAATGTCTTAAACATTTTGTTGCAAAGACTATGGCAAGGCATTCTCTCTCTACCTGTGTGTATAGCATGTTTCATAATCGAGCAACGTTTGGCTAATGAAATAGACCACACGTTCCCATTTATCATTGTCTTCTTGAGCCAACATGCAGGCTAACGAGACATGAGTGGCTCGTGAGTATAGGATCAAAGGGTGGTCTGGTTTGGGAGGCATTAGCATGGGTGGAGACAACAAGAAGCATTTAACTACTTTGAAGGCCTCTGTTGCATTCTTCAGCCAATCAATGCTATAATATTTCTTTAATAGATTGTTGATTGGATGAATGGAAAAACTTAGATCTGGGATGAACCTGCGGATTGCACCGAGTTTCCCAAGAAATGACTTGATTCCAGACTCATCCGATGGTGGGATCATTTCAAGAACAACCCATATTTTGGCTGGATCAACATCAATCCCTCATGAAGATATAATGTAGCCCATAAGTTTTCCTCCTATCACACCAAACACACACTTCTCTAGATTTAATGTGACGCCATATTCAATTAATCATGAGAGGATGATACGGAGCACTTCTAGATGATCACAACATTTCTTGGCCTTGGCCAACAAGTCATCCACATATGATTCCACAATTTTATGGATAAGATCATGGAATATATATGTCATTTCCCACTGATACGTAGCGCGGCGTTCTTCTTAAGACCAAATGGCATGACAACGTAGCAATAAGTTCCCAGGAGTTATGAATGTAGTTTTGGCTTGATCTTGTTCAGATATTTTAATCTGATTATACCCTAGAACCCATCCATGAGGGACAACAGTTCAAATCCAGCTATTGCATCAATGATAATGTCAATGGATGGTAATGGGAAGTCATCCTTGGGACAAGCTTTGTTAATATCCCAAAATCTATGCAAATGTGTATCTTCCCATTCTTTTTTAGGACAGGGACGATATTAGATACCCATTGTGAATAGTCAATGGGCTTGATGAATCCTACTTGGAGAAGTTTTATTACTTCCTCTTTTACCATGAGAGCCACTTTTGGCTTCATTGGTCTTGACTTCTATTTAATTGGTTTCGCATCTGGTTTAGTGACAAGATTATGTACCGCGACTTGTGGTGCAATGCCCATCATTTCTTTATAATTAAATGCAAAAGCCTTTTGATGTTCTTTGAGGATTTGGGTGTGTATTTCTATCTCCTCCTCAGAGAGTTAACGAGGATCCCAACTTTAAAATTTTTGTTCTTCCTCCATTCCAATGTTTATGTCAATGGTTTCTTCTATTAAAGAAGCATTACCTTCTTCAAATTCAGGTGGGGCTGGAGGTAGTTCCAAACTTTCTCCATCTTCTATCTCATAGATATTGAGATCCTTCATGGAGGAGACTCTATCATGGGATTTCCAAAATAGGAAGAGGAATGTGGTATTAAGGAAAGATCAACTATACGGTGAGCAAGGTGTAGCTCCACATAGGCGTTTAGATATTCGAGAGTGACTCTATCATCTTCAAAGTGATCCATGATAGAAAAATCATCCTCACCTCTCCCATGAGTTAGAGTGAGTTTGTTTGGTATTTTGCACACTAATGGCTCGGTACGAAGTGATACCATGAAATTTGTATCCTCCAACTCACTATTTGGGGTGAAATGGGAAGCTGAGGTTGCTATCGAGTCTACGAGAAGGTTCTACTCTCATGGGATTGCTTCAATTGATATGAAGCTAAATCCCTTACTTAGATCTAATACTACCATTTTATAGAGTTGTAAGTGCTCATCTCTAGTTTCATATACCTCAGAGACTTGGTTTGCAACCAATTGTGAGTCTCCTAGTACTCTAATGTTGTCGACACCCATTCTTTTAGCTAGAATGAGGCCAAGGAGGAGAGCTTCATACTCAACCCCATTGTTTGTACATTCAAAGTTTAATTTAAAGGTGAAAGGTAGGATCTTTCCCTCAGGTGAAGTAAAGATCACTCCCACCCCAGCTCCAAAGTGACATCTAGCTCCATCAAAGTGGAGAGTCCAATACTTGTTTGGAAAATGGATGTTGGGATATCTTTTATATCTATTTCTTTTGCTTTAGTTACTTCTACCATAAAAACTTCATTTGATGGAAGAGAAGCAATTCCCAGGGTGTGTCCCATACCCATGGAATCAAATGGTAGGAGAATAGGTAAGTCTTTCTCCAAAGAATTCAAAAATTTTGGCGTAGTCCCTAGTGACACCATTTTTATAACATTGGTCTCATTTTTGAGTGCTGGAATGTCCTCGGCTGGATTTGTAATCTCCAACTCTGTGGTGGGTATCAACTCTTCTTTTGGTTTTGAATTAATTGGTTTGATGAGTTGATTTGTTGGGAGTTCAAACTCGGAGTGAACACCCGGTCTTTTCTTCAAATCAGCTAGGTGTATATCGAAGGGTTTTGGGTCACCTTGTGCCACAAATATTTTCCCTAAGTGTAGAAATCTTATTTCTTGGAATAACGGAAGGGATTGCCTTCATGCGGTGTATCCATGGCCGACCAAGGATCATATTATAATTGGTTTCCCGATCTATAATATAAAACTTGGTGAGGACCGTCTTGGGTCCTAAAGTGACTGGTAAAACTATGGTTCCAATCGAAGTGGCTTTGAGGCTATCATAACCTCTTAGCGTATTTCACGTTGTGGAACAGTTTGTCTCTCCATATCCTAACTTTTGAAGAAAGTGAAGGGACTATATTAACTACTGCCCCATCATCAACCATTGCACGTTTAACATAATTATTGTAGACCCAAACTTGTAAATGTAAAGTTGGGTCACCTCTTCATGTAATTTCAGCATCTATTGGCATTTTGCTTATATCGAATATAAATTTCGTATCCCTATCTGGCTGCCCCGGAGGATAAACGTCAAAGTCCACATGGTTTACTTGTGTTTCCAGGGGAGGAGTGATGTTGATTAAATGACCAAGGCCTAATGCTTCTAAGAGGGCAGCTCATGGGTGGGAGAGTTCTTTAACAAATCCAAAAGGAGATGTGAGAGAAGGTTTTAGTTAAATCATTAATTAAATCATAGGCACCTATGGGTTTTACCAACATTTGTTGACTATTGTCTGGTTCCAATGGATAACTTGGAGTAGGTTGGGATGAATAATCCCATGTTCTTGTTATGGTTTCTACGGGTAGCTCGGTGTCTAACTCCACTAAACCAACTATCTTAGTTTGAGGTCGAGTTCCTAATTGGGGTGCGACTGGTGGATTTAATGAAGTTGAAGCTTCATGATCATTGTTTCCTTATGACACCCTTGTTTGTTCCATTAGGATCTAGCCTGTTATTGTTAGAGTGGTTTGGGAGTGGATCATTAAAGATCTTGAGGGGTGCATTTTGAGGGGAAACTACCCCTGCATAAGTGTTTGGCATGGGTACTACAAAATTTGCTAAAAACATATCTATAAAGAGTTGCTTTTGATCTTCTGGAAAATGCTTGCATGAATTTATTGTATTCATGACAAGTCCTAGTATCGTGGCCTTGAATCTTGTGGAAGCCACAATATAGATTGGGATTATAATTTTGAGGTTGTTGATTTAAAACTTGTTGTGGCCCAAAATTTTGATAAGGTTGTTGGTTGTTAGAGTTAAAATTTTGAGGCTATTGCCTTTGGTTTTGACTCTGATATCCAGCTGGTTTTGATTTGGACTTTGTGTTTGGATTTTCATCATTGTTGTTTTTTTTGTTGTTGCCATGGTGGATGATTAAAATCCACCGTTGATTGTTGGAGTAAAATTGTTATTTCATTGATTATTAACAGGTGGCAAAATGTTTACAACATTTTCCCTTTTAACTTGGTCAGTTACTCCATCTGTTGTAACTCCATGGTTCTTGTTAAGGATTTTAGGTCCTTGATTAGCATTCCCTGTATTAGAATAGGCCACGGTGTTTTGATTGGGAGTGGTTAATTTCCCATTTGTCCCATATGTCTTACGACCACTATCTATCGCTACTTGGTCGATTCGGAGAGCACTCTCGAGTACTTCATCATAAGTTCTTAGTGGGAACTTCTGGACTTCTTCCTTTATCTCTCTATTGAGAGAATTAAGGAATAAATCACATAGTTCCATTTGATCCATGTTTGGAGCACTTGCACGATGAGTAGAGAACCATATGCCATCTTTGAATAAAATGAGCAAAGCGATTCATTATGTTCTTGTTTGATATGTAAGAACTCCCTGATTCCCATTCTTAACAATTTGTTCATGTCAAAAGCTTTGATGAATTCTGACACGAGTTGTTTAAATGAGTGTATCGAGGCTTCAGGTATTCTATAATACCAATCAAGGGAAATACCTTCTAAGGTCTTAGGGAATATTTTAGCGACAACCCCGTCCCAAGGGAGTAACTCCCGTATGGCTGTGGCATAGGCCTTAATGTGTGCATTTGGGTCCCCTTCCCCTTTGTATTTGGGTAAATCGGGAGAGGTCTTGGAAGCATAACACTTCATATGGTGAAGTCTAGGGGATCTTTTAAATATTCTAAATAAGTCCCTACTGTGTAGGCCTCACCATCGATGGGGCTTGTTGAGGGGGTTGAGGTGGAATGGGTTGTTGATATGGCATAGCATATGCATTTGTAGGGACATAAGGGAATCCTGGGTTGAACGAACATCCCGGGAGAGAAGAGAACATGTCTCCTTGTGGTGACTTTGAATAAATGTTTAAGTAAGGAGGAGCATTGTTCTGGTATGGGTTGTTTGGTGCCAAGCCGGGAGGTGTCATGTTTTCAACTGGAACGGCATTTGAAAATGCGGTCCTAGTTGGTGTTTGTTGTGGGTAACTATAAGGATTTTGAGGAGGCATGCCTAATGTGCCTATTCCTGTAAGGAGGTCGACCTGACTAGGGATGATGCGGAGGGTTGGGGATTCCTACTTGCCCAAAATATGAATTTTGGTTTGCTTGAGCAAGTTCCAACCCTCTAACCTTTTCAGCTAAGGCTGAAATGACCTCCATTGGCGAAGACACAGTGCTTTTCCTTAAGGGTGTTTGTTGTATAGCTTGAGGTTGTAAAGGGGTATGATACCCTGCTATGAATTGATCGTTACCCTGCCAAGCTTCACCGAGGGTTTCCCATAGGTGGAGGAATGGGGGTTTTTCTGGAATAGGGTATCGATTGTATTTGTAAACTTCCTATTGTGGATACATGTTTTGGAAATGTTGTTCACTTTTAGCGAAGCATGCTAAAGTATTCCTCATCCAAAAAGGGGAGTGGGTCCGATTGTCTATTGATCTATGGTCTAACAAGACCCGAGGAGATGAAGTGGATTCTCCAAAAACATCATATTATTAGAGCCTCGATGGCTCTGCTGTTGTGTTTGTGCAAACTGATCAAACTCCTCAATTCGGAATGAAGAACTTGAGCTAGTTCTTTGAGGGGGAGTTTGAGATGACAAGTAATTACTTGAATAGTTATCAGCCCATGTAGAAAGTGAGGGTGATGGTTTCTATTTGTTTGACTATAGTTTGTTCAAGACCTGAGAGAGGTCTGCCATATGCATCGTATCCCGACATATTTGGGGGTATATGAATACCCACAGAATAATGGGAAAGAGCGAAGGTGGATGAGAGAAATGAAAAATAATAAAAGGAAGAACTATTTGTTCACGTCGGGTTCACCAATTTTGTATGATGGAAAAGTGACATGCGAGCATGGGAATCTACAAGTACCTCTTCCTCGTACCCGACCTCCCAAGGTCATGTCGAGACAACCGGTGAATGTTGAATGAATAGATATAGACAAGCTAATCGGGTAATCTTATATCCTCAATACGCAATAATGGAATCTGTGAATCTAAGGTGAAGAAGGCCCTCCTAACCTGAATTGGTGTAATGGTTCATTTGGATATAATGGTTGTTCGGAGGCTCCAATCAATGTCGAGCTCTGCCGAGATCCTGTTTCTTGGTTGTTGGATACGTGGGAAGTGACCTGTGGGAGCTTCGTATATATCTCTCAGACAAGGTCATAAAATGGTGATGGGTGATTTAGTGGATTTGTAGTTAACTATGGGTGGTTTTCTGGTCTAGCCTAAAAATATTAGATTGATTGGCTTCTATGTTTAATACGGAGAATTGTACTATAATATCTCGGTGGGAGTGGTGAGGATCTAAATACCAACGTTCATAAGCCGGTGTCAATACTTAATTGATTTGTAGGCCCATTGGGTTGTGGGACTTGGGGATCACAACCATGAGTTCATGGTTGTTGTGGACCTATTATGGTCATGTGAAGAATCAATCCCTTCTCCCAACTATCCAATAATCGTATGCCTTTTCAGCCTCTATGTTTAGAACTAGAAGTTGTATGATTTTCTCGGAGTACCTAATAGGTGTTCTAGCAACTTGAATACGTAAGCTAGTATCTATGTCAATGAGGAGGTCTCCCATGTTAGGTTATGGAACCAAAGGATCACAACCAAATGTTTTCTCTCTTTCGAATCCTTGCACAATCATTCAGATGTTTTATCAAGGCAATCTATAGTTTGGATGGTTTGACCAAAATGTGTAAGCTTTGTCGTCTTCGATGTTTAATCCTCTTAGTTTGCTCACTAATTGCTTGTAAGTTTGTTGCTCAAAAGACCTGTATCCTAAGGTCCTGATCTATATCAGCTAATGTCATGTGGGTAGATTTGGTTGAGGCACTATGGGTTCAAATATATACTCTCTAGGCTCTCTAGGTCTCGATTGTCATACAAAATGATTCAACTTTTAACTAACATTAATAAACTAATTACAAAAGGTATTTACACTATGCAAGCATTCTTCTATTTTTGTATTTTTCAATGACGTATTTCAATGAAATTAAAGAGCAAGCTACTCTAGTATATTTATAAAATGGACAACTAATCTAGTAACAGAATAAAAACAAGCAAAGTAGCCTGGTATGGCTATTTTCTTGTGCAGTTGTGATTTTATCCTAAATATCTAAGCAACTAAATATATTAAATTGAAAGGCTCTCGATCCTACCTCAGAAGTGAGGAATGAATCATAGTTTCTTAGAAACTATCAATCCCCACAGCTTCCCCGGTGATATCGAGAGTGAACTTTTAACTGAAATGAAATAATTCACTACTCTATTTGATATGTCATAACTAGAACTTTGATAGCTCAAACTCCGGCATTTACAAAACAATGGTAAATCTAGTTGTGTGTGATTTCATCCCCTCAAGTGATCTCCTCATTCCTTATGTCCTCATGAATCCAAAAAGTGTGTATATGATAGTATCAATAGAAGATGGTATTCAAACAATGGCAGCTTTGGATATAGACCGAATACAATGCGAGTAGGAGAGAGATAGCACAAGTGAAATAGAGCTTGACTATGCAATTCCTAGTGGGATTTATTGTGGGAATACAACACAAGTGTACCGAGAGTTTTAGAAACTATCCTTGTGACAAAACAAAACCTGCAACTTTAATGGATTCTAGTCTAGAAATGAAGCTATTCTATGTTAAACTGATTGTATGAAGCAACAATGGAACAAGACTGAAACAAGAAGATTATATGACCTCTAAAATACCAACAATGGAAGCAAAACATGAAATTAATATAATTCTAAGCAAGAAATTGAAAGACTGAATAAGAGAATTGAGAAGATGAGGGGCCATTTGCTTGAAAACAAGCTAGCTATTTATAACCAATGCATTTACTAGAGGGTAACTCCCATTTGATCTCTTTTACTATAAACAAAGGAAAAACACTATTACCAGGGACCAAAAACATTAATGCAAGCCAAAGTGGTTGAAGAAAGTGTGTAAATTTGAAGATTTACGTTTGACATGATAAAGAAAGAATTAAGGCATCTTGAAGAACATCACTTGCTGCCAAATTTACCTCTTTAGTTTCCTCCTTCTTGTTCTTCTTATCGCGAAGAGCCCAACAATCTTTCTTAGCATGGCCAACCTTCCCACAAAGTGCCAACATTCTAACTTACTCTTGGACTTTGACCTTCCGTGATCATTCAACTTCCCATGGTTACCTTTCTCTTTGGTCTTTTGTCTCCCTCTATTCTCCACCATCAAAGCATTTCTAGAAGTAGAAGAATCTTCGGCGCTCTTCCTTTGTATTTCCTCACTTAGGATCACACCTATTACATTCTCAAACTTCAGCTTTGAGTTACGAGACTAAATTACTTATAGCCATAACCAAGTTGTCCCAGCTATCTGGTAAGGAGCAACAAATCAACAAATCCCTAACCTCATCATCAAAGTCAATTTTTACCGAGTTTAACATACTCACAACTGTATTAAATTCATTCAAATGATCAACAACAAAACCATTCTCAGACATCTTCATATTAAATAAATTTTTCATCAAAAATATTTTATTAGAGGCAGAGGGTTTTTCATATAACTTCCCCAATGCACTCATGAGACCTTCCATGGTATTCTCTTGTGATATGTTGAAAGCAACCAAAGATGCAAGGCATAAACGAATTGCCCCAAGTGCCTTTCTATCTAGCAACTCCCAATCCTCATCCGACATGGCTGTAAGTTTCTTTGCTTTTCCAGCCAAAGGAACATGGAGGTCCTTCTGATATAAGTAATCCTCCATTTGCATCTTCCACAAACAAAAGTTCTACCCATTGAACTTCTCAACCCTTGATCTACCCTCATCTTCCATAGCTCCCACTCAAGCTAAACTTTCCTGTGATTTACAACTTCAGAAAAAAACCACCAAATCTCTGATACCAATTGTTAGGAATTAGAGAACAAATATGCGAAACAATTCCTCAAACTACAGAAGTAGGAAACTATATAGCATAATTACACTTGTAGAAATATGACAACATAAATAAATAATGCACAAAAGAAGACAAGACAAGATTTAACGTGGTACACTAAATGTGGCTACGCCCACCAAGAACTTGCTTAGATTTTATTATCAATAAGAGTAAAACAACTCTCACAAATCTTCTCTCGTATGAACTCACAACAATTCCAAAGATGTTAAACCACATCTAAACCAAAATTGACACCCAATTTCTTAACCTTGATCACTCTTGATCACCTCTTGATCATTAAGACTCAAGACCTCTTGAACACTAAAGATATTTTTAAGATACCCTAACACCTCTATTTATAGGATTACAATCCTTCTAAGAAGCCCTAAAGCCGACCCTAGAAGTTTGAAAGTTGTGATCTTTCAACTTCCCACGGCTGGAAAAAATAGTCCTGACATTAACAACATGTTAACAACAACGGTGCAAGAAACGACATAACAACCGAATAGCCACGTCCACAACAAACAACTGCAGAATACTCCTGAAGTCTCCAAACTTAATTGTTTGAGCTCCAACACTTCAACACTGATTCAAGAAGACCAAAAATAGGCTCCACACCCCAACAGGGGAGAGTTTGAGGTGATTTCCTGTTGGGTGATGAAATCCTAATCAATCTGTGCTTGGATAGGATGTTGTTTTGATGTTTTGATTGGTATCTCGAGTTTTAGGTTGTGTGTGAGGATTTGTGAAATGTAAAAATTTAACCCCACTTAAAGTATGTGAGCAAGCAGGATGCATAAAAGAGAGGTTCTTTTTAAAAACAAATCCAAGTGTGATATTTCGATGAGGAAACACACAAGAAAGGGAAATATGATGCAGAAAAGAGACAATAAATTAAAAGAGAAAATATTGAATGAATCTTTTCCTTTTTATCTAAACTCGTAGCCGAGAGGGATCCAACATCCGAACTAACACGAGAAATCAAGAAGCATTACTTCATGATACAATGTTAGTAGATGATAGAAGAAGCAAGAAAAATATAAAACAAATTAAAAGGGATCACCAAGGAGTTTCTCCCACTAGGCATGCCTAAAATGTTGGAAAAGTTTCTTCGCTCCTAATCAAATGAATGAACTAGTAATGAAAGTAACTAGAAAATCATAACATGGAGGGTTTATAGTACCCCTAAAGTGTGATATGGATGAACGAGAGACAAGTAGCTAATCCTTGTTGTAGCTGATGAGTTGTAAATAAGACAAAATTAAAAGGGAGATTGTTTAGATGGGATATGCGGGGGTTTCCCAAGGCAGATCCAAGAAGCATTAACTTCCTCGCCGATGTCAACTCCCATTTTAAAGAAAGATTAAAGTAAAGGGTTGATAAAGAAATTGCATGTAAAAAAAAAAGTACTACTAAATCTAAGAATAATTAAGATCTGATCTAGAAGATGATTTAATTGAAAGAACTGTAAATGAAAGGTTACATATTTTGGGTTGATGACCTACTATATAGAGACATGTTGATGATGACCTTAGAGGTCAGTATCTGGAATACAACTGAAATATGAAAACCCTGCAAGATCTGGATGCAACTTAGATGAAACAAGGGCTTGTATATGCTTTGGAGTCAACTCAAGAAGGATTTTAAAGGAGTAGAAAATGGAAAATGATAGAAAAAAAGATTGGAAAGGGAAGATTGGGAATCAAGACCCTAGTCAATAATGAACATGGTGAAGTGACGATGAATGGGATGCAGATAGGCTAATTTTAATTCAATGGAGGAACAAGATGATGATTTTAGCAAGTTGAGACAGAGAAAAAACACCTACAAAGGCTAGAGATGGTTCTAGAAGTCAAAAGGCACATTCTGAGGTCCAATTGACAACAACTCGAGTTGAGTGTCATTGATTGTGAAATAGTTAGATAAGGCCAAGGATAAGTGGGTAGAAAGGGAAAACTATAATTAAAGAAGCTAGAAAAGGAGATTTATTACGAATCTCTGAATGTCAGCCGAGGATCACATGCTCCTAAAAAATGTTAGATACAAGAAAAATAATGATAATACAAGTAAAATCTGAATGAACTAACACAAATATAATGATAATCTAACGAAGGATTATCATGAGCAATGAAAACACATTGAAATGTTTTCTAGAAGATCTCAGAATCGCTTTCAGAATGCTTAGGCATGAGTGAGAGTTCACAAGTCACAAACAATCTCCAAAATCAGCATGCATATGATTTCTAATTTCTTTTTGGAAAGATTTAACTTAGTTTTATAGGGTCGATGGTGATGGCTAGGTTACCACCGACCATGGGGAAAGTTTCCCCAATGGGCTAGATTTTTGTGTTTTTGGCGTGATTTCGTGTTTTTAAGAGTTAGAAGGGTGCTTTAAAGCATGTGTGAGGGATTAGATTGCTTGGGGATAAATCATGGGTAGTTAGGGCATAAAAATAGATAGGAAAAAGCTAGTAAAAAGTGTAGATAGGGATTTAGGATGAAAACATCCTAAATAGAAAGTGGATTAGGGCATGATATGATGTGGATATTAATTAATTAATCAATAGGAGTTAATTAATTAAATTAATTAAAGGTGATGGGATGGGTATTTTAATTAAATTAAGGGGGCCCTAAATAGGACTAGGGTGAAATACGAACATGTGGGCGAGATGAGGTATAAATACAAAATTTAGGTGTCTCATTCTGCACAACCGGATATTCAAATTGAATAACCACTTAAAAATACATACAGTTGGGTTTACCAAATGTTTTAACCTAAATGGTCAATCTTAAGGGGTAATAACGAATGGAAGATTATACTTGATCAATTAGTTTCCAAAGATAATTCTAGAAATATTAGGGATAATCATTGAAAAATATAAATAATGATAGAAAATGTAACAAAACACTAATAATGAGTGGGAGAAGAAGAATTAACTGATTTTTTGACTTATGTGCTAATCTAGGTTGGCCTCGATGATTGGAAAAGGCTAGAAATGATTTGACAAAGCTTCAAGACTAAAATTGTATCATGACCAAATACATTTACCAAAGTGTATGGTACAACCTAATGCATACCCCGTTATGGCCCTTTTTGTACACCCTTGTCCCTCTACACTTTTAGTTCCTAAAACTTCATGGTTCTCAGTATAATGTTTCTTGATCTCCTCTTGTCTATAATTTATACCTTTGACACTATGTGATGCTCATTGTGTAGTTGATTGAATCTTCAAAACCCTAGATGGTGAAAAATTCCTGCAAAAAAATCATTAGTTGGGTCAGTGGGCACCCCATGCACCAATGACATCACCACTACTCTAAATAAGGCTCAAACCACACAACATTTTTCCTAGCATGTGACATATAGAATGTATGTAGCCATATTGATGATCATAACCTTGCAACAATGTGATTGTACTTGACATTTTTCCTATATTGACTTGAGAGGATGTGTCTTTTGTGCTTGGAGATTTGAGTGGATGACTCCTTATAATGAGTATGTAGAGTATACAAATATTAAGGGAATATTGGAGTAAATTTTCTTTTGATTTATCTTAGTGTGTGCTCATTATATGAATGTTAGGATTCAAGTAGAAAAAATGACCTCCTTCAATGAGAGATGAATAAATTTCTTATATATGTGTTTTGGATATAGAAAACTCATATAAAGATGAGTAGAAGTGTATCAAAGGGATTTAAATTAAGAAAAGTACTATTAGAGGAAGAGGGACCAAAGTGGTTAGGTCAACCCATTGTGTATGGAAATTTATGGCCCTTTCTCATGCGTTATGGTTCCAAATGCATGTGTGGGTGATTTAAATATTGGGATTATAATATGTGAGTGTACAACCTAATTTTATGGATTGATATGGCTATTATATGAACAAATAGGTTATATTTACTAACATGAATGAGTGGGCTATAGCTAGGATATCATAATTGGCCAAATTGATCTAGTATGGGATAGTGAAAGAGTGTTATCATAAGACATGAATTACCAAAGTGAGTGTCTACAATTTGAGTTATGTTTAGTTTTATAATTTTTATTTATCATTATATTTTTAATTTTGGCAATCATTTTGCTTATTCATCTTTTTCTACCTTAGAGGCACATTTTTTATCATGTTTAGTGGAATAGTATCACTCTATGGAGGAGTAAACCAGATCTTTGGTATAAGTGGACATAGGTAATTTGTTTTAGTGAACTCATTGTATATAGTAGTGGGATCACTTGTTTTGGTGAACTTACTCCACCATGCGACAAACCGATCGCATTTCATAATGAACTCACTTAGCCTTTAAAGTGGCCTTAAGATATTTTGTGGTGGATTCTTCTTATCAACAAACTCAATTTGGTAAACAAAAAAATTTACTCTGTCTTAGTGGCCTCATGAAAAATAAATTTGGTTTGTCCTTGTTTGAAATTTTCCAACTCCATTTTTAGCGCGAGCTATTTTATTACTAGTAAAATAAAATATTATCAAATAAACAAACCAAATTTTTTATGCTTATGTTTAAATCATTTTATTTACATTTTTTAATCACATTTATTTGATTAGAAAATTGTAATTCATTCAATATTTGAGAATCATATTGGATTTATCATTGGTTTAACCACATAAATTTCTTTTCACACTTTGTTTTGAATTGATCAATATTGATTAACTATTTTTCTAAACAAATTTGCTAGGTGTTTGTTTACTTTCCTCACTTTGTGTATTTGTTTTTATTTTGTATTATTATGTATGTTATTTCCTCACTCTACAAGGTGACCTTGGAAATTATAAATAGTTATATGTTTTTTTATATATTTCTAGGGTTTGGTGGCTTGGAATTCACTACTAAGCCATTTGGAAAAATATCGTGTTAAGATAGGCTATATCTATTTGTGGGAATACTTTTAATTTTGGATAAGCATTGATATGTTTTAATCAAAACATGAAGTAATGATATTTCATGTTCTAATACACAAGTCTTAGACACAATCTCATAGGAAGCAACTATTGTTTTTGGTCATGTTCATTGAAATGACTAGAGTGAAGGAAAGAGGAATTTTACCCTTTTAACCACAAAAATATACAACATTTCCTAATTTCACATACATGTTCCTCACATACTGAAATATATATTTAGGATACCCATAAAACCTTTTTTATCATAGCTAGGTGGCCAAAAATAGCTAATGTTTTAATTTATTGAATCTCCCCACATATTTCTTGAAAAGCTAAAAATATGTTACCTCAGTGTGAGTTAGAACTTGATTTCAAAAACCAATGAGGAAAAAATATGTGTGATTCAAATTTTTTTCAGAAATAAAATAATGTAAAAATATAAGTTAAATCACATTGACATCAAACATCAAGACCTAAATTCTACATATATTAAACCCTATTTTCAAACAAAACGACCTAAAACTATGCATAAATCAAACCATCATTTCGACATCCAAACTTAAAATTTTTATCCTAGTTTATCAATCTAAACATGTCATTATGCTATTTGATTTTACTGGATAATCCTTAGTGCTTTTAATAAAATCCAAAACCTAGGTCAAATTGTCAATTTATAGTCATTACATTATAAATTTTTACCTAGAATCCATAACAAAATCAATCAAATCTTAACCTAGGTTAAATTTCCAATTTATAGCATTTACATTGTCAAAATTTACATAAAATCCCTAACAACATAAAATGAATAAAAACCTAGCTCAAGTTTCAAAATCCGAAACAATGGCATCCAAATTTTAATATCAAATCAAATAAACAACAAACTCTTGATCAATGTGATGACAATAAAATCCAAATAAAAAATGAACAATTGACCAACTTTTAATACTAATTCATTCATCCAATCAACAATAAATCCTTACACGAACAATCCATTCACCCATAAAATTAAGGATTTTCATGAATATGCTCACATAAATCAAACAAATCATCAACCAATATTTTTACAACAATTTCATTGCTCCATCCAAAAATGATGATCATGACCATATTATAGTCAAACATATCCAAAAACATCAAAAGCTTCAAAGTTAAATCCAAAATCTAATAACAAGACTCGTGAGTCAACAAAATATTATTTCATCTTACCATCTCACTTCATTCTCCCTAGGGAAAACCTGAGTGAGAAACCAAACTAATACAATAGACCCTTTTGGGTAGATCCTTGACCACCATCTTTTATTAACTACAAATGATGAACATGATCTTATATCCACAAAAACATTTGGTGAAAAATTCCATAAACCATCTTGGTATCATGAAAAAATTATCAGAACTATCATTAAAGCTAAGGGAATTTAGAAAATCTTTATATGAAGAGCAAAAACATCATCTAAGATCTCATCAACTAAGGGGGACCATCAACTTGAGGGAATTTCCTCAAATATCACCATCAACTATGGGATCCTATCCCCAAACCAAAATAAAAACCCATCATCTAATCAAAATCAATAGCATACTTAGCTACAAGATCCTATCCTCAAACCCAATCCAAATAAATCACACAAACAACTGGGAGATCCTATCCCCAAACCTAAATAAAAAAACATGTCATATAATAATTATTAATCACACAATCAATGGTGATATCATATCCACAAATCCAATATAAATAAATCAAACATCAAGAAACTAGGGATATATTGTAATAATTTTCATAAACACAATCCAACATACAAATAAAATCACACAAAGAACATCAATCGTGACACCTACGTTAGTCTCATAAATATTGAAAACAATCTAAAGGAAACCATCAACACCAAATCTCTAAATTATCCCACCATAACTATAGAAATCAAAATCATTACCCAAAGAACTTCTTTTCCTACTCCTAAGAGTGCATATAACCCTATCCAACAACTTGAAAAGGTGCATGTTCAAATTTCAATTTGGGATATTCTCAAAATATCCATTTTTCATACAAACATCCTATATAAGTCCATTTAGGAGTCAAGATTCCTTGCAACATTTAATTATACACATTTTTCACTTTTATTAGACACTTATCCATAAATGATATCCCATATAAATATATCAATATCCCATCCATATCCATCCACAAATTATTCATATAAATCCCATTTCACAATCATTGTTAAATAATCAAGAGAATGTACAATTAAAAATTAATTTCATGTTACCAAGATTCTCCCACTTAAAGCCATATCATTACTAATATGTAAAAACACAAGGATCAAACATCCTATCAATTGTTAATTTCACCATTCATCAAGTAAAACCTTTAGATAAAAATGAAATCATATGCTCATACATCAATCAAACTAGTGATGACAACCTTTCATCAAATTTCCAACTATTTTACTACCATATCACCCATAATTTTCTTAAAACATAAACTACACAGGGTAAAGGCCTAGGAATCCATGAAAAGGTGCTTGTGAGCATATCTCTACCAATAAATGTTTAGGTCATCACAACATAGGTTATAAAACTTTTGAGAATGTGTATAAAAATTCAAATCTACCTCCATTAAATGTAAACAAGGATCTTCTAGCATTGACACAAAATCCACTAGTATTTTATCTAAAGATCTTACTTACACTAACCCCTTTCATGGAACCACCACCCAAAACACCCACTTCAATCATAAACCACTTAACATAATCACATGGGACCATCAACATCAAATGGATGTCTTCCATAATGATGAATTTATCACTTGAATTCTTGGATTCAATAATGATATCATGCCAAGATGCCACACAAAGGGATTTCAAATCAACTTATACATCTAAAATTACTTAAAACCCAAGTACTTGATCAAAACATAGCCAAAGGTAAAAAAAATACAATTTTTTTAAAAAAATCCACAAATTATACAAAATCCTAAACATCATGATATCCAAAATAAAATAAATAAATACATCAACAATCACAATAAGGTATTTCTTGTTCACATATGTTCTTTCTTTTCCTTCTATCCTTCTGCACATCACCCATCACGGCCATACCTATTTTACACTTTTTATTAATTTGTACACACTCATTGTGAGGGAATGATCACTTTTGTATCCATTTGACCTTGTTATTTTAATATATTAGTACATTAAATAAGACACATCCTCCTAGAGATCTTATCATTATCACACATCTTAATAATCTTGTCATGAAGAACCCTAGGCATATCTCAAGTTAACACTAGCCTATATTGTTAATGCCATCACTTCCGAATCATTCCATCAAGCCACCAATGAGTCTTAACTCTTTATAAAAAATGAGAGAGATGGATTAATTCTAAAAACCCAATTAAAAATCAAAAGTCAAAACAAAAAATCAAAAATAAAAATAATATCATAACTCTCTCTGGGGTGTTTTCGGTATCTCTACGAGGGATATGGATGTTTGATTGACAAAATAAAAATGTTGTAACTAAAATCTAATACATATCTATTAGGGTTATGTTGGTCCAAAATCTATCGCTGGACAAATCTATGGATAGACGAGCCAACAAAGGTGTGCGTGGCTTAGCCCTCTTTGAGTCAGCAAGCGAAACTAGTTTATTGCTATTCTACCAGCAGGAATCTATGCAAGTCTCACAGATTCTGCCTTCGGGGGTTTGGGATCTCATCCCAGTAGAGTGTTTCAGGCTGCGAAAAGAAAGGAATGAAAGAGGGAAAAGAGAAAGAACAGATCCGAAGGAAGAAAAGAAATGAATTCCAAAGCAGAAAGGTCAGAAGATTTATGTTTTTGGGTTGGTAGTAAACAGAGCCAAACCTACTTGCATAAATAAACAAAGCAATACTGATGAGCAAATGACAGAAAAGTAGATATGAATCCAACAGATTAAACACATACAGATCTAACGTAAGGAAGATCTAATACATAACACAACTATTGAGCACAAAGTCTTAATATTTGTATTACTGTTTTCTTCTGTTACAAGAAAGCTCAAAGTCTTTCTCTCCTCACTTCTATTTTCATCTAAAAAATGTTCACCCTCGAATACAACAAGTATTCCAGTATTTATAGAAGAGAGGAGAAGGAAAGCAAAAAGGAGCCAACAAATATTTACAAAGATATTTACAAAATATCTAAAAGTCATGTTGACTTTTGACAACTTGATGGATGACATCATCCCATGATGCAACATGGATGATGTCATCATTTGTGCCAACACACTTTAGACATTTCAACAAGAAAGTCGGAGAATAGAGAGAAGAAGAAGAAGAAGAAGAAGAAGAAGCTACTCATCATCGTCATCCTGCGGCCGAAAGGGGGTTGCCTGCTTCTGATGCTGCTCAGGAGATGATATGTGGAACTGAGCGCGGTATTCCAAAAACTTGTTAATCATGGGCCCAAATTGATCCTGTGATGGATCCTTGTGCCGTTCGCTGATTGCTTCGCAAGTCTCCCGCTCGCTTATGAGATTTTCTGGGAGTTTAGAATAATCTTTCTCCACCTCGATGAGGAACCCGATGAAGTCCCTACAGGCCAGCAGGTTGTTGATAGATTCAGTGTCAAATGTGACCTCTGGCCCCGTTCCTTGAGAAGTGATCTCCTTGAAGATCCGGATAGTTTCATCAGCTGATCTCATGGTAAAGGAAGGAGTGAGCAGCCCTGGAGACATGTTAAGAACAATTCACTCCATTTGATGCATCGCATCCAGGGCCTCTTCCTTCACCTTGTCTATCTTTTCCAGAACAAATTCCAGCTGATCTATCCGATAGTCCAGAGTGGACATGGTTTTGTTGAGGGCCCTTGGATGGCCGAAAACTCCAAACTTGACCAGATCCTCGACTGAACAGTTGAACATTTGTTGAAAGGTCTCATGTTGGAGTCTAGCATGATCTAGCTCTTCTGATATGGGACCCGCTAATACTTGGAGTTCCTTGTTCACCTTTTTGATGTTTAGATATGAATTGACATATTCAGCGATCACTCTTTCACTGTCCTTGAGGATCTGGCTCCTCCAAGCAGAAACGGCCATACCCTGCTGCCGATCTTTGAATATTCATTGATTTTCTCCTGGCTGAGAAGCTCAGAAGTCTCAGTGGTAGTCGTGGGAGGTGCACTACCCATCTTCTGTAAGGCTTGAAGCAGATATTTGTTCTGCTCCTTCAGTAGCCTTTTCTCTTCTTTTGTTTCCTGAAGCTTTTGACAAAGGGCGTCGACCGCGGAAAGAGCTTCCCCCTGGAGACTTTCAGAAGATGTCCCCATTGTGACTTGGGTCACAGTAAAATCTACCGGAGACAGATCCTTTTTCTCCTTGAGGGGATCAGGGTATGCTATTTCCATAACTCTCTCACCCGCAGCACTTTGAGAGAAGCGTGTTACAGGCTTTTGCTTCTTTGCCCCTTTGGCCGGAATCACTGAAAAGTCCATCGGAGCGATGGGAACTTTCCTCTTTTGTTGGCTCAACTGCTGAGAGATCCAGGCTGGTCCCATAGAAGAAGGACCAGAGACAGAGGAGGAGGGAACAACAGTAGAAGAGGGGAAAAACGTGGAGACACGCGGCGGTGGCATTGAAATCATAGCCGAAGAAGTGTCCACGGGAGGAAGGGAAACTGTAGCTGCAGAAGACATAGGAAGGGAAGGGAGCCCGGAAATGAGGGAAGAAATGGAGGAGGAAAGATCAGCGAGGGAGGAGAAGATAGACGAAGAGGCAGGGGAAAGAGTAGAAGAAGGGGCGGAGGACACGACCAAAGGGGTGGTCGTTTGAGTCACTCGAGGAGGGGAAGAAAGAGAAGAAGAAGGGACAGAAGGGACCTCTGTGGTTGTAGCAATGCCGACATCCTGAGTGGATGGGCGTATGGGACTATCCTCTGCTGCTTCTTTCTCTGGTGAATCCAGAGTTATTACCTGTTCTGGCGCTGTGGAAGGAGGACTTCCAGGGGCTTCTTCCTGAATGGTGCTAGGTTCACCTTCTACACCTTTTCCTTTTAGCTGCTTCTTGGACCTTGGAGGTGCATTTCCCAATGGGGAGGTTGTGAAATCTACCCCGAGGTAGATCAGCCCATTCATGCGGCACCAGTGCTCTGTTCTGCGCATAGTCTCCTTGACCCTCTCCTCAATTGTTTGAGGAGCTTTGCTTCTGTCAATGGCCGGGAAGGGCCAATCATCCCCTTCCATGTCATTATACACCTTGTCTACTTCATCTTCCGTAGTTTGGAAGCCTTTGGGGACAATGGCCACTCCGTATTGGATAATTTCCGCCAATGCTAAGTGAGAATGATCCTTTCTTCTGAGTTCCACCTCGTGGATGACGTCAATGTAAATATCCTCAATTTGAGGGACATGGATCGGATCAAGCTTAGCTCTTGGCAGGCAGCTCCTTGGGTCAAAGGTAGGCCTGGCTGGGAAGTCATGTTTCAAATTGAGCAACTCCAGCTCTGCGAACATTTCCTTCGCCTTGTGATGGGAGGAGCATGTGTACCGGCCCACTGTGAGGGGGAAAGGAGTTCCGCCCTTCTTTCTTTTGAGGCATTTCTCATGGTATGTGACCAGCTGCCTTGATAACTCTAGTAGAATCAGCTTAGGTCCAGCATACCTCGGTAGCCTGGTTGGCTCGCCCAAGAAGTTGACCGCCCTCAGATAGGTAAATGTGGGAAACTGGGTGAATAGGGCCCCCCACTTCTCCACAGTTGACACAATGTTCTTGGTTGTGCGACCATGAGTTAGATTTGGCCTCAACAGAAAATGATGTGATAGAAGAAAGCATCATTAATTTTGGTGAATTGAGGGATGCTATTCTCCAGCCTCAGTTCTGGATAATATTCATATATTTTGACCTGAGGCCAAATTCCACTTCGGTTTAGCCCTGGATAATCCCTCTCCGACGCTGCAGCGTAGACTACGTAGGAGTTCATATGGAACACTCCCGTTGTGGCGAATTGTTGTAGCTGCTCGGAGATGGTGCTGCTTATTATTTCTCCCCAGCAAAAGCGCTGCTCAGGCACATTCTTATTCATTGTTTCCAAGTACCTCAGCATCCATTTATGGAAGTAGTGGGCGTCAGAAAGCCCGAAGACCCTGCTCAGGAAAGTAATAGTATCGCTGAGCTCTTCTGAGAAGTCACTGCGGTGGATGATTTGGGGCCACCGGGTTACCACCTTCTTGTTTTTCAAGTAGACTTCGTTCATTAGTTGCATGCATTGGTCTTCATTGTCTTCCCAGGCCTTGATGCACTCTTCTTGGCTGACGGCCACAAAGTGCCGGTGGTGAGGGATGCCGAGCATTATCTCAAAATGACGGGCAGTGAGGTTTATGATTACCTCGCCCTTGCTGTTTTCGACACATCTTGTGTCCTTGTTGTAAGACTGTGTAATCACCATCATGAATTCATTGTTGACGGCACTGACGGGGATTCCTCCGCGAAATGCAGGGCACTGCCTATTAATTTGTCCATCCACGGACTTCTTGTAACCTTCTGAGTCCTAACCTAGAATTCTTCCATGTCAATGTGACCCAACTCTGAGTCCCTGACATCCATACTACATTCAGCCTGTGATTCGGGCATCCTGACCCTTTGATATTTGTACTTCATCTCTTCCTCTGTAAGCTTAGCCTTTCCTCTTGATTTGGTGGGTCTCTTGCTGGATGTAGACATATGTTCTTTTGAACTCAGTTGATGATCTGCATGAAGAAGAAGTGAGACCCAATCCAAAAAGGTTAAATTAGCCATTTGATCTCCCATCGGAATGTTAGCAGAAGAAAGAGTTAGAGATTTTAAGGCTCAGGGCGTGGGGCGCATGAAAACTGCAGCTAACAGGGCTAAATAGATAAGGCGCATTGAAAAAGGAGTGTCATAGAGACGTTAAATTGGTGCCAAAGGCGCATGGCGCATGGATACTGCATATTGCATTTGATATAGGGTGCATGAGAAGCACGTGTTACATTGGGACAGGATGCGCCCAAGGGAATATGGCGCGGCGCACGAAAAACTCACACAACATGGTGTTATTGCAATCGGGGATGCGCCTGCGCCTTTATAGCTTCATACTTAGCGTGGAAAAAAATTTTGTTGCATGGAAGCTGGGTGCGCCATGGGCGCATGGAAAAAGGATGCAACATGGATGGATTGTGCACCATTGGGGCGCAGTTTCAGCACTTGTAGCACGCAGAAAAGGCGCGCCTTGAGGGCGCATGAGCTCATGATGCAAAGAAAGTTAAAGGGTGCGCCATCGCGCAGATTTTGCTTTTATAATAGGGAGGGTAGATGTGCCATGGGGGCGCAACTGTTCTTAGTGTTGCAGGGGTGACAGATGCGCCAAGGAGAAAAACAGAAAACCAAACTCTTAAAGGGGGTTATACATGATTCTTAGATTTCTTCTCCTCTCTTTTTTAACATGCTCAGTGGGCAAACGAAACGGTTAAAACCAAGAGGATTACAACCATGGTTTCAAGAAAATGACCTTCTCCAGCAGATCTGGAAAGAGGAAGGATAGCATGGGGGCAGACAGCAAACGGAGGAGGCTAGGCCGATCACATTTATATATAAACAACCACCCAACAAGCAAGAACCAAACCAGGAACACACCAGGAACTGAAAGCACAAAACGCACAAGAGAGAAATAACACCTCTTACCTGGATATATAGCAAAAGTTGCAACGGGTCCACAGGACGATGAAAACGACGGAGCAGAGGCTGACAAGTTCAGAACGATCACGTGCTCAACAAAAGTGAAAATGACATTTGGGAGCGCACTCACATATATATAGAAAAACTGGTCATAAATGCGCCAACCACTTTTTCAAAGGCGCATGAGATTTGCTGTCGACACGGGAAGGGATGCACCCTTTGGCGCATCAAAGCATCTGCCAACATGAGATAAAGCGCGCCCTTGGCGCACCAAATCTATTGTCGACACGGGATTATGTGCGCCCTTTGGCGCACCAAAGAGCGGCGCAACACAAGTTGTACCAACACAAGCGCATGCGCCTTGGCGCACGCAGGGAAGGTTAAACATTCTTTGGCGCATGAAAAGTTGTGTTGACATTGAAAACCATGCGCCAAAGGCTTTTAAGGGGGCGCATCAAAAGTTAGTGTTACAAGGATATTTCATGCGCCCAGCCAAAAAAGGCTCAGAAAGACTAAGTTCGAAAACTAGATTTCCCGGGAAGGGATTTTACAACGTTTCGAATGCGAGGGATCCCTAACGAGGGATCGAAACAAAATTTTCTATATGGTTATCGGTAAAATTGCCCTTGTCAATTTTACGGGATAACAGCTGGCTCTTTCTGGGGACTATCCCTGAGCGAACTCGGGGTAGAGAATCCCAGATCACTTGTGCCTATCCATTGGGTAACAGAGTCAAAAACAAGGGGGACCGGAGGGAGAACAAAAGAAACACACGACAAACCGAAAGCAAACACACGACAAAAAGAAAACAAACAATGAAAAGCAAAATTGTACAAAGAAGAGAGAAAGCTCTACTTCCTGAAGATCTTCAGATGCTGCCCGCTATAAGGAAGCGGGAGTTCGGTTCCATCCAGATATGAGAGATATAAACTATTCTCTCCGTTGAGCTACTTGATTTCTTGAAGGGCCCTCTCCACAGGGAATAAAACTTTCCATGCATGCCCTTTGGTTCTATTCGCTTGTCCCATAAAAGGACGAGATCTCCCACTTGAAAATCCTTTGCTTGGCTTTCTTATCGAAAAGCCTGTTAACTTGATTCTGATGTTCAGTGATCTTGTAGACCACTCTCACTCTCTTTTCTTCAAGTTCTGCCAGATACATGATTCTCTTTTCAAGAGAACTTTGGAAAGTTTCATCTTCAATGGCTCATGCCAAGCGCAGAGTAGGAAGTTCTGCAGAAATGGGAAGTTCGGCATCAGTGCCATATAACACTTGAAAAGGTGACATGCCGAGAGATCTCTTGGGAGTAATGCGGTCCGCCCACAAAGCGTCGTACAAGGACTTGTGCCACATCCGCTGATTTGATTCCACCAGTTTTCGTATGATGGCCACCAAGTTCTTGTTGCTGGATTCCACTTGACCATTTCCCTGAGGATAATAGTCGGATGCGTGAGCCAAGGTTATCCCATATTCATAGCAAAAACTAATAACTTCTCGTGAGGAGAAGTTAGAAGCATTATCAGCAATGATTTTGTTTGGAACGCCGAACCTGACAATGATATTTTCTTTAATGAAATTGCAAACCACCTCAGAAGTGGCATGCTTGACAGGTATGGCTTCCACCCACTTGGTGAAGTAATCCATTGCTGTAAGGACATAGCTATGTCCAGCACTCGATTGAGGATTGAGTGCGCCAATAAAATCAATTCCCCATTGTCTGAATGGTTCATTGATAATGATCGGCCTTAGGGGAAGGGCAGCCAGCTTGGGCTTGCCAACAAATTGTTGGCAGGGTTCACATTTCGCCACCCAGGTGGCTGTATCTTGAAAGAGCGTCGGCCAATAATACCTGGCTCGAATGATCTTGTGTGCAGTTACGGATGAAGAGAAATGCCCTCCACAAGCTGAATTGTGAAAACTTTCCAGTAGTTTTACTTGCTGGGGCTTGTCGACACATCGCAGGAAGATGCCATCTATCCCGCGCTTATATAAGCCGTCATCCCAGATGACGTATTTAGCCACCCTGAGCTTTATAGTGCGCTTCTTCTTCAATCAGCTTAGTGCATCGGACATTCACCATAGGTAAGGAAGAAAGCGATGTCGAGTACCACTCATCACTAGTTCTGCAACAAATAGAACCAGAGGCGAGAATCGTGCCCTTCTTGCTGGTCCTCCGCACTTCTTCGATGTAGTCACCCCTCTCATCAGGATTTTCTGAATCTTTGTTTTCAGCCATTAGCTGACACAGGCCCTTACCTCTTACCAGCTTGGTTGGTTTAATATCTAGGTCATACTCCTGGACCTTTGCGATCCAATTTCCTCGCAAGCTTCCTAACTCCTGCTGAGTTAGAATTGATTTAACCGCCATGTCAGGGACCAGCACCACCGTATGCGAGTTTAGAATGTAATACCTGAAATTCTTCACTGCTTTGACAACGGCAAAGGCGTGCTTTTCCAATTGAGTCATCTTTAGTTCGTGAAGCTTGAGGGGAGAACTCATGAATGCAATCGGAGATTCAACATCCTCCGAGTTCTTTTGCATTAAGATTGCGGACACAGTATGCTCAGATGCATAACTATACATGATGAAGTCCTTGGAGAAGTCGGGACATACCAGGACTGGTGCATGAGCAACAGAAGCTTTTATTTCTTCAAATGACCTTTTCCCCTCCTCACTCCATCTGAAAGTTGGTGACCCCTTCATCATGTTCAATATGTGACGGGTCTTCTCGGCAAAGTCAGGAACAAAACGCCTGAGAAAGTTCACCTTTCCAAAGAAAGAATGAACACCAGTCTTGCTTGTAGGCAGAGTAAGGCTTTGAATAGCCTTAACTCTTTCAGTATCTATCTTTGTTCCTTCTTTGCTGACCACATGGCCTAGCAACTTCCCTTCCGTGACTCCAAAAACAGACTTTTTTGGGTTTAGGAAATCCCATGTTCTCGGCACCTGGCCAACACTTGCTCCAAGTGATCACAATGATCGCTTCGTTGTTTGGAGAACACAGTCAGGTCATCTAAATAAACCACAATGACCTTCCCCATCATACCTTTGAATGCAAAGTCCATGGCCCGCTGAAAAGTAGCACCAGCATTAGTTAGGCCAAAAGGCATCCTCATTCAGAGGCAAATGTAAATGTCCCTGTGGAGTAGTGAATGCTTGTTTTAAACTCGATCTTCAAGTGAAACTTCAACTGATTGTAACTCAAAACCGTCAAGCATGGATAAAGATCTCTCGATCCAGCCATCGCTTGTAGAACTTGATCCATTATCTAAGAGGGTAGTTGTCTTTCAAATGAAGCTTGATTCAAATTTCAAAGTCTACGCAGATGCGTATTTCACCGCTTTTTCACAGACTCGCACAATATTTGCTACCCAAGTACTGTGATGGATAGGGAAGATGATTCTTGCGTCTAGCATCTTCTGAATTTCGGCCTGGATGGTACCCGAAATCTTGGGATTATAGTGCCTCTGCTTCTGGCGGAAGGCTTTGGCATCGTCTTTCAACGGAATATCGTGCTGAACGTCCTTTGGCTTGAAGGACTTTAAATCGGCATAAGACCATGCCAATACATCCATATATTTTTTCAGCAACTTGACAAATTTTCACTTTTCTTCTGGCGTGCAACATTTCCCGATGTTCACAAATTGCGGATGTGCCTCCGAACCTAAATTGACTGGTTCGGTCTCTGGGGATGAGTCAGGATCATCCCGCCTCTTCTTTCTTACAAAACGGTCATGCCTGTCAAACAGGCGTTCCAGAGAAACCAGGCCCTTTGGAATTTTATTTCCCTTGAGCTGACATATGCCATCGATACCTTCAGATTCATTGCCTTGGTCGGTGACTGACTCACGGCAAGTGGAAGTAGACCCTTCAAAGTGCAATTCTTTAAAATTTTCTGCCTTCTCCAGAAAGGCAATGAGTTGATTATCATCATTGAACACCTGCCAATGCTGAGAGTTGTCTGCATGCTCGGGCGGAAAACCACCTCAATGGTGTACTTGTTTGTTTTCAAACCTGGATGTGGGAGCATGAGAGATGCTGAAACAGCCAATGAATCAGCCATGTCATTTTGGGCTCTTGGAATCGCCTCTATTGAAAAAGCATCAAATTCTTCGATGCTGTCCCATACCGCATTACGGTAATGTCTGAGCCTTTCATTCTTTACTTGGTAAATCCTTTTGACCTGATTTACAACTAGCTCAGCATCACCTTGTACTTTTAGATTTTTAATTCCTCTTTCTTTTGCGGCTTGCATACCGAGTAAGAGAGACTCATACTCAGCAGTATTGTTGGTGTTGAAAAACTGCAATTTGAAAGAGAGAGGAATGACTTCTTCCTCAGGAGATATCAACACGACCCCAGCGCCACATCCACTAGTTGCACAGCTCCCATCGAATTGCAATGTCCAGATCTTATTAAGATCTCCTTCCTGAACGAGAACAGCCCCTGTTTTATCCGTCTCAGTAGATAAGAAGTAATTCCCCATCCCTGATGATTCAAAAAGGATTTGAGCTTTGGGGTCTTCAGAGTTGGTAACCAAGTATTTCTTTTGTGATTCTGGCTCCAAAGTCTGCATTACGCCTTTGACTGGAATTCTAGCTTTGGACCAGTCCATATGAATTTCTCCACCAACTTCGCTGCAAAAACTTCTTCCCAGCAATATTCCATATGCTGCCGGAATGTCAGCAACGAGGACTGTCATTTTTACTCTTTTATCCGGGAAAGCCGCAAATGCAAATTGCGCGTCCTTGATTTGGCCAACCAACGGAACTTGCTTAGTTTCCAAAGAGTAACATCTGCCGAAAGGCTTGGTAAGAGTGAGGCCCAAAGCATGGGTGACTTTTGCCGGCATGACATTATCAGAAGCCCCGGAATCAATTATGCAGTTACTCAGCTTGTGTCCATTGATCAGAAGAGAGAGATAGAAAGGCTCTATCTTGCCTGACGCAGATGTTGAAGCAACATTTATATGGGATTCAGGGGGAGTGGAAAGGATTCCTTTTGGGGAAGCCTGATTAGGTATAACAGCTTGACTTTGGATATACTTAGTCAATCTTACAAGCTGTTCGGGGTTTGACTGAAGATACTCAGCTTCAGACATTTGGATCTTGGTCTTTTTTGCATGATCTATAATATCAAATGCGGCCAAGGGTTGCGTTGGTAAAGGAATGAGTCCCTCACCTCGCGATGATGGAATAGGATTGGTGGTCTTAGTAGGAATGTGAGAGGACTGATTTGGAGGAGAGATAGGGGGAAAAGATTTCTTTGTAAAAGATTTGCCAGGGAGTTGAGTAGGAAGAGGATTACCTCTTTTAGCAATGATCGGAGGCGCGTTTGACACGGCCTTCTCCTGCTGGACATGGGCAGCAACTTCCACTTCTTTTCCTTGCGAACGAGTAAAAACAACATATGACTGCCCGCTTGCGTACCCCTGGGTACCCTCTTCTTCATCAGATTCTTCCTCATCAAATTCCATATACCCGATAGTAGAGTCACTAGTCGGTTCACCGACATCTTGATCATCTTCGCCTTGAGATGAAGGTTCTTCATAATACTGCTCTTCTTCTTCAATCTCGGCCAGAGCATTGACCGGAGGGGCCTCAAGTGCCAACCGCGAGCAGTCAGTAGGTGGACGCGCGCCTTTGTGAGACATCATTAGGAACGAAATTCCTCCGTGGAATATCCCGGTATGAGGAACTGGAGAGGCCTCGGGCCAACCGCTTTTCAATGCAAGAAAATCGCTCGCCATCTTTTGGAATGCCGGATCGACGGTGGTGGGCGAAGGGCCCAAAGATTTAGGCTTGGCGATTCCTTTTTTAATTCACCGATATTATCGATTATCCTCTATGCGAAATGGCAAAGGGCTGGGCAGAGAACCAAGGTGGCAACTCATTCTCAAGGAGCAAGAAACTAACTTTCGAGCTCATAGCGTTTACGAAGAAACACTTTTGATTTTCCGGCATTGGAAGCATGGCAACAGGGACACGGTTGATTAGTGCATTGAACCGGTGACAAAATCACGCATGGTCTCATTCGCCTCCTTTTTCAGGTGAGTGATTCGTGATAATAATGCAAACGCATCCTCTGAAGGCTTGTACCTATCTTCAAAAGCATCCCGCAAGGTGGCCCAACTGGTGATAGATCCGGCCGGCAAATGCTGAAACCATTCGGCCGCAGGTCCTTGTAGGGTTTCCAGAAAAAGGCGAACCGACACATCTTCGTGGGTCACATCCAAAATACTGCATGACATGATGAATGTAGATATGTGGGAATCCGTGCTTTGATTTCCGCTCCCGTCGAATTTAGGAAAATTCTTTCGATTTCCGTGAGGGAGAGCGCGTGAACTGGATGTGGTAAAGCCAAAGGACCCATCGCGTTTCCCCATGGTACCACCATCTGAAAAGCCGGAAAGAGAACACGAGCTGGAATGTAGTTCCGCTGAGTAGCAAGGCACTACAAAGGGATGTGGATGCCCCCTGCAAAAGACTTTTTCTTCGTGAAGGTGAGACACTCCTGGATGACCGGCTAGCCGAGCTTAGTGCTGAAAAACGTGCCGGTGTTACGCTGAAATTGTGCCTTTGAAGCAGATCGAAAGTAGGATCAGCTTCTCCACGGGCTCTCCTGCTGCGCGTAAAAGGTTCACTCGCCAGTGTTCCTTCCAGATCTGCAATGTTATGGCACAGATTTAAACTTTCTTTTTGGTTGTACTTGCTGATTTTCTGGTTTTTCTGTCAAAAACCAGCAGCAGGCACTTTTCTAGATATTTAAAAACTATCCTCTTCAGAAAACCGATTGTGGTTAAATGAAAAATTACAACGAGGATAAGACGGCAGGGAAGATTAGTAGGCTGATTTTCTGATCTGATTTTAACTTTTTTAGAGGGTTTCAAACTTTTTTGCAAACAGTCAAAAACTCAGATCTACGGCAAAATACTAATTTTTTCAAAAACTCAGCGAACTAAAGATCTTTAACTGGACCAGATCTATGACTCTCAGAAGAAAATTTTTCAGTTTGAGCACTTTTGCAAATTTTTGGATTTTTAACAAAAAGTTCAGATTTGCAAACAGGCAGCAATCTTTTGATTTTTTCTGATTTTTATATCTTACTACCCTCATAGATCTGACAGATCTATTCGATCCCCAGCGGAGTCGCCAAAAACTGTTGGTCCGAAAATCTGTCGCCTGGACAGATCTATGGATAGACGAGCCAACAGTGTGCAGGGCTTAGCCCCTCTTTGAGTCAGCAAAGTGAAACTGGTTTATTGCTATTCTACCAGCAGGAATCTATGCAAGTCTCACAGATTCTGCCTTCGGGGGTTTGGGATCTCATCCCAGTAGAGTGTTTCAGGCTGCGAAAAGAAAGGAATGAAAGAGGGAAAAGAGAAAGAACAGATCCGAAGGAAGAAAAGAAATGAATTCCAAAGCAGAAAGGTCAGAAGATTTATGTTTTTGGGTCAGGTAGTAAATGTGAGCCAAACCTACTTGCATAAATAAACAAAGCAATACTGATGAGCAAATGACAGAAAAGTAGATATGAATCCAACAGATTAAACACATACAGATCTAACGTAAGGAAGATCTAATACATAACACAGCTATTGAGCACAAAGTCTTAATATTTGTATTACTGTTTTCTTCTGTTACAAGAAAGCTCAAAGTCTTTCTCTCCTCACTTCTATTTTCATCTAAAAAATGTTCACCCTCGAATACAACAAGTATTCCAGTATTTATAGAAGAGAGGAGAAGGAAAGCAAAAAGGAGCCAACAAATATTTACAAAGATATTTACAAAATATCTAAAAGTCATGTTGACTTTTGACAACTTGATGGATGACATCATCCCATGATGCAACATGGATGATGTCATCATTTGTGCCAACACACTTTAGACATTTCAACAAGAAAGTCGGAGAATAGAGAGAAGAAGAAGAAGAGGAAGAAGAAGAAGAAGCAGCTACTCGTCATCGTCATCCTGCGGCCGAAAGGGGGTTGCCTGCTTCTGATGCTGCTCAGGAGATGATATGTGGAACTGAGCACGGTATTCCAAAAACTTGTTAATCATGGGCCCAAATTGATCCTGTGATGGATCCTTGTGCCGTTCGCTGATTGCTTCGCAAGTCTCCCGCTCGCTTATGAGCTTTTCTGGGAGTTTAGAATAATCTTTCTCCGCCTCGATGAGGAACCCGATGAAGTCCCTACAGGCCAGCAGGTTGTTGATAGATTTAGTGTCAAATGTGACCTCTGGCCCCGTTCCTTGAGAAGCGATCTCCTTGAAGATCCGGATAGTTTCATCAGCTGATCTCATGGCAAAGGAAGGAGTGAGCAGCCCTGGAGACATGTTAAGAACAATTCGCTCCATTTGATGCATCGCATCCAGGGCCTCTTCCTTCACCTTGTCTATCTTTTCCAGAACAAATTCCAGCTGATCTATCCGATAGTCCAGAGTGGACATGGTTTTGTTGAGGGCCCTCGATGGCCGAAAACTCCAAACTTGACTGCATCTTCTTGATCAACAAATAACATTTGTCAAAGGTCTCATGTTGGAGTCTAGCATGTTCTAGCTCTTCTGATATGGGACCCGCTAATGCTTGGAGTTCCTTGTTCGCCTTTCTGATGTTTAGATATGAATTGACATATTCGGCGATCACTCTTTCACTGTCCTTGAGGATCTGGCTCCTCCAAGCAGAAACGGCCATACCCTGCTTGCCGATCTTTGAATATTCATTGATTTTCTCCTGGCTGAGAAGCTCAGAAGTCTCGGCGGTAGTCGTGGGAGGTGCACTACCCATCTTCTGTAAGGCTTGAAGCAGATATTTGTTCTGCTCCTTCAGTAGCCTTTTCTCTTCTTTTGTTTCCCGGCTTTTGACAAAGGGCATCGACCATGCGGAAAGAGCTTCCCCGAGACTTTCGTAAGATGTCCCCATCAGACTTGGGTCACAAAGAAAATCTGCCGAGACAGATCTTTTTTCTCCTTGAGGGGATCAGGGTATGCTATTTCCATAACTCTCTCACCCGCAGCACTTTGAGAGAAGCGTGTTACAGGCTTTTGCTTCTTTGCCCCTTTGGCCGGAATCACTGAAAAGTCCATCGGAGCGATGGGAACTTTCCTCTTTTGTTGGCTCAGCTGCTGAGAGATCCAGGCTGGTCCCATAGAAGAAGGACCAGAGACAGAGGAGGAGGGAGCAACAGTAGAAGAGGGGAAAAACGTGGAGACACGCGGTGGTGGCATTGAAATCATAGCCGAAGAAGTGTCCACGGGAGGAAGGGAAACCACAACTGCAGAAGACAAAGGAAGGGAAGGGAGCCCGGAAATGAGGGAAGAAATGGAGGAGGAAAGATCAGCGAGGGAGGAGAAGATAGACGAAGAGGCAGGGGAAAGAGTAGAAGAAGGGGCGGAGGACACGACCAAAGGGGTGGTCGTTTGAGTCACTCGAGGAGGGGAAGAAAGAGAAGAAGAAGGGACAGAAGGGACCTCTGTGGTTGTAGCAATGCCGACATCCTGAGTGGATGGGCGTATGGGACTATCCTCCGCTGCTTCTTTCTCTGGCGAATCCAGAGTTATTACCTGTTCTGGCGCTGTGGAAGGAGGACTTCCAGGGGCTTCTTCCTGAATGGTGCTAGGTTCACCTTCTACACCTTTGCCTTTTAGCTGCTTCTTGACCTTGGAGGTGCATTTCCCAATGGGGAGGTTGTGAAATCTACCCCGAGGTAGATCAGCCTGCTCATGCGGCACCAAAGCTCGTCATTCGCGCATAGTCTCCTTGACCCTCTCCTCAATTGTTTGAGGAGCTTTGCTTCTGTCAATGGCCGGGAAGGGCCAATCATCCCCTTCCGTGTCATTATACACCTTGTCTACTTCATCTTCCGTAGTTTGGAAGCCTTTGGGGACAATGGCCACTCCGTATTGGATAATTTCCGCCAATGCTAAGCGAGAATGATCCTTTCTTCTGAGTTCCACCTCGTGGATGACGTCAATGTAAATATCCTCAATTTGAGGGACATGGATCGGATCAAGCTTAGCTCTTGGCAGCAGCCTTGGGTCAAAGGTAGGCCTGGCTGGGAAGTCATGTTTCAAATTAAGCAACTCCACTCTCTGCGAACATTTCCTTCACCTTGTGATGGGAGGAGCATGTGTACTGCCCACCGTGAGGGGGAAAGGAGTTCCGCCCTTCTTTCTTTTCGAGGCATTTCTCATGGTATGTGACCACCGCCCTTGATAACTCTAGTAGAATTAGCTTAGGTCCAAAGATACCTCGGTAGCTCGGTTGGCTCGCCCAAGAAGTTGACCGCCTCGATAGGTAAATGTGGAAATCAGGTGAATAGGCCCCCACTTCTCCATAGTTGACACAATGTTCTTGGTCAGGCGACCATGAGTTAGATTTGGCCTCAACAGGCAAATGATGTGATAGAAGAAAGCATCATTAATTTTTGCGAATTGAGGGATGCTATTCTCCAACCTCGCCTGATAATATTCATATATTTTGACCTGAGGCCAAATTCCACTTCGGTTTAGCCCTGGATAATCCCTCTCCGACGCTGCAGCGTAGACTACGTAGGAGTTCATATGGAACACTCCCGTTGTGGCGAATTGTTGTAGCTGCTCGAGATGGTGCTGCTTATTATTTCTCCCCAGCAAAAGCGCTGCTCAGGCACATTCTTATTCATTGTTTCCAAGTACCTCAGCATCCATTTATGGAAGTAGTGGGCGTCAGAAAGCCCGAAGACCCTGCTCAGGAAAGTAATAGTATCGCTGAGCTCTTCTGAGAAGTCACTGCGGTGGATGATTTGGGGCCACCGGGTTACCACCTTCTTGTTTTTCAAGTAGACTTCATTCATTAGTTGCATGCATTGGTCTTCATTGTCTTCCCAGGCCTTGATGCACTCTTCTTGGCTGACGGCCACAAAGTGCCGGTGGTGAGGGATGCCGAGCATTATCTCAAAATGACGGGCAGTGAGGTTTATGATTACCTCGCCCTTGCTGTTTTCGACACATCTTGTGTCCTTGTTGTAAGACTGTGCAATCACCATCATGAATTCATTGTTGACGGCACTGACGGGGATTCCTCCGGCGAAATGCAGGGCACTGCCTATTAATTTGTCCATCCACGGACTTCTTGTAACCTTCTGAGTCCTAACCCAGAATTCTTCCATGTCAATGTGACCCAACTCTGAGTCCCTGACATCCATACTGCATTCAGCCTGTGATTCGGGCATCCTGACCCTTTGATATTTGTACTTCATCTCTTCCTCTGTAAGCTTAGCCTTTCCTCTTGGTTTGGTGGGTCTCTTGCTGGATGTAGACATATGTTCTTTTGAACTCAGTTGCTGATCTGCATGAAGAAGAAGCGAGACCCAATCCAAAAAGGTTGAATTAGCCATTTGATCTTCCATTGGAATGTTATCAGAAGAAAGAGTTAGAGATTTTAAGGCTCAGGGCGCAGGGCGCATGAAAACTGCAGCTAACAGGGCTAAATAGATAAGGCGCACAGAAAAGGAGTGCTGCAGAGGTTAAATTGGCGCCAAAGGCGCATGGCGCATGGATACTGCATATTGCATTTGATATAGGGCGCATGAGAAGCGCGTGTTACATTGGGACAGGATGCGCCCAAGGGAATATGGCGCGGCGCACGAAAAACTCACACAACATGGTGTTATTGCAATCGGGGATGCGCCTGCGCCTTTATAGCTTCATACTTAGCGCGGAAAAAACTTTTGTTGCATGGAAGCTGGGTGCGCCATGGGCGCATGGAAAAAGGATGCAACATGGATGGATGGTGCGCCATTGGGGCACAGTTTCAGCACTTGTAGCACGCGGAAAAGGCGCGCCTTGAGGGCGCATGAGCTCATGATGCAGCAGGCCGAAAGGGTGCGCCATTGGCGCGGATTTTGCTTTTGTAACAGGGTGGGTAGATGCGCCATGGGGGCGCAACTGTTCTTAGTGTTGCAGGGGTGACAGACGCGCCAAGGAGAAAAACAGAAAACCAAACTCTTAAAGGGGGTTATACATGATTCTTAGATTTCTTCTCCTCTCTGTTTTTTAACATGCTCAGTGGGCAAACGAAACGGTTAAAACCAAGAGGATTACAACCATGGTTTCAAGAAAATGACCTTCTCCAGCAGATCTGGAAAGAGGAAGGATAGCATGGGGGCAGACAGCAAACGGAGGAGGCTAGGCCGATCACATTTATATATAAACAACCACCCAACAAGCAAGAACCAAACCAGGAACACACCAGGAACTGAAAGCACAAAACGCACAAGAGAGAAATAACACCTCTTACCTGGATATATAGCAAAAGTTGCAACGGGTCCACAGGACGATGAAAACGATGGAGCAGAGGCTGACAAGTTCAGAACGATCACGTGCTCAACAAAAGTGAAAATGACATTTGGGAGCGCACTCACATATATATATAGAAAAACTGGTCATAAATGCGCCAACCACTTTTTCAAAGGCGCATGAGATTTGTTGTCGACACGGGAAGGGATGCGCCCTTTGGCGCATCAAAGCATCTGCCAACATGAGATAAAGCGCGCCCTTGGCGCACCAAATCTATTGTCGACACGGGATTATGTGCGCCCTTTGGCGCACCAAAGAGTGGCGCAACACAAGTTGTACCAACACAAGCACATGCGCCTTGCACATGCAGGGAAGGTTAAACATTCTTTAGCGCATGAAAATTTGTGTTGACATTGAAAACCATGCGCCAAAGGCTTTTAAGGGGGCGCATCAAAAGTTAGTGTTACAAGGATATTTCATGCGCCCAGCCAAAAAAGGCTCAGAAAGACTAAGTTCGAAAACTAGATTTCCTGGGAACTGATTTTACAACGTTTCGAACGCGAGGGATCCCTAATGAGGGATCGAAACAAAATTTTCCGTATGGTTATCGGTAAAATTGCCCTTGTCAATTTTACGGGATAACAGGTTATAAATGTTTGACTCGAAATGGGATTAATTTATGTCTTACATTCCGTGCATCCTTCATCCATTAATAAACTATAAATATCAATCATTCCTACACATGGACTAATTTGTCTAAATTTACGTCCCATTAATTATTCATCCCAATAAGCCATTCACTTTCCCATGAACACAATGAATCTTGACAGGAACCATGGCTAGTATGTTTCAGTGTTGTTTGGACCTTTTTCAAATTCCTATTTTAATCCATATTTTGTCTCACGAGTTTTGAATTTTTGTTCATCACTAATTTCTAAACTATTATTCACAACCATCTATAATACTCAAACTTCCTTTCTGGTTCACTTAGAGCTTTTTTTGCATCTATTTCCATTTTACAATGGTTGGGGAAAACGTTTCCTCACGGAAAAATAAATCTTGTACTAAGGCTATTTTTATATCATAATTTAAATTCCCTTTCATCCCAAATCATTTTGGGGCATCTTTTAACCCAAAATTAACTATCACTTTAGGAATGTTGTACCAAATATTTCATTTGTCAATCTTTAAACAATCAATCATCCATCAACCAATTTGAACAAATAGTCATCTAACTTATGAAATCAAGTTATCAATCCCTTCACAAAAATTCTTTTAAGTGTCCCATCAATAAAAATTTCTAAGTCCCTATCTATCTAGAAAAATAATCAAATTCCCCTTACATGCATCCTTTCTTGGGAAAATCGTGACATATCCCAAAAGCCAAAAACATTGTATAACTACAAAATAAAAAAACATCGTATAACTCCAAAATCTAAAAAAGTTAAAAATATTATAACTCCAAAATCTAAAACAATTAGCAAAACAATCAAAAATATAAAAACACCAAATAATCTAAAATCCATAAAAATTACAAAAAATAAAAATCCTAGCTAGTACTTAACCACATGGTTATATAAAGGTAAAACACCATCAAAATTTAACCAACAATGACATCATTTTCCATCCAAGTCTCACTAGCATATATCATTTTCAAGGGAAAAGTGTGGCTCATTTTTTCATCTCTCGGACATATTGGTCTCTCATCCATCTCCTTTATGTGTATCCTTTCTTGGGAAACAATTTTTCCCTTGTCTTCATCCTAAACCACTTGGGTATTAAAAATAAAAAAATCAAATACATTCGTTTTACTTTTGAGTTGTTTTATTGTGTTTGTTTGTTTATTTACTTAATTACATTGTATTGTATTTACTTTTGAATTAGCTCTCTAAAGCATCTTACAAACATTGGTATTATGGTTTTTCATATCATAGTACTTATTGTTGTATGCTAATATTAAATAAAGGTTATCTAGAACCATATTAATGTATAAGAAAATAAGCATTTCCCCTCACTTATACCATTTCCCCATCCCTTTATTTCACATATACCATTTCCATACATATTCTTTCTAACATTCCTCTATCCTTTTACTAATATTCCAATATTCATCATATTATTCTACCCTATCAACCATCCATCCTATGGGAATATATTTTTGAAGTATTAATTAAACTTACAAAGTTGGTATGTTGATCCATTCCCTAAATCTACTAAAGTGGCCCATTAATCAAAATTTATGTGTTATCTATCTTTTGAAATCAGCCCATCGATCCCTTCACTAAAACCATTTAAGTTTCCTATCAATCATCATTTATAGGTTCATGTATATTCCCATTTTCCATGTAACTAGGAACACCTCCTTCTTTCATGACCTCTTCTCCTCTATTCCCATTTTCCATGCCACTTGGAAGACCATCTTCTTTCATGATATCTTCTTCCCTTTTCGAGAGTCCACCCCCTTCTTCTATCACCACATGATATCTCGAGAAGGAATCCTCTTATCAATATTTTCATTCCTCCTAAGTCCCATCATATTTACTACTTTATTTGAAAGTGTGTTGCTTCCTCCACACCCTCCCAAAGAGGGGAAAATCTAGACACTTAAAATCTGTTGTGTTCATTTAACCATAAATTATACAAATCACACTAATTAATAAATGACCCTTTATTAGATAGCTTATTTTTTCATATCATATATTAATTAAAGTAATTTTGTTAATTAAAATCCTATTTTCCTATTAATGTGTAGACACTTGTTTCCTACCTACACCCGTCACATCTTCATTTAAAAATCCCTAAGCCTATATCATTACCTTGAACCATCACTCTAACCCCCATAAAATCATGTTTTACCCCTATAAAAACCATATTTACCTATCCTAAACCTTGATAACCACCCTTAACCCATATAACCCAATTTTACCATCATCACCCAACTTATTAACCTCCCACAAAACATCTCTAACCGTATACAAACAAACCCAAACCTAAAAACCCCATTTGTAAGTGCTTGAAATCACTTTAGAACGGGTTTTCCCAATTTTCTTAGATCGCAAGTGATTTTAATAGAATCACCAATGTTTATAAATATATCACTAAACCTCTTCCAATGGGATTGAGGATCATCTATAGTGAAGCTTTATCATGTTCAAGTCCAAGACAACAACACTACAGGCATCTAGAGACTTTCAACACCAATTGCTCCTTGGAGCATCCACAAAACTATGTAAGGATTTTGTAGCTATATTTAATTTTTACATAATCAAAAGTAAGTATATTCATCCTAATTACTTCCTAATTTATTTAAGAATAATTTATCAAGAAAATTAAACATTTTTAAATCATTCTACATCATATCTACATTATTTTAAAGAATCCATATTTTATCAGTAATCACCAATGATTCTACTTGAATTTATAACAATTACTACCATTTTATCATTTTAATAAAATCTACATATTTTTCATTCATTTCATCACTCTGTATTTTTCTAAACAGTCTGTTTTCAAGATGTGTCTCAATATAGATGATTGTGTCAGGTGAATCACATCCCATTACCAATATATATGATCTACAGATGATGCAAAAACCCTTCATCCGGGATACATTTTATATCGCACACAAACTTAGCCTTTGTGCCATTACTTTAACACTTGAAATCAAAGACATAGATGGTCAACTCAAAATCATACAAGAAGAACAAGATGCTAGTGAAAAGTTCTAGTATGACTAATTATTTGACTTTAAGCTCTCCATAGCCTTCACTTGGGCCACATATCAAGTAGAACAAGACCTCTCTATCTCCTTGGAATTATAATCATTTATTATACCTGTAAATTATCATTTTTTCACAATCTCTTCATTTTAAAAAATTATTTGACACCCTTCAAGGAAGCCAACCGGTTCTTGGGATTGGTCGTTCCAAGAAAATCATTCAATCTTTATCTAACATCTATCTTTTTTAGTTGTCTTTGCATGCAGGTTCCCTTTTCACCGGAAGAGGAATCCCTCATGTCTATTGCACCTATTCATACCAACATTGCACTATCACTATAGGTATTGTTAAACCCTAATGTCTTATGAGTTTTTGGTGTATTATCATATGATTGGATAACCAAAAAAACCTCAAAATTTTTGGCACACTTGATGGGAACCTTAGTCCTTTTTGATTAGATTTCATATCATCTAACTTTACAGATCTAAGAACCTTTCTACCACTTTTAAAAAATGCATAAAAATTAAAATAAAAATAGAAAAGGAAAGTGAATATAGGTATGTTCTTTTTCCTCTCTTTTCTTTCAAGCATTACATTTTGTCTCGATCTATTTTCATTAAAAGTAAAATTTTCTTTAGGTATTAATAATGAACCGTCATTATGGTTTCTCATTTAAATTAATTAGGGGATCAAACATTTGCATTCATGAAAATTCCTTCATGCAACCAAATCACATATCAAGTAAAATTTTCATCTAAACACTACCTCCTAGGTGGACCTACTTAGATTTTATTTCCAAGGGGAAAATCCAACTTGATGTTCCTCGACCAAGTATAAAAATTGGTCGGTAGTATATTGAATAGGCACTTGAAACCCTTATTACCGTAGGGACCGTAAAGTGAGGGATTATTCTCTAATACCATGCCTCATACCGACACCAACATAGATTCAAGCCTCACGTACCTCAAGTATATTGAGGATGTCATCCTTAACACACTTGAAACCAACCTTAGCTAACATATTCCTAGTTCCCTTCTATACATTTATAATTTCAAACTTTTCTTAAGTTAATTAATATAATCAAAGATTTCTTCTGATTATGTGGTCTTTTATTATCTAAAAAAAGGCATCTTTTGTTTCTTTATTGAATTCTTGTTTATTTCATGGTCCTAACTAGAATATAGTATCGATTTCAAAATATTTTAAATATGGAAGACTCACTTCATCCCCACATACAAAACATCTCAACAAAAATGAATCCACCCTTAGATACATACATAGAGCCTCTCCATTCTCCCATTACCCAATCCACGACATTAGAGGTGCCTTGTCTTGATCCTTTGTAATTCTTCCAGAGTGGTGACCCATTTTTACATAAATATTAGACATAAATATGATTGCCATTTCTAGCTAACTTTTAGACAAAGACATGCATATTACTTGTGCCCCTATCATGGTCCAAATTTTAAAGTTACCACTTGTGATTATTCCAAACTCCACAATTGTGACTATCAATCCGTCATAGAGTAAATCTCCCATACCCCTCCACTAGTGATGTAGGCACATTTGAAAATTTTTCATAAAATCCCACAAATAGTATTTATCTTAATGATATCTCATCAAAATACACGTCCAACCAACAACCATCAATGTCATCAGTCCCATCATCAACCTTGTCATTCATAAAAACCCACACTATAATCTCCCCATCCACATACAATATTGTATCCTCCATTGTTCCTCTTATACCTCCCGTAATATTGGTTGTTGTTACTCTCATTATGACCCCTCCTATCACATCTCAATTTATCCCACCATAATAACTTATGTCTTCTATCCAAAATCTAGTTTTATCTATCCCCACATCTATACCTCCTGTCAATACGAGTTCTATTGCTAGTACTCACCCCTTTTCAAAAAAAGCATCCATTGCCCCTGTTTCACAATATAACACCATCTCTTCTCAATATATATCAAAACCATCCCAACCTCTTATCAACACTTCCATTCATATTCCTTATCAATAAATCTAACCCTCACAACCCTTACTCTCTCAACATACGTATAGTATTTCAAGTGCCCCTCTTCATCATAATATCCCATTACCATATCACTTATATCAGCAATAAAACCCCCATCCTTATAATCAATCCTTTCCCTCTTCTTTAAACACACAACAACCTCAGAATGATCCCATGCAGGCATTATTAAGCAAAATAATGAGCCTTAAAGCCACCACTATGGGACCTAATAACACTCTCTCATATGAGAAAATTTGCAACAAACCCATCCATCCATTGGTACCTTTTAAATCCTATCCTCGACACTAGGAACTCCAAAAATCCATTAAAGTTTATAGTAAGGAGGACCCACAACAACACATCAAATAATTCTACCACCTATGCTATCTTATCACCCATGACCAGGACCTTATGTTGAGAACATTCCTTATATCCTTAGTTTGACCTTCCCTTTATTGGTATAATAACATCCCACAAAATTCTCTCTTCTCATTCTCACAACTTGAATAGTTTTTCTTAGAACACTTATCAATCAACATTTCTCGTAATATCTCCATCATTAACATCTATGCCATTAAATAATTTAAGGATGATTACCTTATAGATTTCATCACTAAATGGTGAGGGATCATCAAATAACTATCATTCTCTCTTCCACAAACTAAAAATAGTCAAGTATGAACCATGGAATAGAGTGCATCATTGGGTAGTCAAGGTATAATGTGTGTACCAAAGATGTGAAAATGCATAGGAATGTTGACATGAAACACAAAGTGTGAAGTGTAGTAAATAAGCGATAAGTAGACACTAGAGAAAACCAATAGTGATGAATGGGGAGAAAGTGTGATGCCCCCAAGTATGTGAGGGATATAAGAATATATGATGATAGTGAAGAGTGAGCCCCCACCGATATCCGAGGAGATAAAAACATGTGACCATGGTCTAAGATCGGTGGTGTAGGAGAGTAACTATGTGCATGTGAATGAGACCGATGTGGTAAAGGAGGTAGAGAACACCTATAAGAATGGGCTGCCCGAGTAGGGGACTTAGGTTGACGAGGTGGACTAATGGACTAGTGAGGAATACATGGCTGTGATGTAAGCCATTTATGAATTAGAGAGCTAGGTGCAAAGATAGATTTAGACTGGAGAGGTGAAAGATGCATAAATGTCGTGATTGGTGCTAAATAGAGGCAAGAGTGGGATGAGGTAATGGTGTATGTGGTGGAACACCTTTGATGGTGAAAAATTTCTTGTTATTGATGAAATTAAGACATAAGTGAAGTATGGAAGGGATATCCTTAGTAGATCGAGCCAAGGAAGACCTAGGACCATGTCACAACCTTTCATTTCAGATGTAACAAGGAATGGTGTAGACACGAAAGAACCCAACCGTAATGAGAAGAAAAACATGAACGTAAGAATTAGGGATTGGAAATGTGATTTGGGAGGTTGGAAATTTGATAACTGATAGGAGTGTCAAAGAGAAGGCATTGGAAAGGGTAGATGGATGGAACAAAGTATTGTTGAATGTATAAGTACTACTAGAATAATTAATATGTAGAAAATTAGAGGAAAACATAACATGGTAATCATTATCTAAGAATGTGATAATTAGTGGTGGCATATTGACATTAATAATAAGAAAAAAGTGGCCCTGATGAAGGAGGAACAACATGATATGTATGGTTTGTAGATGAATAAGTAGATAGCTTTTTGTGCTTGGGAAATGGGTAATTGAATATTAAGCTTTTGATTATCATTGACTGACTTAGTAGTAGTTGGCCCGTGAAGCTCAATGAAATTATTGTCAATAATATCTTGAATAAGATTTTTGAGCTTAAAGAAGTGATTGGTAGAATTCCCATTGCATTGGTGATAGTCACAGTGTACATTTTCATCGTAATTATGGCCATGTGGGCAAGAAGGATTGAGATTGAGAAGTGGAGGAAGACTAATGAGATTGCTTTCGATAATCTGTAGTAAAAGGAAATGAGGTGCATAAGGTAGCCTAATGAAATTGCACCTCGTTGATTGTAATTGAAGCATGGTGGGTGTAGAAACAACGTTGACAATGGTTTTAGCTTCAATAGGCTTAGTATATAGTTTAAAGGTGGATTTATATTGAAACTTATTAGAGGATGAGTATGAAGAAGTATAACAATACATCCATTTTCTCATAGATAGAATTTTTATTTCATGCAATTTGAGTGTATGTCATAATTGATCAAAGGAAGGATAAGTCTTGAAAATGAAATTCTCTTGGAGTGGAGGAAAAATAATTTGAATGAATAGATCTTACAATTCTAAATCTGCTAGGACATTGGTCATTTTGGAAAGATTGTTCTTATAACTCAATACATAATTGGCAAAATGTTCATTAGATATTTGTTTTATTTTGGTAAGTTATGGATAAGATATCTCAATGTCAATATTCATAGAAAAAGGAGAAAGGAAAGCATCGGCTAAGGATGTATAAGAGGTTATTGAATAGATGACTAGATCATAGAATTGTTGCATAACATAATCATGTAAGATTTAAGGGAATAATTTATCCAACAATGTAAGATAACCAACATAGTAAATACATGCAATGTGAAAGGATCAAAGGTTCTCCCGAGGGTTGCTATGGCCATTAAATGTGGGAATATTTTCTGTAATGAAGTTAGGAGGAAACAACTAATAGAAAATTACTAGAGAAAAAGGGATATGAAGGAGAAGTGATGAATATAGAGATGCAGAGAAAGATGAAGAGGCTTGTTATAATTGGAAATTTTGAGTTTTCAAACCATGGTACAAAGAGGCTAGGTCATGAATGCCCGAATAAGAGACAATTTATGTATGGGAAGTATTGGGAGGAGGGAGGGGCGGTAGTTATAACAATAGAAATAAGAATGGTGGAGGGTGGTGTGGAGGCCATGGCGGCCAAGGAGGAACCCACGAGAGGGAGAGTGGTAGCATCTCAAGAATTTTTAGAAGTGAGTAAATAATTTAGAACATGTAGAATATGTGTAGGGTTGGTGCGTAAAGTAGAATGGAAATTAGTGAGCTTGTCAAGTTGTTCTTAATCAACATTAGTGTCCTCATCATATGATTATTCACTATCAAAAGTTTCAATGTTTTTAAGAGGAATGTTGGTTGAGTTAATCAAGGGATTATTAGATTCATCCATTGGTTTATAGAACTTACAGATAGATGGAGGATGCTCAATGTGTGTAAGGGGAAATAAACAACCAATATGAGTGACAGCATAAAAATAAATCCTTGAAGAAAGGTAGGGTTCAAGTGAATGGGTTCACCAAATGATTTAATATAAATTGAATTAAACCTTATTTTAGAGTAACTACAATAAAAATCATATATAGGTGATAAAATACAACAAAACACAAGCAATAAGCATTTAAATATATGAAAACCTAAGAAAATGAGAGAAGGAAGGTGAATTAGCTAATTCCATGTAACTTGGGAGTAATCTAAACCAAGTAACTACTGAAATAGGTGGTAAAAAATGTCGTGAAGGCTCACTAAGGCTTACGGAACTTAGAACCGTGCATGATAGAAGTGCCCATGGGAGGATAAGAATACTTCGGTGTGCTAGTGGTTGAACTAGGCACTAGTGTCCACTTAGATGCTCAGGGTTATAGTCTTTTTGGCCTAGAAGAAATTCATTGTTGATATTCTTTTATCGCTCTAGTTTCTCTATAATGTCATTGGTCATACCTATAATCTAAAAAATAGATGTCTACCCACACATGTCCAAAAAACACATCAAATCTAATAAAAATATACATAATGTGGAGTCGATCGACCCTATTGTCACCCAAAGAGTGAACTTATGACCTAGCATTACACTACATCTTAGAATCCATGTAGTTATTTGTGTATGTGTGTGTAATGATGCCCCAAGTTTCCCTTTTACAAGTTACACTATGATAGCAAGATAGATATAGATTTATCCAAGTATGCAAGATTTGTGTGATGGAAGAAAATGAATTTCCCCTCCTATATTGTGTATGTAGATCAATGCATTCCTTTGTCCCTTATATGAATGTGTTATTTGTATGCTTTGTAATTCTCTCATGCCTTTGTGCAAACTTATATGATGATAGATAATTCTTATAGTGCTTGGACCTTGATTTAGAAGAAGTAACTAAGTATATATGATTCTCTTGTTTGAATTTTGTAATTGACAACTGAAAGGCTGATCCAAATTACTAAAAGGTGACCAATAAGTAAAAGAGACCCAAAAGAATAAGAATGAGATAATGATGTATAGGGGTGCCTAGAAGGGACAAGATCTCCTGACACTTATGTCCTACTTGGATGTTAGTTTCGAGGCCATAAAAGATAAATTAGTAAAGTTCTGACAGAGTTGTAAGGTATGTAAGGTCAATAAAAGTGCAAGAGATAAAGAAAAATACCCAAAATGAGTTGTCAACCACTAGTTTTCTTGCTTAGGAATAATGTATACATTAGTATGCTTTAGGACCTAGAAATGTACCCAAGTGCATAGATTTTGTGTCTACAACATGACAATATGTTTGATTATTATGATGTTGACTATGGAGTCTCTTCTTTCCTCATTTGTAGAAGAAGACATTTTCAATGAGGAAATGGTGAAAAAAATGTACTTGGATCTCTTACGATTGTTTCAATCCAAGAATGGGATATCATTGTCACAAAAGTAAACTATGAAGCTTCAGAATTCATGAGGAGAAAGGATACCGAGGTACCCAAAGCCATTAAATAAGTCATCACAAGTTCACTTGGTGCTAGTTTCACATCAATGTTTTTGAACACTTATTCAGTACTTTGGATTTTTCTTGCATCTCATAGAAGGAGGAGGTTTTACGAAAATGTTTTGGTATAACAAGAGGTCAAATGCACACAATTTTATCTACATATTAATAATATTACCTAGAGGAGAAGACATTTCAATGAGGAGTAGATGATAAAAAGGGTGTCCAAGTATCCTTATTATGTTTCCATAAAAAAAGGAGACAACTTTGTCATGAAGGTGAATTTTAGAGCCATGAAGGATAATGGGATGATCTCCATGTCCTAACTCTAACTTTATGTTCAAAGAGAATCATCATGTTTGCAAGAATGGTCAACCATCTCAAGTTCACTTGGTGCATTTCACCTAGTAATGTTTTTTTGAACACTCATTTAGTTCCTTAGAATGCGTATATATATATCACAAGAAGAAACATCTATAATCATCAATGTTCTAATTCAATAGGTGGTTGAGGGAAAATAACTTCATTCAAGATTCATCAAAAGTAGTATTCTTTGTCAAAACGATGTTTTCCAATCTCTGGATCATCACTTATCAATCTTCTTCTCTTTCCTCCCTCTCCCTCTCTAACATTATATTCCTTCATTGAGAATGTACTTTTTCACTTTTTCATCTTATTCAATTAAGTGGATTAATGTTTCAATTTAAAAGTCCCTTTTAAAAAATAATAAAGGGACTTAGTTCATTCTTAGGGAATTTAAAAATTCACATGGTGGCGAGACAAAAAAATTCATATGGGGAAGAGGAAGAATCACTTTGTAATGTTATAAATTAGAATGGCTTATCCATTCCGAAGGGTTAGAAATTTTTCATTTTTGTAAATTGTTGGATTTCACTACTATTACAAGCAATAAAAACTACATTTCTTCTATATCTTTTTCTATGTTCCTCCATCCTCTCTACTTTCCAAATTTGTAAGCATTGTAATCTTATACAACCAAGAGGGAACTTTGTGTCTTTGGTTGATGAATTCATATAACTTTTTGTCTCAAATATTTTATCCTTACTATTGTTTGCAAGGTCGAATTCTTCTAATTGAATGTGGACCTACTTTGGCTATTGTTGGTGAGAATATGCTAGTTCCTACTCACAACATTATCCTTCTCTCCTTATTTCTCATACTCCCCTTTACCCCTTTCCCAAGAAAATTCCTCACTTGTATATTGTACAAGAAATTTTCAATATGTTTAGTGGAATATTATTTATGATCCATTACCTAATGGACACCCCACAGTTTTAGTTACTTTACATTCAATAATGGGAGACTCCCCATACCAAAGAAGGAGGGGCCTATCCTCGTGACCGTTGGTAGAAATCAATAATTTATACTACAACAAATTATTTCACAAACATTTTTTTTCGCAACTCTACTGAGGAAGATATGTCATTTGTGTACCCTTGAAATTTCTTTGAAAATACAAAAAATAGATATTTAAGAATTACAAAAAATCATAAATCAGAAACTCATTGCCAAAAATTCACTTTTGATTTTTTTATAAAATTGATCTTTTGAGGATGCAAATTTCCATTTACATATTGGAAAATATTTTACAAAATGGCACAAGAAAGATTCACTAGAGAAGACCAAACAAGTGATACTTTTGTATTTCACAATCCCACATTCAAGTTGTAGGAACAAGATGATTTCATAATTTCTCCCACATGGATTCCTTGCAAGCACTCAATTCTTGACTTCTTAGCTCGATTTCATCTCCACAAGATCCTCAACCATTGAACACTATTCCTATAGAAATGGCTACACCTATGCAATGAGGACAAAACATTGGTCAGCTAGCATTGATTCCTCCACTTCATGATGTTATGTAACTTGGGATATGATATTATAATATATATTGTTTGATGGAGATGTTGACATTTGACACACCCCCTTGATTACTTATATTTTATATCATATGGGGTCACATAGAACTAGTTATATTAGGTAACGAGTTAGCCTACATTGGGATTAGGTATTACCCATACATTAAGAGTAATGTATATTTATATAAAGGATATGGGTATAATTATGAGTTATTCCATGGATGTATGAGTTGATTCTTCTACTTGGTAGAGATATATTGGAGGTGTCCCCTCGAAGTGGATTCCCATCTTAAGATATTGTAGAGTTACTCCTTCCTTAAGGAGAATTGTATGGTGTTTCCTACCTTAATGGTATTTTTATGAATATATTGAATACTTGGACACCAGGCCCACAAATATCTCGTGTTGTGTTATTTTTTTCATATTATTCATCTTGCTCATTTATTATACGTAAAGATATTATCAAATGGTATCGAGCATCAATATGGGAAATTTGTGGGGTAAAACCCTAATGTTGGTGATTTTTCTATTTGTTGAGATCAAAATTTAATTTTTCATATATATTTTGTGTGAAATGGAAAAAAAATCAAAGAACATTCCCTCTAAATTTCATATTTTGTGAAAGATATGCCAATTTTAGGGTTAAAACCCTCATTTTCATGTTTCATCTATATCTTCCAAATTGTGGTGAATTATTTATTGATTTTTATTTGAGGTGAATACATTTCCAAGATTTACCCTAAAAATTTCATAAAGTTTGTCCTATTTTAAGTGAATTATCATAGTTTTATGTTTTTTCAAAAATTCACTCAATAATCCGAAATATTAGGAAATTTTAAATTTTGTTTACATTTTTGGAAAGGTCTTAAAAATGTTATTGGGGTATATGTTTTGTATTTTATAATTTTTGGCTGACCTCTAACCAAAAGTGGTAGGAAAAGTTTTGATCAAAATGGACTATTCTTAAAAGCCCAGTGTTTTATGGATCTGTTGTCACAAAATCACTACACCCCCGAATGGCACGACAATGAATCACGACATTCAAGCAGATAGTGACACATGGGATCACCTCTCGATTCGAGAGTGACCAAGCCTTTTGGTAACTTATTTCCTTTTAACTGGATGATATGATCACCATAAGATTCCTTAAATTTATTATGATGTTTGACTGAGAACTTTTCTACTTGTTGTAGAAAAAGGACAATTTGTTCGTGGTTGTCGAACACTTTCCAACTACTCACATTGTCGGGTAATGCAGATGAATTACCATTTTGACAATTTATCTTCTTTCCTCCATGATATCAATAGGTATGTCATATTGTGAGAACACCATGGCTAGCCTATCAACATATTGATTCTCGACTTCGGGAATTCCATGAATTCCAAAAGCCTCAAAATCTTCAATTAGATCCCAAACTCGATTTTTGTATGATCTTAGAAGATCATTCTTGGATGTGCTGCATGCATTACTTGATGAACAACCAATTCACTATCTCCAAACACACGTCGAGCCTTGATTCCCCTCTTTTGAGCCAGCTGGATCCCTTGCACTAGGGCTTCGTACTCAACAACATTTTTGGTGCAACTAAACTGCAATCGGAAGGATGAGAAATATTTATCTCCTTTTGGAGAGATCAACATAACTCCTACATCACATTTATTTTTGCTCCTTAAGCCATGAAATAAAAGTTTCCATAGTCCCTTAGAATCACTAGGCACTTTGACCAATTTTGGTACAATCGCACCTTCCTCATGTACATAGTATGTTCCCAATCCAGTCTCTTCTAAAAATAGTATACTAGACTCTTCATTTTCTAGCAAATCATCATATGGGTCATATTGGTGATCTGTACTTACTTCATCAAGGACTGTGTCAAGAACCTCCTCTATGAGAGTAGTCATTTTGTGGTCTACATCTTCCTCTTCAAGTTCACCAATGGCATAATTTCCATTTACGGGCTTGACTGTGTATGGTTCCACATGGTTGTGGAAAATGGGTTCAGATTATTATAGTCACCTTCGTCTTGCACCGAGTTCTCAAAATCATGTGTAATAAGTCTATTGATAAATAACCACCCATTTTGGCGGTGAAGTCTCATGATAAGAAAATGGAAAAGAGAGGAGGGAGATCGGTGACCGATATGTCCTGCGTGAATGAAAAACTGGGACATGTGTGGACGGTGAGTTGTAGCCCTTTAATGATCCCAATAGTCTTGACTAACATGCCATCTAACTAAACTAATCCTTTTGAAATTTGGGTATATGAAATCCCCAATACGTCCACAATCTCTTTAGGCATGACATGACAACTATCGCCCTTAATCGATCATGCAATTGTGAACCAAATGATCACCGATGATTAGAGAGATATAAAATGGCAGCGGCTTATTTTCTTTGGGAATCCTTTTTGTCTCTGGTTGACATAGACTAGTTGATATGGATGCCCCATGACTTGATGGTCTATCAGTAGTGCCAAAACTATTTAAAGCTTCTCGTAGAAAATTCCACTGAGATGGTATCGAAAGCGCATCCCACATGGTAACACTCAAATTAGTATTTTTCATCTACTCTACGATACTAAATGGTATTGCCCCTACCTTGCTGATGCTCTTCTGGGCATTAGTATCTTCTCTTGGAAAATGTCTATTCGGCACCGTCATAACTGTAGGTCCATTACTCTTTGGAGATTGGCTTGTGGATACTTCCGGTGATTTCCTCCCTGCATCTTTATCTATCACTTGGTTGTGTTTGAGGATGTGAAGTAGATGCTTGGTCAAATTTAGAAATTTGTGGTTCTATTGCCCTCTTTTTGGAACGCGTATTTGAAGCCACCGAGGAGGCATCGACACTTAGTCCACAAAAATCATCAGATTGCCAATTTACTAATGTGGTTTCTTCAGTGAGTGGAGTTTGATTATCTTGGGTTATTATCTCAACTACTGATTCTGATGGGCTGGATATACTTTGGACCATGAGAGCCTGACTCAAAACTCCATTTGGGAAGAGATTTTGATTGTGGGGTTGGGAACAAGGATAACACCATTCATAATCTTGGATGAGATTGTTTTGAATGGGAACTATGGCTCTAGAAGAACTGGTAGTAGAAGGATTTCAGGAATTCAAAGGTTTAATATTGGTAGCTTGGCTTATGGTTTGGCTTTTTCACTGGCTATTTCCTTGAAAATAATAATGATTTGTTTGATATTGAGGTTGGAAGGGGTGAATATACTGAGATTGCTGCCTCTTCATTTCCACAAATTCATTCCTAAAAGTTTGCAATAGTGACTTCACCTCAGCTAGGTCATTAGCAAGGTTGGACGAAGGAATGGTTGTTGAATTTGAAGATGTTGGAATTAGTGTAAGAGCTGGTTGTTGGCCTGTGAGTTTTGCAAACATAGGAATAGGAGGCTGAGGGGAAATTTTACCTTCTTGAATTAGGAAATTCTCATTGTGACTATAATTTCATAGACGTCAAGAAAACTATTGCCTCCCATTAATTCAATCAGATGGTAATATCACTCTATAATGCTCACAAATAATATAGGAAAGTGCTTTGTGGAGATGGGCGTATAAGAGTCGGGATCTGCTTTCCAAGTTTTGTCAAAGTGAATATTGAAATCATTCATATATTCTTGAGGAGATTTTTGATGGTATGGAATTGTTCTACAAGGGATAAATGATCACTTTTGTCTTTGAACTGATTACAAAGCTTGGTGTACAACTCATTCCATGTAGTAATCGAACCAGTGTTTAAGCTCCCAAACCATTGAAGTGCCCTTCCTTTAAAAGAAGTGGCAAGAAGTCGAACTCGCTATGTTATCTTTTATGATACTGTGAACTACGCAAATTATTGCTACATCCAGTATGTGTTCTGAGGGGAAATATTAGTTTCACCATTAAAAAATGGAAAAATTTTAAGGGCGATTGCTGGTATAGCATCTCTCTGCGCCAACTACAAGGGGTTGCTAGCATTAAAAGGAGGAAAAGTATTTGCTGCCATTGTGAATCTATGTGGATTATGCCTTGGTAGAGGAAAACGTCCGTCAGGTGGAGTTGAATGCCCCCTATGAGGAAAATCCGTAGGTGTGGCGACTAAAGGACTTCTGCCTCTTCTTCTTGGAGGGGATAATGAAAGCTCTGTATACTGATAATTTCCCTACCTTCGAGAAGATCTTGTATGAATCCTTTGCATAAGTTGATATACTAAACTTTGAAATCTAGAGATATGAAGTTGTGTACTTAGATTGATAAAGATGATAAGAGAAGTACTAACTCAATCCCACCGTGTGCATGCCAAAAACTATTCTCACAAAATCACCGCACCCCCTTGAATGGCCTCGACGATGAATCATGACATTCGGTGTGATAGTGACACATGAGATCACCTCTCAAGCATGGGACTTGGGTTTGAGGTGAACCTCCGAGAGAAGGCCGACTTCCTTTGTTTAAACTAGGTGTTATGACTCTTTCCGAGATTAAGGAGAAATTGCAAAGAGATAAATCCTAAACTAGAAGTGGTGATGCACCAAAGAGCAGGGGAAGTTCAATTTTGGAAGGGTTATGTGAGTGAGATGATAGCATCCTAAATCACTTTCACCTATTATAAATAAAAGGGTACGAGTACCAAAACTAGAAACACACGTTCTTTTTGGAACTTATACAAAAGAGAAAGAACACGATTTGTTTTTAGATGCACATATAACTTTATTGGAAATATTAACACAACAACATTTAAAACACTCAATTTACAAAAAATAAAGATAATGTAACCTCCAATCAATAAAGCAGGAGAAATACAATCACATCTGGAGAGAAAATAATCTCATCACTTAATCTTTGCATACAGTGAATAATTTAAAGTAAAGGCAAGTTACTCAAACATACTAAGGAATCACATTCACAAATCATGTAATAAATAATTATTTCACACAATAATTCATACTTTCAAATGGTAGAGTGTAATTCTAAATAAAATTAAAAAGGAATTCACAAATATATGAAAATACTTTCCAAGATTGAAGAGTAAAATCACCAAAATCTTGAAAAATTGTATCCCATGAACTCTAAGCATTCATCATTTACAATTTCTTTAGGTGAGCCACTACACACTAGGCCCTTAACTAACATTTTACTAAAAATAGAAATGTCATTAAATTAAGGGAACAAGCTCCCATGAAAATAGCAAAACTGTTGCAAGGGTTTGACCGAGTCAACCCTACAACTCTGACCGATATGGAGCTCAAGTTTTCCTTCCATGCTATTCAACCCCGATTTGGCTCTCGAAAATTGTTCACCTTTTTTGAGCTCTTCTTGGCTTTCCTTCCATACCACTAGTCTTTGATTGTATTCAAAAAAATGCTTGATTATTCCTTGGATTTCTTCATCTTTAGGCCCACATGCGTAGTGACTTACTACATCTGCTGTCTTGATCCTTCTAGTAATTCAGGTGGGTATTCTCTTCAGTTTGAATGTGACCTTGGACATCCTTCCAATGAAGTTCTGGCACAAGACAATTCGATCAATGGAATCAGAATTGAAATTCCTTGTGACATCGTCATCCCTCTTTACCAAGTCTTTAAATTTTAATTGAATCTGTTCTTTAGGGAGGGCATCGATATTCTCATTGAAGAATTTACAATGAGCAATATCAAATTATTCTTGATATGTCATTCAAGGTGTCTGTGATTTCTAATCGCTTGTCATCCAACTTTTTAATCAAGTCTTGTAACACTTGGCACTTGAACTCCATAGCCTTCTGATATTCAAACAACTTTGAAGTATCATCAATCACCCCTTCTTGAAGAAGCAAGTCAGAATCCACTACCCTAACTTCTTCCCATGTTGCTAGATTTAGATTTAGATTGTTTCTTTCCTCAGAGAAAGCCTCATCCATCTTTTGAATAGTTATCTTTGCCTCCTGCAAATCATTATAGATTTCCACAGCTTCCTTGATCAAAGGATTTTCCTCCTGTAGTATTCATTTGATCCACCCATTTACTGATCTCCCTTTCTAGCCAAGTTTCTCAAGCTCGTGATAGGAGAAGTCATCAATAGAAGCTGAAACTACTAAGGCTGTAGTAGATGAGGACTCAGTAGATGAAATGGGCTATGTAACTCTCCGTAACAAAGATGTGAGCTGCTCAACCTTAGCCTTTAGTTCATCCTTTGTAGCTTTATCCTTGTCATATTTCACCATCGGGGCCTTAGATAAGTGTGAACATCCTATTTGGCCCCCTCATGAGTGGCCTTTCCTAATGAAAATCTTGAAATATGATAATCTACAGCCGTGATTGTTTCCTTGGTTTTTCCCTTGGCAGGGGTGGTGACCTCTATCACCCATTCTCTTGATGAATTTACTGTCAAATTTGACATGGTCCTTGGTCTTTTGGCCTGCCTTTTAGGTGTTTTCTCCAAGATGCTGAGATCCATGACATCTCCTAGAGGCACCTTATTTTTCTGCTTGGGGGTTTTCCTGAATAACCACTCTGAATAGCTAATAATGAAGAAGATGGAGTGGTAGGTGTGATACTTAAGGTCTAAGTTGAGGAAAGGGTACTAGGAACATTCATGGGTGTCTAGATAGAGGTGGCAATGATGGATGGGGTGATTGATAATACAGTAGTGGGAATTGATACAGTAGTATTGGAAGAAGGAATGGTAGGAAAAGGAAGTGACAAAGGAAGTGGAGGAGGGAAAGGTGATCCAATGTTCTCTCCATCTAAGAGAGTTGGAAGGGATGAGAATACTCGGGCCATAGAAGGATATGGGAAAGATGAAATGCTAGTAGAAGTGGGAGGAACTGATGGAGGAAGGGATGATGGAAGAGAAGAAGGAAGTGATGAACCTTGCAAACAATCAAGAGAATCGCTGACCACAATTACATCCGCCCCAGTCTTGGCTGTAGGTATTTCCTGAGAAATAGGAGTTTGAGGAAGAGATGAACTTCCAACAACAAATGAAATTTTTCTTGGTACTATGGGGGTCTTCTGAATCGACCACTTTCCCTTTATGGGTAATGTTGGGCTTAAGACTGGTGGGTCTGCTATACTTATAACCTGCTCAACTCCCTTGGGTTTGATCCCCAAAGTGGCTAACAACCTATAGGTACTTTGAAGGATGGGACCCACTATATCCTTTGTATTGGAGAATTCTTCTTGATACCAATCAATCCATGGAAGTGGTTGATCGAAATACCTTTGGTCTTATATGCTTCATTCAATACTTCACCGTCATCTTGCAAATCTGCTAGAGATCTCAACTATCCCATACTGGTGAATTTCATCTACGTCCAATCTTTCATAATCTCTTTGTCGGATGATATACTCATCCCGACAATGAATCCAGATGTCTTCTAGCTGAGATGTGTGGGAAGTTGAATGTCCTATCTCACCAAACTTTCTTAAGTAGTTGAAGTTGGTTCTTGGATGAAAATTCCACAGGGTTACCTCAACCATCTCTACATCTACGTTCTTATCTTTGTGAATATTTTGACAAGAATACCTACCAATCGAAACTAGAAAATGCACTCCTGCCTTGTGGCACTTATTTTAGATCCGATGGTAATCAAATAGTTGTCGAACCAGCTCCAGTAGAACCCATTTATTTGTAGGAAACCTTGGCAATTTTCTAGGGGCACCAACGAAACCCAGAATTTGAATGTAGGTGAAAGTGGGAAATTGGAGATAGATAGCTCCCCATTCCCATACTTCTTTGAAGGCCTCATCAGAAATTCTCTAATTGTATAACTCTTTGTCAAAGTGGTAGCGGATGACTACGAAGAAAGCATCGTTGACCCATCAAAAGTGCTTGCACCCTCACTCAGAGTGAGCTAGGGATAGAAATCATAAATTTGGGATGTGTTGTGAACCCCTTGGTATTTAGTCCAGGAAAATCTCCCATAGCAGTGGCAGCATAGACCAGGAATGATGTCATGTAAAATGAGTTTGTGGTTGACACTCTACCTAGCTGATAGTAGATGGAGCTACTAATATTCTCTCCCCACCTGATAAGCTCCTTGTTCTTCTTGATAGTGGTAATTTATAAAAACATCCACTCTTGGAATTCCTTGGCATGGGGAGGCCCGAGACTCGGTGAGTAATAAGATTATGTCATTGACTTCTTGGATGAATTCTTCCCTATAAAGGTTTTTGGTAACTTGGCCATGCTCTTAGCCAAATAGCTTTTGGTGGAAATCTTAGTACACGAATCGACATCATTGTTCCAATGTTCTACTGCAGATTTCGGGTGAAATGGTGGCATAGTTTGGAATGTCAGGTAGTATGAGAAGATCTTCAAAGAAATCAGGATCTAGGTGAATGACCACCTTGTCATCATCATCCTTAATTGACATAGAATCTGCATCGAAGTGGGCAACTGCAGCTAGAACGAACTCGGGACAATGCATTGAAGCAGGAAAACTAGCCGCAAGGACAAGCCCGCTATCATAAATTGCCTACATCCATGGCTTCTTGTTAGGAGCCTTCACTCTACTCTAGAAATCTGGGAAGTCGATCTGACCTAAGTCAGTATTCCCTATGTTACCTAGGTTGGAGGTTATTAAAGACTGAGGAGAAACTCCAAGGAATGAATATTTCATCTTCTCTTTATCTTTTGAAGTAGAAGTAGACATGAAGTTCTGATTTTGGATGCCAAAGAAGAAAAACTCTGAAAGTCTACAGGATGGAAATCTTTGAAAAAAATGTCTAAAACTAGGATCTCTCAAATTCTAAAATGCAAAGCTCCAAAAGTCCGAAAAGAAAAAATGCCGAAAGAAATCCCGAAACGAGAGTGTCCAAAATTTTGAAGTGAAAACCTCTAAAATAAAGTTTCGTGAAATGCGTTTCCCTGAAATTCCAAAGTGAATTTCTCTGAAAATGTTTACTCCCGAAGTGCATTTCCCGAAACCATGAAGTGAATTTCTCCAAAGGAACTCTCCAAAAATGTTTTCTCTGAAATGGGATTCTCTGAAATGATTTTTCTCAAAACTCCTTCCTCCTGAAGTGGCAGTCTCCAAAGACACTTCCTCCGAAATGGTAGTCTTCGAAATGATTTCTCCCGAAATCTTACAACGATTCCTGAAATTTTGAAGTAAAGTAATCTTCTTTGAATTGAGTTTTCCTAAAGTACAACTAGCAATTCTACGAGAACTCGAGATCTACCTAGAGATGATTTTGTAAACAACTTGAGAAACTGAGGATAACTAAAAAATGAGAACATGGTGAGTAGGAAGTCCATTATTGAAAAAACCGAAGAAACAAAAAGGAAAAAAAAATGAAAATGGGAGACGAGAACAAAAATAAAATATAAAACCAAAAAGAAAGAACACAATTAACATGCCTTGAAAAGGACGTTGAAAATGACAAAAAAATGGATGTCGAGATCATTTTGTCAGTGAAAATGACCATAGAAAATTGATTTTAAATAGAAAAACCTAGCATTTATGGAAAAATCCAATCTGTGACGATGTTGGTGAAGAAATAAATGCTCAAGAAAAATTTGAAGTTCTAAACCCGAAAACCCGAAACTCTAAAAAATTCAGAAAAATTCAAGATTTTAGACTTCGGAAAAAATGAAGCCAAAACACCAAAAGTCAAATGAAAGCTCTAAATTCCAAAAACCCAAAATTTTAGAATTTCAGACTTTCAAACTCCGAGAAACTTCCAAAATGAAAACTCTGAAAATCTGAAAATTTCACTATTAGACTCTAAGACTTGGAAATTCATTGTACAGGGGATCTCTAATTTTTTTTTCCGACCTCATTTGACTTATCTTTCAGGGTAAGTTAAATTGCTAACATTTTTGGTGACTTCCAGGAAAACTTGCTTACTAAGCTTTTAGACCAAAAGAGCCTTAAGAAAAACATTGGGCAAAGGAGTTCCTAAACAACAAAACAAAATAAGAAAAATAAGCAAAAAAATGGATGAACGATGTGCAAAGCACTTGGAGGAAAGACAAAATACTATATAGGGTGGAACAATCTCAAAAGCAAGCCTTGAGATGTATCCCATTCACATGAATGGGTAATTATTCTCCGTTGATTCTAGATAGATGAAAATAATTCACCAACTTGTGACAATATAGGGCCCACTCCGTGAGGGCATCAAACTTGGCATTCCCGCCTGGTTTAGCTCGGTCTTCATTCCACTTAAGGACTAACTATCCTTCCCTGAATGATCTATCTGAAGTTTTCTTATCAAAGGATTTCTTGACTTGGGTCTGGTGATGTGTGAACATATGCATAGCTGTATTCTGAGTCTCTTCTAATTCCATGAGTTTAGCAAATATCACTGTAAAGGCATCATCTTCCATAACCTCAAGCTGATAGGCCAAGTCTAAGGAAGGTACTTCCAACAAAAGGTGAAACCCCAATGGCCTTCTTAGGCATTATTTGTTCAGCCCATAGAGCGACCTTAAGCTAAGTATGCCAGGTCATTTTATTTTCTTCCATTGTGTGCTTGATGATCCTTATTAAATTCTTGTTACTAGATTCAGCCAACCTGTTTCCTTGCGGGTAGTAGTTGGACGAATTCTTGAGGTAGACCCTATTCTTGATTGTCCATTCACTTACCTTCATCCCAAGGAATGCCAATGGTGCATTGTCAGAGATAACAGTAAATGGAATACCGAATCTTGTCATGATATTTTCTAAAAATTCAAGAACAACCTTTTCATTGCTTTCCTTCAAAGCCACTGCTTCTGTCTAGCGAGTGAAATAATCTGTAGTAGTAAGAACCCATTTATGCCCTTCACTGGATGGAGGATTAATCATACCAATAAAGTCCAATCCCCACTAAACAAAAGGTTGATCTACCTGAATGGGATGCAACAGAAGTGCTGCCAACCTCTATTTACCCATAAAGAGAGCACATTCCTTACATTTTCTTACCCAAAAGTGAGCATCTTTGAACAAGTCTGGCCAGTGATAACGCCCACATGATCTTGGTAGCCATCGTTCATTTAAATAATGCCCTCCCGAAAGGCCATTGTGAAACTCCTCCAATATCTTGCTTACCTGTTTTGGCTTGATGCAACGTAGGAGGATGCCATTCAAATCCTTTCGAAAGAGAACATTATCCACCACAATGTATGGAATAGATTGGAGGCAGAAAGTGCATCATTGAACCTTATCCATATTTGGAGGATATACCCCAAAGAGGAGGAAATTTTGCATCTTAGTCAACCAATCAACTTGATCATTTTCACTATCAGTATTGAGGAATGCAACATCTTTTCCTCTTTAGTTTCTATGTCTACAGCCAACTGTTGGCATAACCCCTTTCCTCTGATAAGCTTAGTGAATTTGATGTGTACATTGTAATCCATTACTTTTGTGATCCACCTAGCGCATTTCTCATTCATTTCTTTATTCAACAAAAATTCTTTAACAGTGGGGTGAGAAACCATCAAATGCACCTTTTTATTGGACAACATGTGCCTGTATTTTTTCAGAGCTTAAATGACTGCAAAGACCCGTTTTTCGATGAACAAATATTTGAGCTCGTACTCCTTAAGATACTGACTAAAGAAGGAAATTGGCTACTCCATCAGATCATCATTTTGTTGAGTTAGAATCCTTGAAATGCTTTCCTACCCTGCAAAGACGTAGAGAATGAAGTCTTTATCAAACTTAGGATTCACTAGTGTGGGTGCTTGTGAAATGGCTGTTTTGATAGCCTCAAACTTTCTCTTCCTTACTTTGTCCATGAAAATGTAATATTCTTTTTTAACATGGTTGTAAGTGGCTTGGCCATTGTTGTAAATTGGGGAATGAATCTTCATACAAAATTAATGGTTCCCAGGAAGCTCTAGAGACCCTTCTTGTGACTCGGAAGAGATAGGGACATAATTGACTAGATTCTAGGCTGGATCAATGGACAATCCTTCTGCAGAGATGATATGTCCTAGCAACTTTCCCTCCTGAACTGCAAAAATACACTTTTTAGGATTCAATGAGACCCCAAAGTCTCTACATCTTTGGAAAACCTTTTGTAGATGTGTAATATGATCCTCAACATGCTTGGAATAGATAGGTATGTCATTGAGGTAAACCAAGATAATATTATTGATAAGCCCTTTGAATGCCATATCCATAGCTCTTTGGAAATTAGCCCCTGCATTAGATAGCCCAAATGGCATCTTGTTGTAAGCATAAGTTCCCCATTTAGTAGTAAATGCTATCTTGAATTGATCAGATTTTTGGACTCAAATCTGATTATACCCTGAATATCCATCGAGTAAAGAAAACCTTTGGGCCCCTGATACTATCTAAAGAATCTGTTCCATTGACAATAGAGGGTAGTGATCTTTTAGCGAGGTGTGATTCAAATCCCTGAAGTCCACGCATAATCAAATTTCACCATTCTTCTTTCTTACAGGTACCAGATTGGCCACCCATGATGAATGTTTGATGGGAAAAATTATGCAGGCTTCAATGAGCTTTGTTAGTTCCTTCCACATTAGTGGCTCAATTTGAGGGTTGATCGGCCTCTACTTTTGATGAACTGGCTTAGAACTTGGGTCTAGTTCAATAGTATGTTGTGCTAGGCCTGGATCAAAACCACACAGATCCTTATAACTCCAAGTAAATATGTCATGGTATTCTTGACAAAACTCAGTGAAAGATTTATTTTCTTGATTAGTGCACACTTTTCTAATCTTCAAAATTTATCGCTAGCTACCTCAACCTCCTCAAAATCTTCCTCTTTGATTGTCATGTTAGTGCCCTACCACTTGACCTGATCATCTATGTCAAAAATGGATTCGAGAGTGACCAGGAATTTTGGTAACTTATTTCCTTTCAACTAGATGACTTGATCACCATAGGATTCCTTAAATTTATCCTAATGTTTGACTGCAAACTCTTCTTCTTGTTGTAGGAAGAGGACAATTTGTTCGTCGCTATCGAACACTTGCCAACTACTCACATTGTCGGTACTACAGGATGAACTACCATTTTGATGATTTGTTGTCTTTCCTCCATGATATCAATAGGTATGTCATATTGTGAGCCCACCATGGCCAGCCTATCAGCATCTTGATTCTGACTTCTAGGAATTGCATGAATTCCAAAAGCCTCAAAATCTTCAATTAGATCCCAAACTCAATTTTTGTATGATCTTAGAAGATCATTCTTGGATGCACTGCACATTGTTACTTGATGAACAACCAATTCACTATCTCCAAACACAGTTAGAGCCTTGATTCCCCTCTTTTGAGCCAGCTGGATCCCTTGCACTAGGGCTTCGTACTCAGCAACATTGTTGGTGCAACTAAACTGCAATCGAAAGGATGAGAAATATTTATCTCCTTTTGGAGAGATCAACATAACTCCTGCACCAAATCCATTTTTTATCCTTGAGCCATCAAAGAAAATTCACCATAGTCCCTTGGAATCGCTAGGCGCTTTGACCAATTTTGGAATAATTGCACCTTCCTCATGTACATAGTATGTTCCCTATCCAGTCTCTTCTAAAAACAATAGACCAGACTCTTCATTTTCTAGCAAGTCATCATATGGGTCATATTAGTGATCTGTACTTACTTCATCAAGGACTGTGTCAGGAACCTCCTCTATGAGAGTAGTCGGTTCGTGGTCTATGCCTTCCTCTTCAGGTTCACCAATGGCATAATTTCCATTTACAAGCTTGACTGTGTATGGTTCCACATGGTTGTGGCAAATGGGTTCAGCTCTTATAGTCACCTTCATCTTGTAATGAGTTCTCAAAATCATGTGCGACTAGTCTATTGATAAATAACCACCCATTTTGGTGGTGAAATCTCGTGATAAGCAAATGGAAAAGAGAGGAGGGAGATCGATGACCGATATTTCCTATGTGAATGACAAACTGGGACATGTGTGGATGGTGAGTTGTAGCCCTTTAATGATCCCAATAGTCTTGACTGCCATGCCATCTAACTGAACTACTCCTTTTGAAATTGGGGTATATGAAATCCCCAATACGTCCGTAATTTTTTTAGGCATAATAGAACTACTGGCCCCGGAATAGATCATGTAATTTAGAACTAAATGATTTCCGATGATTAGAGAGATATAAAATGGCAACATGTTATTTTCTCTTAGAATCCCTTTTGTCTCTGGTTGACATAGATTGGTTGATATATGGATGCCCCATGAATCGATGGTCTATCGGTAGTGCCAAAACTATTTAAAGCTTCTTGTAGCAAATTCCGAGATGGTATCGAAAGCGCATCCCACATGGTAATGCTACAATTAATATTTTTCATCTATTCTACGATACTAAATGGTATTTCCCTACCTTACTAATGCTCTTCTGGGCGTTAGTATCTTCTCTTGGAAAATGTCTATTCAAGCACTGTCATAACTATAGTCTGTTACGCTTTAGAGATTGGTTTGTGGATACTTTAGGTGATTTCCTCCCTGCATCTTTATCTCTGTCATTGGTTGTGTTTGAGGATGTGAAGCGAGATGCTTGGCTTTTAGAAATTTGTGGTTCTATTGCGCTCTTTTTGGAACGTGTATTTGAAGATACCAAGGAGGTTTCGAACTTAGTCCGCAAAAATCATCATATTTCCAATTCACTAATGTGGTTTCTTTAGTGAGTGGAGTTTGATAATCTTGGGTTGCTATCTCAACTACTGATTTTGATGGGCTAGATATACTTTAGATCATGAGGGTCCGACTCAAAACTCCATTTGGGTAGAGATTCTAATTGTGGGGTTGGGAACAAGGATAACACCATTCATAATCTTGGATGACATTATTTTGAATGGGAACTATGGCTCTATAAGAATTGGTGGTAGAAGGATTTTGAGAATTCAAAGGTTTAATATTGGTAGCTTGGCTTATGGTTCGGTTTTGTGATAGTCTAGTTCCTTGAAAAGAAGAATGATTTGTTTGATATTGAGGTTCGAAGGGGTGAGTATACTGGGATCTGCTACCTCTTCATTTCCACAAACTTGTTCCCAAAATTTTGCAACAGTGACTTCACCTCGCTAGGTCATTAGCGAGGGGTTGGATGAAGGCATGGTTACTAAATTCAAAGTCACGCTAGAATTGGCATAAGAACTAGCTATTGGCTGTGAGTTCTGTAAACATAGGAATAGGAGGCCGAGGGGAAATTTTACCTGCTTGAATTAGGCAATTCTTAGTTGTGACAACAATTTCATAGATGTCAGGAACAATATTGCCTCCCATCGATTGAATCAGACAAGTAATATCACTATTCAACGCTCACAAATAATATAGGAAAGTGCTTTGTGGAGATGGACGTACAAGAGCCGGGATCCGTTTCCAAGTTTTGTCAAAGTGAAGATTGAAATCACTCATATATTCTTGAGGAGATCTTTTGATGGTATGGAATTGTTCCACAAGGGATAAATGATCACTTTTGTCTTTGAACTACTTGCAAAGCTTGGTGCCCAACTCATTCCATGTAGTAATCGAACCAGTGTTTAAGCTCCTGAACCATTGAAGTGCCCTTCCTTTAAAATAAGTAGCAAGAAGTCAAACTGCTATGTTATCTTCTGTGATACTGTGAACTGCGCAAATGCTTGCTACGTCCAGTATGTGTTCCCAAGGGGAAATATTAGTTTCACCATTAAAAATGGAAAACTTTTAAAGGCAGTTACTAGTATAGTGTCTCTCTGCGCCAATAGCAAGGGGCTGCTAGCATTAAAAGGAGGACAAGTATTTGCTACAATTGTGAATCTACGTGGATTATGCCTATCTAAAGGAAAACATCTATCAAAGTAGTTGAATGCCCCTACGAGGAAAAGTCATAGGTGTGGTGGTGATCAAGGACTTATGCCTCTTCTTCTTAGAGGGGATAATGAAAGCTCTATATACTTGATAATTTCCCTACCTTGGAGAAGATCTTGTATGAATCCTTAAAATAATTTGATATACTTGAACTTTGAAATCTAGAGATATGTATTTTCCGTGATACTTAGATTGATGAATATGAGAAGAGAAGTACCAACTCGGTCCCACCGGCGTGCCAAAAATTGTTGTCACAAAATCACCGCACCCCCGAATGGTTTGACGATGAATCATGACATTCGGTGTGATAGTGACACATGGTATCACCTCTCAAGCTATGGGACTTGGGTTCAAGGTGAACCTTCGGAGAAGGCTGACTTCCTTTGTTTAAACTAGGTGCTTTGAGAATAAGGAGAAATTGCAAAGAGATAAATCCTAAACTAGAAGTGGTGATGCACTAAAGAGCAGGGATGTTCAATTTTGGAAGGGTTATGTGAGTGAGATGCTAGCATCCTAAATCAATTTCACCTATTGTAACTAAAAATGGTACAAGTACCACAAACTAGAAACACACATTCCTTTTTTGAACTTACACAAAAGAGAAAGAACACAATTTGTTTTTAGATACACAGATAGCTTTATTGGAAAAATTAACACAAGCACATTTAAAACACTCACTTTACACAAAATAAATATAATGTAACTTCCAATCAATAGCAGGAGAAATACAATCACAGCTGGAGAGAAAAGAATCTCATCACTTAATCTTGGCATACAAGAAATAATCAAGTAAAGACAAGTTACTCAAACATACTAAGGAATCACATTCACAAAGCATGTAATAAATAATTATTTCACAAAATAATTTAGAGTTTCAAATGGAATAGTGTAATTCTCAATAAAATTAAAAGGGACTTCACAAATATATGAAAATACTCTTTCAAGATTGAAGAGTAAAATCACCAAAATCTCAAAAATTGTGTCCCATGAACTCTAAGCATTCATCTATTTATAAGTTCTTTAGGCTAAGCCACTACAATTTGGGCCCTTAATTAACATTTTAATAAAAATAGAAATGTCATTAAATTAAGGGAACAAGCTCCCATGAAAATAAAAAAATTGTTGCAAGGGTTTGACCGAGTCAACCCTACAACTCTGACCGATCTGGAGCTCGGGTTTGTCCTTCCATTGCTGTTCAACCCTGATTTGGTTCTATAACTTGTTCACCTTTCTCGAGCTCCTCCTGGCTTTCCTTCCATATAGCCAGTCTTTGATTGTATTCAAAAAAATTCTTTATTATTCCTTGGATTTCTTCATCTTTAGGCCCACATGCGTAGTGACTACGCCTCTCTGTCTCGATCTCTCTTGGAATTCAGGCTGGTATTCTCTTCAGTTTGAACATGACCTTGGACATCCTTCTAATGAAATTCTGGCACAAGACCATTTGATCAATGGAATCAGAATTGAAAATCCTTGTGACATCGTCATCCCACTTTACCAAGTCTTTAAAGTTTTCTTGAATTTGTTCTTCAGGGAGGGCATCGATATTCTCATTGAAGAATTTACAATGAGCAATATCAAATTCTTCTGATATGTCATTCAAGGTGTCTATGATTTCTAATCACTTGTCATCCAAATTTTTAATCAATTCTTGTAACACTTGGCACCTAAACACCATAGCCTTTTGATATTCAAACAAATTTGAAGCATCATTAATCACCCCTTCCTGAAGAAGCAAGTCGGAATCCACTGCCCTAACCTCTTCCCATGTTGCTAGATTTAGATTCAGATTGTTTCTTTCCTTAGAGAAAGCCTCATCCATCTTCTGAATAGTTATCTTTGCCTCCTACAAATCATTATAGATTTCCACAGCTTCCTTGATCAAAGGATTTTCTTCCTGTAGTATTCATTCAATCCACCCATTTACTGATCTCCCTTTCTGGCCAAGTTTCTCAAGCTCATGATAAGAGAAGTCATCAATAGAAGCTGAAACTGCTAAGGCCGTAGTAGATGAGGACTCAGTAGATGAAATGGGCTATGTAACTCTCCGTAACAAAGATGTGAGCTACTCGACCTTAGCCTTTAGTTCATCCTTCATAGCTTTATCCTTGTCATATTTCACCATCAGGGCCCCTAGAGTAGTGTGAACATCCTGTTTGGCCCCCTCATGAGTGGCCTTTCCCAATGAAAATATGGAAATATGATAATCTATAGCCATGATTTTTTCCTTGGTTTTTCCTTGGTAGGGGTGGTGACCTCTATCACCCATTCTCTTGACTAATTTACTTGTCAGATTTGACATGGTCCTTGGTCTTTTGGCCTACCTTTTGGGTGTTTGCTCCAAGATGCTGAGATCCATGACATCTCCAAGAGGCACCTTCTTTTTCTGCTTGGGGTTTGCCTAAATAACCACTCTGGAATAGCTGATAATGAAGAATATGGAGTGGTAGGTTTGACACTCAAGTTCTAAGTTGAGGCAAGGTTATTGGGAACATTCATGGGTGTCTGATAGAGGTGGCAATGATGGATGGGGTGATTGATAAGACAGTAGTGGGAATTGATACATCGGTATTGGAAGAAGGAATGACAGGAAAGGAAGTGACAAAGGAAATGGAGGAGGGAAAGGTGATCCAATATTCTCTCCAACCGAGAGAGTTGGAAGGGATGAGAATACTTGGGCCATAGAAGGAGATGGGAAAGATGAAATGCTTGGTAGAAGTGGGAGGAACTGATGGAGGAAGGGATGATGGAAGAGAAGAAGGAAGTGATGAACCTTGTGAACAATCAGGAGAATCACTGACCATAATTACATCCACCCCAGTCTTGGCTATAGGTATTTCCTGAGAAATAGGAGTTTGAGGAAGAGATGAACTTCCAACAACAAATGAAATTTTCCTTGGTACTGTGGGGGTCTTCTGAATCGACCGCTTTCCCTTTGTGGGTACTATTGGGCTTAAGACTAGTGGGGCTGCTGTACTTATAACCTGCTCAACTCCCTTGGGTTTGATCCCAAAAGTAGCCAACCACCTGTAGGTCCTTTGAAGAATGGGACCCACTCTATCTTTTGTATTGGAGCATTCTTCTTGATACCAATCAATCCATGGAAGTGGTTAATCAACAATACCTTTGGTCTTATATTCTTGGTCCAAAACTTCACCGTCATCTTACAAATCTGTGGGTATCTCATCTATCCCATACTGGTGAATTTCATCTACGTCCAATCTTTCATAATCTCTTTTCGGATGATATACTCATCTCAACAATGAATCCATATGTCTTCTAGCTGAGATGTGTGGGAAGTTGAACGTCCTGTCTCACCGAACATTCCCAAGTAGTCAAATTTGGTTCTTGGATGAAAAGTCTTTAGGGTTACCTCACCATCTACACATCTACGTTCTTGGCTTTGTGAATGTTTTGACATGAATACCTACCAATCAAATCCAGAAAATGCACTCCTACCTTGTGGCACTTATTTTGGATCCAATGGTAATCCAACAGTTTCCGAACTAGCTCTAGTAGAACCCATTTATCCATAGGACATCTTGGCAATTTTTTTGAGGCACCAACGAAACCCAAAATTTGAATGTAGGTGAAAGATGAAAATTGGAGATAGATCGCTCCCCATTCCCATACTTCTTTGAAGGCCTCATCGAAAATTCTTCGATTATATAACTCTTTGTCAAAGCGGTAGCAGATGACTACGAAGAAAGCATCGTTGACCCATCAAAAGTGCTTGCACCCCTCACTTAGAGTGACCTGGGGATAGAAATCATAAATTTGGGATGTGCTGTGTAAACCCCCTTGGTATTTAGTCTAGGAAAATCTCCCATAATAGCGGCAGCTGTAGACCAAGAATGATGTCATGTAAAATGAGTTTGTGGTTGAAACTCTACCCATTGATAACAGATGGAGCTACTGATATGCTCTCCCCACTTGATAAGCTCCTTGTTATTTTTGATAGTGGCAATGTATAAAAACATCCACTCTTGGAATTCCTTGGCAGCTGGGAGGCCTGAGACTCGGCTAAGTAATACGATTATGTCATTGACTTCCTTGATGAAGTCTTCCCTATACAAGGTTTTTGGAAACTTGGTCATGCTCTTAGCCAAATATATTTTTATGAAAATATTAGTTCATGAATCAACATCATTGTTCCAATTTTCTACTGCGATTTCGGGTGAAATGGTGGCGTAGTTTGGAATGTCAGGTAGTCTGAGAAGATCTTCAAAGAAATAAGGATCTAAGCAATGACCACCTTGTCATCATCATCCTTAACTAACATAGAATCTGCATCAAAGTGAGTAGTTGCAACTAGAATGAATTCGAGAAATGCATTGAAGCAGAAAAATAGCCGCAAGGACAAGCCCACTATCATAAATTGCCTACATCCATGGCTTCTTGTTAGGAGCCTTCACTCTGCTCCAGAAATCTGGGAAGTCAATCTGACCTAAGTCAGTATCCCCTATGTTACCTAGGTTGGAGGATAGGAAAGACTGAGGAGCAACTCCAAGGAATGAATATTTCATCTTCTCTTTATCTTTCGAAGTAGAAGTAGACATGAAGTTTTGGATTTTAGATGCCGAAGAAGAAAAACTCAAATTCTGTAGGATGGAAATCTCTGAAATCAGGATCTCCGAAAGTTAAAATGCCAAGTTCCGAAAGTCTAAAAAGAAAAAATGCTGAAAGAAATCCTGAAATGAGAGTGTCCAAAATTTTGAAGTGAAAAGCTCTAAAAGAAAGAAAGTTTCTTGAAATGCATTTCCCTGAAACTCCAAAGTGAATTTCTCCAAAGGAACTCCCTAAAAATGTTTTCTCTGAAACCGAAACTCCTTCCTTCAAAGTGGCAGTCTCTAAAGACACTTCCTCCGAAACGTAGTCTCGAAAATGATTTCTCCTAAAATCTTGTAGGAATTCCTAAAATTTCAAAGTAAAGTAATCTCCTTTAAAGTGAGTTTTCCCAAAGTACAACTAGCAATTCTATGAAAACTTGAGATCTACCTCGAGATGATTTTTCAAACAACTTGGGAAACTAGGGATAACTAAAAAGCAAGAACATGGTGAGTAGGAAGTCCATTATCAAAAACACCAAAGAAACAAAAAGGAAAGAAAACGAAAATGGGAGACGAGAACAAAAAGAAAATCTAAAACCAAAAAGAAATAACAAAATTAACATACCTTGAAAAGGATGTTGAAAAAGACAAGGAAAAATGGATGTTAGAGATAGTCATCAGTGAAAATGACCATAGAAAATCGAGTTTAAATAGAAAAACTGCATTTATGGAAAAAATCCGATCCGTATGGGGTTGGTGAAGAAATAAATGCTCAAGAAAACTCCGAAGTTCCGAAACCCGAAAGTCCAAAAATTTGGAAATTCGGGATTTCAGACTTTAGGGAAATTGGAAACAAAATGTGAATTAGCGATGAAAAGTTTTGAATCCCGAAAACCCGAAAGTCCAAAAATTCAGAAATTCGAGATTTTGGACTTCAAAAAAATGAAGCAAAAACACCAAAAGTCGAATGAAAGCTTTGAATTCTGAAAACCCGAAAACCCAAAAATTTCAGAATTTTGGACTTTCAGACTTTGAGGAAACTTCCAAAATGAAAACTCTAAAAATCCAAAAATTTCACTATTAGACTCTAAGACTTGGAAATTCATTGTACAAGGGATCTCTAAAATGTTTTTTTCTGACCTCATTTGACTTATATTTCAGGGGTAAGTTAAATTGCTAACAGGATCATGGTGATGGAAGAATTTTGTGGAGATGGTACAATCAATTGATGCTAGAGAATGGTGGAAAAAATTTGAGATATATTTTCCATCATTAAATATTTGGAGTTTCAAATGGTGGATTAGTGGCCCTAAATGGAGTTCATTTTTTGAATTATAAAAGGAAAGGTCTAATTGGTCTTGGGAGGAATTGGAAAAAATTTTCTTAGATAGATGGGACACAAAAGAAGAAGTGGAGGAGGAGGAAGAAGAATGTAAGGATAATAGTGAGGAAGAAGAAAAATTAGAAAAATGAGAAGAATAATAAGAACAACAAGAAGAAAAAAATTATGTTTAAGAGGCAACACATGTTTCACAAGGAGAGACAACATATCAAGATATGAGTCTAGATAGTGCATCTCCAAGGAAGGAATCTTCAATATTTCAATATGAAGGGCACATCCAAAGGAAAAAGGTATTTATTTCTATAAACCGTAATAAAAATACAACTTCATCAATATGGATGTAGCTCAACATCTACATGTTCAAGGAAAGTATATCAAGGTATCTCAAGTGGATGTTAAGCTAATTCAAGTTTTTAAATATTTAAAGATCTCTATGGATAAATATGTTTTTCATTCAGATTTTTTTCTTTAGATATGGATGGTATGTATATTCTTCTTAGATGACCTTGGTAAGAAAAATTAAGAATAATTAATATTAATATGCAAAATAAATTCATGAAATTATGGTACAAGGGAAGAAAATTACATTGCATGATATCACTATTAACAAGGAAAAAGGTAATGTAAAGATGGAACATGAAGATGAATTTGAAGATGATGAATAATGGAATAAACATGATTAAGTAGGATATGATGAAAAACATGATGAAAATACAAAAATAATTCATCTACTCAAGATAAAAAAGAAATAACAAATAAATGATTTAACAAAAATAGAATTAAATGTTAAATCCTAATTACAGAGTCACATGTGATAAATAAACACTAAACTATAGATTTGACACAAGCAATAAGCCAATAAAATATGAAACCCTAAGTGCAAGAGAGAGTAAATGACTTATATGATATCACAATTTTCTTGGAATTGATTTGGGTGGGAAATTAATGAACAGAAGGGAAGATCATCGTAACTATACACAAGTAGAATTTAGAACTCTCTATGAGCCTGGACTAGGTCGGGGGTGTCTCGGCACTAAAGTCTCGCTTCGGGCACCCGTGACCATAAAAGTGGTTAAAAATTGATTTTTTTGGTATCACACAAGTGTCCTTCATAGTCATTATTAGTCACCTGTATGTCACAATATGATTGTTGAATGTGTCTCAGAACTTGGAAAGAGATGTCCACCTGAAAAACCCTCAAACTACATCAAATCCAAAAAAATGCAATATAGGGATTCAAATTTAACCCAAAAGTCACCTGACCAAGTTAACTTATGACTAAACATCACACTACATCTCAAAATCCATGTAGTTCTTGTGTGTGTGTGTGTGTGTGTGTGTGTGTGTGTGTGAAAGAATCATTCCCTAGGATGCCCTTGTGTAAATACACGTGATAACTGGTAATAACTAGATGTACCATTATAGGTAGATGTGTGAAATGAATTTCCCCTTCCTATGTAGTGTATGCAAGTAGTTGCTTGTCCCTTTAGTGGATGCTAGATGGATGAATTTGATGCTCTTAGATGCATTTGGATGTAACCTTAGGTGATGATAATATATGCTTAGAGCTTGGTCCTTTATTTTGAGCACATAGCTATATATTTATATGATTCCTTTGGTTGAATTTTGTAATTGACAACTTGAAGGCCGACCTATAAGAAAATAATATTCCCAAAAGATAAAAGAGGCCCAAAAGAGTGAGTAAGGTGGAAAGAGGTCGGGGCCACTCGGAGGGGATGAGGACACCTTGACATTAGCGTCCCGGATAGGTGTTGGTGTCCAAATTCATTAAAGATAAATAAGTAAAGTTGTGAATGGGATATAGGGTGTGTAAGACCAAAGAGAACATAAAAACATAGAAAATAGGCCTAATATAGTTTTCAAATAGCAATTTTTTTGCTTAGGAATCATATAAATGCTAATATGTGTTTAGGACCTTGAAATGTACCCAAGTACATGATTTTGTGTCTAAATTTTCCCCCACTTTATGTTATTGAGTGAATACTCACTAACATTAAGTATATAAGATATGCATACCTAATAACCATGTAGAGCATGTGGTGAATAACGTATTGAGTGGAAAATTAAAGTGTGGAATGAGTGCAAAGTTGAAGCATGGAAACTAGGAAGAGAAAGTGAACCTAGGGGTGTATGCATATGTGTTTCACTGTGTTGTACCTATTATTGATATAGCTAATTGTTTCTTATTCTTGTAAGGATGAACCTGTAAAAAGAAGAGAAAGAATGTATTCAAATTCACATATATGTAAAATCTGATTAAAGCATGTATAAGTATGTAGATGTTTTTAAAAAGTAGTAAAACGAAAGTGTGCACTTGATGAATATGAGTGTAAAAGGATAGAAAATGTCCTGAAAATGTTGTAGAAGAGAAAGGTATTTGGGAGATCTCACACCAAGAGTGAGTTTTTGGGCAATCTCATGCCAAGATTGAGTTTTTGGGTGATCTCATGCCAAGTGCAAGTTTTTTGGGCGATCTCACACCACAGAAGAAGAGTGTTGGGGAGAGAGGTATAGTGTTACTATCCTTCCATGAATGCTTCCCGATTATACACCACTATAGATGGTGTGATCCATATTGTCCTAAGTTTTACCATATTAGTTCAAATTGTAGTGGATATAGAATGCTTTCTACTTACTTTGGAGGAATTTGCATGTACTATGAAATAGAAAGAATGAAGCACAAAGCATATGAGTAGAAATGATAGACATATGTTTATGTTATGAGGGGGAGAGGAGTAAGCATGATGGCCCCAAGTGTGTATATCTAGTTGATGTTGGTAAGGGGGTCTATGTAAGGAGTAGTTTACTTAACTAAAATGATTGGTTGTATCTTATGTGGGATTGATAACATTGTAGAAGAATTGAGAGGAGGTGTTGTACCAATTTTTAGAGGAGGTTTCCTAGGATTTTGTTGTGGTAGAAGACTTAGTAGGAGGATGATGCATAACGGACCACGAGAGGTAATTTCTTAGTTGGAATAGGTTGTATAGGTGGTGTTTGACTGACTAAATAAATAAAATTGGATGTGATATCTTGACGCTCATTGGTCATAGAAGGAGCAGATTTAGGAGCCCATTTAGATGTATCATTTGGAGATGGGAATGTAATAGGATGTTGTGTAGTGAATGAGATAAAACCCTAATGATTAAGGTGCTTGATTTATCATTTTAAAGTATAGAAATCATTGTCATTATGTCCATTGATTTAATAATAATTGCAAAATGGGAGACCTTGATAGTTGGCAAGCTGATAAGGAGGATAGAAATGAGTAGGTGGAAAATTGATCAATTGGTGATTGAGGAGCATAGGAAGAACATCATGTTTCTTAGCATTATGATCAAACTTGAGAGGTTCTAGTAATGGTAAGACTTGAGGTGCACTAATATGAGCACATGTAGAAGACATAGAAGTAGGAGGAGATGTAGAAGAAGAACTAGCATTGGATTGAGAAACGACCTTAAGATGTTGGATTTCAGATGTGAGAGATGTAATCATGGATTCCATAGCCTAAATTTTATCTTGAAATAAAGAATGTAAAGCTTGAATAGACTTAAAAATTGATTGATTAGCATTATAACTAATAGAGTCATCAGAGAGATGATCAAAGATGGCACTGACTTGTGAAGGTGGCATATTGCTAGGGAGATACATAGTGTCTAGGGTTTTTTGGAGAGAATATTTGCAATGTGGGTGCATTTGAAGCAATTGATGTAAGGAGACTTGAGAAACCTTAAGAGCCATGAGAGAAGAAAAATGAGGATCCAAGAGTATTCAAAGTCGGGTTCACCAAATGATTTAACAAAAATAGAATTAAATGCTAAATCCTAATTTTAGAGTCACGTATGATAAATAAACACTAAAGTACAAATTTGAAACAGGCAACAAGATAATAAAACATGAAACCCTAAGTGAAAGAGAGAGAGAGAGAAAAGATTTAGGTTATTTTGTACTTTTACTAGAACTGATGTGGACTGGGAAATTGATGAACAAGAAGGAAAGACCATCGCAACTATGCATTGTAAAATCTAGAGTTGTTGGATGAGCATGGACTAGGGTTTCTAGAATGGGTTAGGTGTGCATAGGTGCTAGAGTCTTCTTCTAGGTACCTATGATTGTGAAAGTAGTCGAAACCTAATTTTTATGGTGTCACACAAGTGTTGTTGATATTCTATATTAGTAACTTATATTTTGCAATATGAGCGTTGAATGTTCCTATAACTGCAAAGCTATGTCCACCTATAAAACCCTCAAACTACATCAAATCCCAAAATAGAAATATATAATATGGGGAGTTGGAATGAACCCGGTGGTTAGGTGAATTAATGAAATTATGATCGAGTGTTGCACCGTATCTTAAATTCCATGTAGTTATTTTACGTGTGTGAAAAATCATGACCTAGGATTCCCTTGTGAAAGTGCACATGATAACGAGCAAGTAGCTATATGTACCAATGTAGATAGATGTGTGGATGGAAAAATGAACATAGGACCGAGTGTTTCACTATATCTCAAATTCCATGTAGTTATTTTACATGTGTGAAAAAATCATGACCTAGGATTCCCTTGTGAAAGCACACATGATAACGAGTAGTAGCTAGATGTACCAATGTAAATAGATGTGTGGATGGAAAAATGAACTTCCCCTTCCTATGAAGTGTATGAAGGAAAAAACATTCCTCTTGTCCCTTGAATGGATGCTAGATGGATAGCTTTGATGCATTTAGATTCCTTTGGATGTAACCTTAGGTGATGATAATAGATGTTTAGATATTGGTCCTTTGTTTTAAACACATAGATATGTATTTATATGATTCCTTTGGTTGAATTTTGTAATTAACAACTGGAAGGATGACCCATAAGAAATTAATATTCCTAAAAGATTAAATAGGACCCAAAAGAGAAAGTAACATGGAAATAGGTAAAGGGAACCTAGAGGAGACAAGGGCACCAGAGTAGTGGTCTTAGGCGGGAACCGGTGTCCAAATTCATAAAAGATAAACAAGGAAAGTTTTGATTGGGCTGTATGGTGTGTAAGATCAAAGAGAACGTAAAATAAACAGAAAAATAGGCCAAAGATAGTTGTCAATTACTAGTTTTCTTTCTTAGGAATCATATGAATGATAATATGTGTTTAGGACATAGAAATGTACCCAAGTGCATGATTTTGTGTCTACAATAACAAGGTGGAAGAGGAAAATAAAGTTAAGGAAAATATTGATAAGGTTGAGGATACTAAGGATGCACCATATAGACACTCACATCATGGTGAGAGGAAACAATCATAGATATTGTTAAATTTCCAAGTTCCCTTCCCAAGTTTTCCTTCTTTTATGAAATTTTTCTTAAATCTTCCTTTTATCAAGTTTTATTTTTCACAAAATTATTTGAGGAAATTTCCTATGTACGGAAGTTATGTATTTTAGAATTTTGATTTTGAGAATCAACTAGGAATTTGCATGCAAATTGCTTTCTGAAACCCCAAACTTGAAATACGTAGGAAATTAGTGCAAATCGGAAGTCAGAACTCAAATCGTAGTTTTTATGTAAACTGCAAGATGAGTTCCAAATTTGATCCCTAAGACCATTTTAGGTTTTGGAACCTAAATTGTAGTTTTCATACAAATTGCAAGTTGACTTATAAAACCCGACTTCGCCCATTCAAGACCATTTCAGGTTTCAAAACCCGAATTGGAGTTTGCATGTAAACTGCAAGTCAACTTTTGAAACTTGAAATATAAAGAAATCCATACCATTTCAGGTTTTGGATTTAGCATTGTAAATTACATGCAATGGGAACCATGACTTATGAAACCCAAAACCCAATGCCAAGTCAAGGTGCATTTAATGCCACCTACCCACATGTGTCACCTACGTGGTAATTAATTTTCCCTTTTCTATTTAAGGGTGAATTTTTACTTGTCTTTTTCACCTAACACTTTGTACGTACGACCTCACTCGACACTCCACGTACCTTTGATCGAATTCCTTGCATGGTTTTTTAGGAAAATTTCACATTTTTCTCTTCAACCCACTTGATATTTAGGTAACTTTTAATGTTTTAATCTTTTTGCAAGGTTTTTGGTATTTTTTTCTAGGTTTACTTTCCTATCTTTTACCCGACGTTATGGGTTCCCTTAGTGTTTTCATTTTTGAATCGTATTTAGGTTTTCCTTCGTTTGTCTTTTGATTAATGTTTTTATGTATTTCCCTCCTTCACTAGTTGTGTTGTTGATGAATCTTAGGCTTTAAAGTATCATTTTCTTGAAAATCAAAGGAGGATCTATCAATTAAATGTCGCTTTAGAAGTTCAAGATACAAAAAGGGTCTCCAATTCTATTCTTTGACCAAATCAAGGGTTCGTGGATTACAAAACAAGATTCAAATTATACCATTGGATGTTAGAGGTTTAAATGCACCTTGTAAGCTCCACTAGTGTATTTTTGGGAGTCAAAACATGAAAATCAAGGGTTGACTTCCAACAAAACTTTAGGTCAAAAATTTAAGGATGAAAAGCATGGTTCAATTTCCACCGAAACATTTTGGGGATTCCTTGTTACATTTTATGGGATGAATTCTACCCTAAATTCTGAGTGATTTTTGTAAGGTTTTTACAGCTTTTGTACAAGGAAAATAAATAATGAAATAAAGTTTCCAAAGGGTGACTCCCCTTCTAGTATTACATCAAACATTGATAATATTGGAGATATTGACCTCAAACACATTGATCTCGCAAGAATTTTGGAGTATATTTAGAGCTTCGTCTAAAAATTATTTATCAAAGAGTATTTACAATAGTGGTATTTCCCTATATGTGGTTTTTCCACCATCTATGCAATATCCAAAATTTGTGCTCGTAACTATAGCACACTATGAAAATAACTCTCCAATGGTTAGAGGTGATGATGAAACAATTGTAATCAAATTGGACACTAGTTATTATAAGGATTTGTTAAATCTTATTGATGTCGAGGGGTATTCCTCAATTTATCCTAACTCCACCCTTGAGCATTAGGAAACAAATTCTAAAGCTTGTGCTAAGATCTTTAACAAGAGCTACCTAGGAAAACCTAAGCCTTCAATGTCTAGAGTTCCAAATACCATTCAATGCTCATACTTCATCCAGGAAGTGAATGATATTAACAAAATATTGAGAATAGTTCTAGGACTCCCATATTTCAAATATTTCTAAGAATGGATGTACCTATATATTGCCACTATTTGTAAAAATTGTTAGGTTAATTTATGCATTATATTACCTTAAATATTTAATTATATAATAAGGTAATTAGTTTATATATTGTTATAAAAATTTATAGCAATATTTGTCATATTATTGCATAAGTTATATTGTTACATAGTTGTAACAATTATTATTTGTTTGTATTTAATTATTGTTGCTTCTCGGATGTATTTTGGAAGCTATTGTGATTTTGGTTGTACATGTGCAACCCATTTATTTTTTTGTATATTGTTGTCCAATATGTATAAATATTACAACACTCCATTGTAATGGTTGATTAATTTCACATTAATAAAATATACAAGCTTCTATCCCTATTTGTGAAATTACATTTGGTGTCAGAGCAGGTTGAAGGATATTGGAGGATTGCAACAGAGTTTGAGGAGCATTGGAGAAGCTTGTGCAAGAAAAGGAGAGCTAGAGTTTCCTCTGCAACTTCCCAACCCCATCCCATGCAATACCATCATCAAATTCATCAAAACTACCTTTATTCATTGTAATTAAGGTTGAGGAGGATTGAATACACCAAGGAAGAGATTACAAGCTCAAAGGAAGGAAGAAAATTGATCTAAGGCGCCATACACACTCAAAACCACCTTCATTCTCACCAAAACCACCTGTCATTTTTTCTCTTTTTGCTAGAATTTTTGCTCAAAACCACCTTTCCCAAACTGTGGTTTTCTAAAGAGGTATGGTTTTACAGTTTGGAAGTGTTTAATTATAATTTTCTCTTTATACATACTTGTTTAGCTTAGCTGCCAAAGTGGCTAGCATATCTTTTATAAGACACTTCCCATCAAGAGAGGTCAAGGGGTCAAATCCCCCTCCCTCACCCACTACCAAATTTGGCGAGAAATTTAGTGGAACCTCTAACTTTAGTAGAAAATTCAAATTTAGTTATAACTAACTAAATTTAGAGAGAAAAACCCTATTTTAGGAAAATTTAGTTTTCCTCCACTCTACATATTTTTGCATTATGAGCATTTTTACAAAAGGAGGCCTATCCAAAATTGCATTTTCAGCTATATTTTTGTAATTATTTGGCATAGTGGGTCATTTTGGGCTCCAGAGGCCACCAGGGCCCGCAAATGTTTTTTTCCTGTCATTCAATTTTTCTAAATTTTTGAATGTAATTACATGCTTCATCATATTGTACTAATTTACAGGTTGTCATAGTTAAACTGCAAATATTGTAACTACTTAGAAACTAGCAGAAAATTATAATACAAAATAGTAAAATTTGGTTCTAAAACACTCACGAGATCCTAGATCTCATTCACAGTGTTTGGTATATACGGTGCCTCTGGGAAGCACTTATAGGTAAATCCATCATGACTACTACTGCACTTAACACCTAATATAGCTGCAACAACGTCATCTAGGCATCAACCCTTTAAATCAACGGGGAGTAATAAGGTCACAATGCACACACTATGAGCCATCCCATCTATCTATGAATGATTATATGACATAAATCTGAACTAATAAATTTTCCAAGTATATAGCGAAGTTACTCACACGTATGAGGATATTTCTTTGAGCCGGTGTCAATAATCACATAGACCGCTTTTAGTATTGTCTTGGTACCATGTATTGAATTCTTTCACATACATTAATGCCTCTTTCACGTACCATCGGGTATATAGAAAGGGAAAGCTTCTTCCGCATACCGCTAGGTATATAAGAAGAGTGCGTATATACAAAGGTTTGGTATATCGACTGACGGTATATAGATTGGGAGACCTAATACCCGGAGTGATAAGAGCCAAACCTTGTCGGTGTTTTTCTACAAAATGGGCACCAATGCTCCCAAATGTTTCCTTCCAGATTCACAACTACTCAGAGGAAATAACTATGTTGTATGGAAGACAAAAATCAAGACACACTTGAGTTTGAAGAGATTTGGTCTCATATGAATGGTACTCCGACTAGATCAACTACGATATAACACAACATCGGTATTTTGATAAAGTAGATTAGAAGGCAAAATCATCATATTGTTTGGAGTATATGATGATGTACAACCTCACATTCAAGATGCTAAAATAGCCAAAGAAGTGTGGGATAAGTTGAGCACAATATACAAGCCCAAAAATAAGAATGTTATACTAAATTTACAGAGTCAATTACACACATTAAATTTCAAGCAGAATGAGAAAATAGAAGCTTTCTTAAGAAGAGTTGCAGAATTGAGGGCTTCACTTCTAGCCCTAGGAGAAGCAATCAAAGATGATGATCTTGTTCCCATTGTTCTGAGAGCACTCCCTTCTTCATACTATATTTTTGTAACAACACTAAACTTGTCAGATACGACAGTTAGTTTTGACAAATTGGTAAACCTACTGCAACAAGAGGAAGTAATGCACAATAAGGATGATGAAGAAGAGAAGACACTTTCTTCACATCAAAAATGGAAAGGAAAAGGTAAAGGAAAACCTAATTCCTATCAAAATTCCCAAAATCAAAATTAGTATCAAGGGACAGACAACAGAAGAAGCAATGTCCAATCTGTAAAATAGGACATGACCTAAAAGATTGTTGGTACAATACTTACAAGAAAGGTTCATCAAGAAACTCTAGACCTCCACAACAATCTCAAAAGGGAAATTCTAACTACAATCAAGGGAAGAAAAAGGGGAACTAGAAAATAAGACCCCATTAGCAAGGAAATATTGTTGAGAAACAAGAACAGTCATACAATGAAGACTACTTGTATATTGCTCAATCAAGTGAACCATCCACATCATCTAGTGATGTCTGGTATGTTGATTTAGGAGCCACTTGACACATGACTAGCCATAGAGAGTGGTTTATTTAAATAAGGGACACACCTTCAAAAACCATGTTTCGTTGGGTGATGATTCTTCATATTCAGATTCGAGGGATTGGGATCATTTCTCTACCCTTGGTTCACGCAAATGTAGACTATCAGATGTCTTATATGTCCTTGGGTTAACAAAGAATCTACTTTCAGTTAGTCAACTCCTAGATCACAACCTAAAAATTGAATTTGATAGTCATTCTGGCAAGAAAACATGTTTGATTCGAGACAAATCAAGAGGCTTGAAAATAGTTACAAAAGCCTCCAATGTGGGATGCATGTTCCAACTTGATTTTTTTCATAGAGATGATCAAGCACTTATGGCTAAGAAATCCACCTCATCATAGTTGTGGCATCAAAGACTTGGTCATGTAAGTTTCAAGTATCTCGAGACACTTCACCGGTGTAATATGGTACATGGGTTACCATCTCTTCAAAAGGATACAAACAAGTGTCCTCACTGCCTAGCAGGAAAACAACATAGAACTTCATTCCAGAAGAGTACATTTTGAGCTCATGGTAAAATTGACTTGGTTCATACCAATCTTTGTGGTCTGATGTAACCAAGTCATTCTGGGTTCTAGTACTCCATGCTTTGTGTTGAAGACTATTCAAGGAAAATGTGGATTTTTATCTTTGTAAGAAAAGTGAAGCTTTTGAAACCTTCAAGAGGTTCAAAGTAGCAGTTGAGAATGAAACTAGTCATCACATCAGAAATGTCCACTTAGATTAAGGGGGAACTCACCAAAGTAATGAGTTCAAAGACTACCTACAAACTCACGAGATTCATCGAAAAATGCCTCCTCCACACACACCATAATAGAATGGTGTTGTTGAGAGAAGAAATATTACTATCATGGAAATGGTGTGATGTATGATTGATGATCTTGGAATTGAAAATAAATTCAGGTAGAAGAAGTAAAAGAAACAATGTATTTGTTGAATAGAGTGCCCATAGTTTCTCTTGAAGGAGTAACACCACAAGAATCATGGTCAAAGTGGAAACCATCTATTGTACACCTTAGAGTATTCGGTGCAAAGAAAACATGCACATACCAAAGAAAAAAATAAAGAAATTAGACATGAATTCACAAAAAATCATCTTCATTGGGTACAATGAAGATACTCTCAGGGTATAGATTGATGGATCCTAAGACTAGATAAAGTCTACACCAGCAAAGATGTTGAGTTTTTTGAGAAGAAGAAAGAAGAGACTCCTCCCGAGACTCACCGAGATGTAGATTTTTCACCAATTATAAATATTAAAGCTGATTTTCCCTCAGATGATGAAAGTGAGGATAAGGATGATGGTGTTGATTAGATAGAACCATGACCCATAGGAATAATTCAACATATGCCCAAGTGGTGTACTAACACATTATGAGATGCAAGAATGGATGCTCCACTAGATACATCCACCCCTAGACCATAGACTCACAGTAAAACAAGAGAAGAAGTTAAATTTACTTTGATGAGTAGAGTTATTTAGTCTGATTAGCCCTCTATAGTCTAGGAAGCCCTATAATCAAAATCTTGGAAAGATTCTATGGACTCTGAATATCAGTCAGTGATGAAAAATAAGACTTGGTAGCTTGTCGATCTTCCACCAGGGAAGAAACCCATTGGATGTAGATGGATACTAAAAAAAAGTACAAAGTAGATGGGACAATGGACAAGTATAAAGTAAGACTTTTAATAAAGGGGTATGCACATAAATAAGACATTGAATATGAGGAGACATTTTCTCCCACAACTAAGATCAAAATGATTAGGATGACCTTTTCTCTAGCTGCATAGTTTGGATGGCAAGTCCATCAGATGGACGTAAAATTTCCTTCTTGAATGGATATTTACAAGAATAAGTCTATATGACTCAACCTAAGGGATATGTTGTACTTGGTCAATAATAAAAGGTATGCAGACTCAGGAAATATCTGTATGGCCTTAAATAGGCACCCCGGGCATGGTACATCAAGATTGATGAGTATCTCTTACAACATGGATTTTTTATAAATCCATATGATCCTAATATTTACCTCAAAAATCAGGGGGGAGATTATGATTTTCATTGTCTATGTCGATGATCTAGTCATCACTTTGCGATTCGAGTGAGGATGATTGATGCAACAAAGAAAGATCTTAATCGATCGTTTGACATGACCGATCTAGGGCTGATGCATTATTGTCTTGGATTGAAAGTATGGCAGAAAGAGAATAAAATTTTTGTTTCTTAGATGAAATATACCAAGAATACCCTTGAGAAATTCAAGATAATGGATTTCACACCAATTGCTACACCCATGGTGAATAGATTACAGTTATCTCATTTAGATCCATCTCCTGAGGTAAGTGCCACTCTCTATCGGCACCTGATCGGGAGCCTCATTTACCTAACCTACACTAGACCAAATATCAGCTTTGCAGTGAGAGTTATTTATCTAGGTTCATGCAGGAACCAAAAATTTTTCATTAGAAAGTAGCAAGGCACATCTTGAGATATCTCAAAGGATCAGTGGACCTTGGTCTAGAATACGAGAAGAACGACAACTTCTTCTTGACTGGATATTTGGATTCAGATCATGCTGGTAACATTGATGATAGAAAATACACTTTTGGATTTGTATTCTTTATGGGATCTAGAACAATATCATGGGGAAGCAAGAAACAAAGCTTCGTTTCTCACTCTTCCACGTAATCCAAGTATCATTCTACAGGATAAGTTGTTTGTGAAGTGATATGGCTACATGGTATACTTGAAGGACTTGGAATACCATAGGAAAAATTGACCACCATGTATGTTGACAATTAAGGTGTTCTCAAACTTGTTCGCAATCTAGTTTTTCATGAGAGAAACAAAGCACATTGAGGTATAAGTTCATTTCATATGCGAAAATGTGTTGAAGCACAACATCCAACTTCAATTTTGTGTACAAAGTCACAAAGTCACTTGCATGTGACAAGTTTGAGTTCTTCAAAGAGTTCCTCTCCTCATCCCTTAAGGTAATGCAAAATTAAGGGGGGGAATGTTAGGTTAATTTATGCATTATATTACCTTAAATATTTAATTATTTAATAAGGTAATTAGTTTATATATTGTTATAAAACTTTATAACAATATTTGTCATATTATTACATAGGTTATATTGTTACGTAGTTGTAACAATTATTATTTGTTTGTATTTAATTATTGTTGCTTCCTGGATGTATTTTGGAAGTTGTTGTGATTTTGGTTGTACCTGTGCAACCAATTTATTTGTTTGTATATTGTTTTCCAACATGTATAAATATTACAACACTCCATTGTAATGATTGATTAATTTTACATTAATAAAATATACAGGCTTCCATCCTTGTTTGTGAAATTACAAAAATTATGATCTTATTCAATGGGAAGATCACATCCACAATGCCATACATATTCAAATGTCGGATTTCCTACTTTAGGAAATTTTTATACGACTTCCTATCTTATGTATGAAGATGTAAGGATAAGAAAATATTCAGGTTTTTCACCCGAGTGAACAAGAAATTCATCACAGATTTATGAATTTTATCCTCAACTCACAATGAAGGATGGATCAAGTCACTTTAGGAGGGTTAGTGATGCTTTCTTCATTGTCATCCTATGTGTTTTTAACAAGGAGCTCTATAATTGAAGGATATCAGATAGTTCTTGGAATGTGGTCAGGACTTGGGGAGGAATTTTCTTACAATTCCCAACATTCATATATCTCAGGGTGGGATAATTTTTTAGGTGCTCCTTATAAACTACCAAGGTGTCCCACAGATAATTGGGTTTTGATGGAATTAGTTTGAAAATTTCCACACCTCTAAAAATCAAGCACAACAAACATAAGACATGGGTTTAATTCCCAATGGTTTTGGATCGATACACATGTGAATCCTCTTTAAAAAGTAAATAATATCAAGGGTGAAATGGACTAGATGACATTGAATACCTATCACCCATGTGTGAGATTTTATTATTGGGGTGTGTTTGGAAGAATCGAGCTAATTGATGTTCACATACCTCATTTGGAGGACATTTGGATAAATTTTAGAGATGAAATTGATGTGCGGGAAAGAGACTATCAAAGGTTGACTCTAGAAGAAGTCGCTAAATATGGAACTATAGAGGTTCTTGATGGCCTTGAAGATAATGAATATGTCTTGGACCCCGTTTATGATCAAACTAATGTGAAAGAATAGTCATTTTCATGGATCAATTGGTCACTCCAAGAGTGTAACAATTCAAAGGAGTGCATAACTCATATTCTTAACTAGACCCACCAATGGCTGATATCATTAGGAGTCACACCAAAAGTGTTATAGCAGCTTCTTATTGTAGGAACATAGGTATAACCACTAGTGAGCCACCCCACCTCTTAAAAAGAAAGGAATTACATTACCAAACCCACTCCCAAACTCAAAAAATCACCATTGTTTATAGAATTTCTGGTTCTTCTTCTAAGGTTCCCTCCATAGAAGCTAGTCCTTCCAAGGTTCCTTCTACAAATTTTATGATCTTAGTGCTTGCCACCATAAAAAAATCAAACATTTTAGTTACATTCTTCACACCCTCCCGCTTTCTCCCCATTTTCAGATCCTCCATATCCTCCACCTCTCATTATCTCCTTACCTACATCTTCCATTTCTTCTCCTCCCATTGTTTCTATTCCCATCACCTCATCCCCTAACATGGAATAGGTATTTTCTTCCCTTCCCTCTATCATCTTGGAATGCTTTGGCTCTGAGTTCCCCCTAGTAACTCCCCTTCCTCAATAATTCCTTCCCATTTCTTCTTCCACCACCCTTCATGTATTGATCCTTTCATCTTCCTCACTTGTCACCAACTCATTGTAATTCATGCTTACTTCAATAAGTGCCATTGTATCACCTATCTAGTTTAATATTGTGATGATATTTATGCCATCCTCCAAACAATTGTCTTCTTCTTCTACTCCTGCATGGTTAAACATGAAAACTCCCAAACAAGAAGAAGAAAATTCCTATTGGATATGACGTTGATATCAAAATATTGGATTTGACTCCTCGATAACAAGAAAAGAGACCAAGGGTTATTTCTCACCTTTTGATCGATCAGACAGGGGAAAGATTCATTGAGATAGAGACTCAAATTGTTGATAATTCAAAAGAGAATATCATTGTAGTGGACTATCAAATTTCAAAGTTTTCTCTTAGTAAGGCCACACATGAAGGTGCAAAACAAGATGTCCAGGTTACTCTAAAAAATCTTCTTGAAAAATTATATAAAGATAAGATCACCAAGGATGAGCTGAAAGGAAAAGTGGAATAATTGAAAAACCTCTTATAAAAAATCATTCAACCAACCCTTCAACATCTCTTGTGATATCCACAAGTTTTGATGCATGTTTTATTCTTCACACTTGAGAATATTAGAAAACAAGGTCGAGAATTCAGGGCTTGGATTGAAAGCTAGATTCAGAAGGGGAATAAGTGTTAAAATATGGAATCTATCTATATAATGATCTCGAACAAGAGAAATATATATTTACTCTAATGTATAGTATTCTAAGAGAGGAATGTGATAATTTGGAACTCACACTAGAAGTATGGAAGGAAGTTTGAAGTGTGAAATTGTTTGAATGTATTGATGAATCCATGGAGTTTCATATCTAGATATTGTAATAATCTATGAAAAAATTGGTTGAGGATATAAATGATAGTATTGATGGCCTCAATGATATCACATATGAGTTTGACATCATTCATTATAGGTTCCTTAATGAAGATATTGATGTGCTTCTAATGGATCAAATTATTTCCAAATTTAAGGGTCTAGTTAATGAGGACACTAAGGTAAAATATTATTTTTGTCTTGATCCATTCATAAGCTAGTATCGTACTATACTTTCTTGAACCAACTCATGAAAAACATAAATTAGACCAATAATTTACCTAGAAAATTGAGTAGAATAACTGAATCGTTGAGGTCCTAAATTGCTATGTGTGTGGACCTGATGATAAATAATTCCAAGAAATCATCAAACGATTCCTTTACTACGAAACATGTTAATGGAGAATAAGAAGAAGAAAGTCACAAAGATCAAGAAAAAGGTGGTGGTGTCAGCCTTAACTAATCTTGGCTTCCATTTTTACACAGCCTCCTAAGCCACATTCACTATTTGAGTTACAAGTTTGACCCATTAAAACTTACACAACCACTTGGCTATTTTTGTGGGAGACTATTTCTCAAATGTAAATGCATCTTATTTTTAGTATGTAATGATTAAGAAGAGTGGCTATAATTGCTCAACCTTATTAATCTATAAATAAGAAGGATGCATATTAGGCAGAAAATGACTTTTTGATCATTTTTGTAAGGAGGCTATTCCATTTTGAGTAATATTATACAATATTTAGCCTTAATACTATATACAGAACTAATATTTTCCTTCATATTCTTTAATGTGTTGTGTATTCTAGTAGTTCATTTTATACTTGTGAATGTTTCTTTCCTAATGTATGGTGATCTATTTTACCTTCACAATAATATATATTTTATTTTGAAAAATTACAAGTTGTGATTAGTGAAACTTATTTGTTATAGTTGTGGAATAAATAAAATCCCTTATGTTATTATTAAGTTTTATCTTCATAAAGTTTCTTTGTTGGAGAAAAGGAATAGAAAGTTGTGCATGTCATCTATTATTCTTTAAAGTATTTTGTTCTTTCTAAGATGATCTTCTTATTCATTAAAATATTATTGCATCACCTTTTTCAAGTATTTTCAATTATCTCCTTCCCTTTTTCTCCAAAGATTCGGATAATATAGTTTTTTTTCTAGCAATATAGATTTTACATTATGATCTTATATTAGATGCACATATTTTAGAGGAAGCTAAACTTTTCTGGAGGTTTATCCTAAGGAGCTAAGGTCCCACACCTTTATTATGTTCCAATGTTGCATTAGATCATTTGATGATTCATGGGTGAGTGATCCAAGTGAAAATAGTTTTTGGCATTCCCGGTGGGATAAAAACTAAGAGATGGTAGTTCTCTTAGCATTTGCATTGATCAAAGGTACTTGGTGAATCCATTTCTCCAAGTTTCCAGATCCAGTGCATGTACTTATGTGAAGGATTCAAATAATATATTCTTCAAGGAAAGAAAACCAATGGAATACTAAACTATCTTTGTCTCCTCCAAGGAGAAGAAAAGGAGAAGCTTCATCATCTTCTTACAGAGCATGGTCAACACCTCCATTTGGAAGTTTCCCCCACCAAGGAGAGATCAAACAATCATTTTCATGGCTGTAAGGAATCATGTTTTTCCCACCTTCAATGATGACATCCCCTTGGTGCTCGCTCAATGTGATGCTATACCTAGTAGATCTCTGAAAAGTTTACCATTTTTCATTAGTGAAACCAACATCACCCCCATAGAGCACATTCAAGATGTTTCCAACATTTGTTCAGTCCACAATATCATAGAAGATAATGTCATAGTTAGGCTTCTCACCACTTATTTGAAAGGAAAGGTACTTCATTTGTTACATGTTTTAGAACCCAACATTATACAAAATCGGGATGAATTAGGATAAAAAATCTATAAACAATTTGAAGACAAGAGTGATCATTTATCTCTCATGGAGAAATTGAATACTATTAAGAGAGATATCCTTAGGATTTCATGGGAGATTTTAATTTATTATTCTAGAAGACATGGAATATGATCCCCCACTAATCAAACCTTCCCCAATAATACATTCTTGTCTACTACTTGCAAGATTTGAATAGTGATGTTGTGGTTATGATCAATCAATGGGTTTAACAACACTTTGTTGAATTTATATGATATTACCATATGATCTAACAATTAATTGATCTATGAAGGAAAAATATCTCCAAGACCATAAATTCCTTTGTTTCCTAATTTTTCTTCTAATCATCCTAGCATTTGTTATCCCTTAAGTGTCCAACCAACCAACTCAACTCAACCTCCTACCTCCAACAATATTTATGAGGTCAAATATTTGATTTAGAGTTTTGGAAATGAGTTGGTTGCTCTCAAAAGACAACAGTCCCAATATAACCATCCTTACCAACCTCCAAATCAATCATATCATCCTAATAAAATCCTTTCTAGAGTAATGCCCAAATACAAAATTAGATCACCAATGTCAAACCCTTGAATATGAAGAATCACATTGCTTATCGGTTATTATAGAGATATATTTTCCCATGAAAAATAATATTGTTTAATATTACGAGTGGTGTTATCCATGCTTCTAACCACACAATCAAAATATGTGTCCCAATAGGGTGCTTATCTAAGAACTCATGGTTTAAATCATATCCATAAACATTGAGCAACAACTTAAAACTCCTCCCAAAGAATATGCAATTCAAACGCAAATGAAAATACAAGGGGAATTAACCTTTTAAATTGGTAGGAAGAGGATTTTTGTGGATTCAATGTCGAATCTGCAACAATAACATATAATACATGGTCAAAGAAGAGGGAAATAGAAGTGAAACCACCCAAGGTAGATCAAGAATTAACTTCACAACCTTGTCTGTAATAAATAATATGAAAAGATGTAGTGGGTAAATCATATGGGGCCCATGTCAAGTAAAGTTGTGAGAAAAAAAAATCAACCTAGTACTACAATTCCAAACGCTCATTTTCTAAAAGAGGATGCAAAATAATGGAAAATCCATCTAAGATAGGGAGTATTCCATTTTATCATTTTCAAATATATGAAAAAGATGAACCTTAACGTCACTATCTGGGAGGAACTTTCTATTCCTTCATAGATAAATTTACTGTAAGAGGCTTTGAAAAGTTTTAGTACACTGAGTAAAGTAGTGAAGCGTAGGATATATATTTCTACCCGTTTGTGCCAAACTAAGGAGAGAAACGCTACTAAATCTAAAAAATCACCACCTTTCTACATCTCTCTAATAACATCGGAAAACATCTGCATATAATAACTATGATTGATTGATTCCAATGCCAAAAATTTGTAATGCCTAAACAAATTGATGATGTGTTGGGTATTCAATATACACTAGTAATGAGGGGAGTTATTCAATTAGATGATATTGTCATTAAAACCATTGAGATAATTAAATATTTGAATCTTAATATACATGCATGCCTAATTTTATTAATCACACTGGACATATCAGTTATTGATCTCCCTCCCCTCTTCGTCATATGCCTTTCTATGGATTTCACCACCAAGACAGGTGAGTATTTAGCTGTTGACTAATCACACATCCTCCCCAATACTTGATATGGTACTAAGGTGACTATAAGAGTAGAGCCAATCTATAAGGATCATGTTGAGCCATATAATCCTAGTGTCATCAACATGAATTACACCATACACAATCATGAAGAAGATATCGAGGATCATGAGTCTACTACTCTTGTCGAAGAAATCCTAAACATATTACTTGATGATTGGGGAACTAGAATTACGTTCAATCCATATTCCTAATAATTAGAGCAAACATGATTAGGAACTTATTTTATTCATGAGGAAGGAGCTATGATACCCAATATTTTCAAATCCCAAGATAATATTGAAGGATTATGGAACTCTTCTTTGATGGATCAAGAAGAAAAAATAGGGCTAGTGTTGGTGTCATGTTGATTTCCCCACAAGGTAAGAAATACTTCTCATCCTTTGAATTCAATTCAGTTGCACTAATAATGTAGCCAAATATGAAGCATTGGTGTACAATAGGAATTCAGATATCTCAAAAAAGGGAATCAACGCATTGAATTTTTTAGGGATAATAAGCTTGTTGTGCATCGTCGAGTTCGAGTGTAGAAAAAAATCTATTGATAACCTATAAGAATAGGGTATGGGACTTGATCAAGATGAAGCTTTTGGTATTCAAATAGTTCCCAAGAATCAAAATCAAGATGTAGATCAGCTTGCAATAGTGGGATCTCAATACGATATACTTGTCAAAATTATAAAGGAAGAAATATAGTTTTTAAGATGGTTATAAGACCAAAAGTACAAGATAATGCAAGTAATTGGTAAGGTTTTTATAGTGACCAACAAATCATTCTTTTTCTTCAAGAGGAGGCTGAATTCTCATCCAAAAATCAATCCAAGTTGTAGAGGCCTATAATGATCAAATTATTCAATTAAAGGGTAACAAGTTGCCAAAGGGTATGGTCACTCTCGAATATATTTTTAATTAAAATGATCAATTTAAATGAGAAAAAACTAACATGGTTATCAAAGAGGATGATTTTGAATAGGTTCAGGTTATAGAGGAGAGGTTCTTGAAAATTGGAAATATATGTATGCTAGAAGAAAGACAGGATTTCATCGGTATTTTCCAAGAGTATAATGATATTTTTTTGGAGTTATGAGGATATTAGGGGATTTGATCCGGGCTTATCACAACACACTATTGAACTTGATTCAAATTCCAAGCTAGTCAAAAAAAAGAGACTAGTCAATCCTAATTGAACCACTGATGAAAAAGGATATTTTCAAACTCATCAAAGCTAGTATTATTTTCCCAATAAAGCACTTCTCATGGGTGGTCAATTTTGTTCTAGTTATGAAATATAATAGGGAAATCAGACTATGCGTGGATTTCAGGGATCTCAATTGGGCTTCTTTGAAAGATAATTACCCTCTCCCATCTATGGAGTAGATTATCCAAATAGTGTCTAGATAGAAAGGGTTTTCCATTTCTTGATGAGTATTCGAGTTATAATCGAATCTTGGTCAAGGAGTCGATCCGTTCTAAATAGATTTTACCACCAAGTGGGGCACATTTTCCTATAATAATATGTCATTTAGATTTTCCAATGATTGTGCCACCTTCCAATGAGCTATGGACATGGATTTCAAAGGGATTATAAATGATATGATCCTCATTTATCTAGATGATATAACTGTGTATTCCAAGCGTGCACAAGACCATATGGATCATTTGAGAAAGTTTTTGATAGATGTAAGGAATTCAGGGTTTCCTTGAACCCGAAAAAATGTATCTTTATTGTTGATGAAGGGAAATTTTAGGAAACATCATTTCGGTGGAAGGAATTTAAATTTACTCATAGAGAATATGTTCTATTATGACACTCTCTTCCAAGACATAAAAAGGGTCTCCAAAATTTCTTGGGACTATCAATTTTGTAAGGAGGTTTATACCTCAATTTTCCACTTTGGCCAAACCACTCATAACTATGATTAAAAACATTATACCATTCAAATAGGCCAAATAAGGTAAGATTATATTTGAGGCCATCAAAATGGACATTTCTAAGGCCCCCACATTGGTAAATCCTGATTATGAAAAATATTTCATCCTCTATGCCTTTATAAGATTATAGAGCATTTTCAAGATTCTCACTCAACGAATGATGATTTGATGGAATAACTATTGCTTTCTTCAAGAATCCCTTAAAGAATACAAACTCAAGTAATTTTTAGTTGAGAAACAATTTTTGATATTTTTTGGGAATTAAAGAAATTCAAGCATATGCTATCCAACAATAGGATCCAGTTGATGGTATCACATCTAGGAGTTAAATATTTTTTGTTGAATAAATACATGAATGAGAAAAGGGTTGGATGGATTATGAAGTTAGTATAATATGATGTCCATATAAAAACTCAAATAGTTAGAGGAAAAGGTTTGTGTCAACATTGTGATGCTAACTTGAAAGTAAAAGAGGGATGTGATAGTGTGCTACACAATCATCATTAAGAAGAAATTCACACTCTTGTTGATTAGATGTTTAATATGAATATTTTCTACAATCAGGTGAGTATCCTCCTAACCTAAACATAACTGAAAGGAGGATATTTTGGCTGAAATCCATTCCCTACGTTCTCATAGATAATGTATTCTTTTGAAGGGATTTAAATGGATTTCTTCTCGGGTGTATAAACCTCGGATCAAAGGTTGATAAGATACTAGAAGAATTTCATAATGGGTTATCGGGAGGTCATTTTTCAACAATGAAAACTTCCAAAAAAATCATGAAGGATCATTACTATTAGTTTGATTTGTTCAAGGATGCCCATATGTGGGTAAGGAAATGTAAGCAATGTGATATTTTCACGGGAAGAAAAGGTTAAATTCTCTTCCTCTCTATCCAATCTAAATAGATCAACATTCATGTAATGGGGCTTAGATTTTATTGGAATGATACATCCTCCATCTAGTGATGGTCATAGGAGGGTACTAACTGTGACTAATTATTTCACTGGATAGAACGAGGTAGTAACATCGAAGGAAGGAAATGATAATTCCATTTTGGATTTTCTTGAAGGTATTATGACAATGTTTTGTGTTCCCTTTACAGTTATTTTAGAAAATGAAAAAGAATTCATAGGAACAAATCTTAGTGAGTGGGCCATGAAAAATGGTATTTAACTAAAAACCTCATCAAACTATTATCCACAAGGTAATGGTTTGGCTGAATCTAGCAATAAGAATTTGATACATATTATTGTTTTCACACGGATCTCACACTGTTGAATCTTTGAGTGATCCCATGCAATGTTGGAACATCCCCAAGTTATAGGACCTTTTCACCATGGGATGAACCTCTGGAGAAGGCCATATTACTTTGAAACTTGGCACACTTGATTTAAGATTAATGTGCAAAGATAAAAACTTTGAAAATAATTTAATCTACTTTATTCTTGGGATTAAGCTAAGAGATGAACATACAATAAATTGAAATATGGTGATGCACCAAATATAAAATGAAAAAATAGATCCACTTAATGACACAAATAAAATCTCAAAAAAACATATTTCATGCACATTTCCTATGAAATTTTTTAATCTATGATTGAAAAGATAACCCACTTTGATAACATAAAGGAAATAAGTTTTCCACAACTGAAATACATAGATTTCTATATCATTTTCCAAAAATATTAAAACAAGATAACTGATATAAAGGTAAGATAATCAATAAAATCCAAGGAACTAAACATTCACAAGTGAGAGATAAACTAATGATTAACACAATATATTAGATATTCCATGGAAAAATATTATCGTAAATATTATCAAAAGGCTCAAATAAGTTTAAACACTCTTCCAAGATTGAAGAGTGATTCCACCAAGGTCTAAAATTCATCCATAAAGCATAATGCATCTAACTATTTATAAGTTCAAGAGGTTGAGCCATTAAAACTCCACCTTTAACTAACTAATTGCTAAAAATAGAGTACATTAAAGTTCAAGGGAACAAGCTCCCATTAAAATAAAAATTGTTACACATGTTTGACCAAGTCAACCCTATAACTTTGACCACCCCAAAGCTTTGGAGCTATTCCAACAATGGCTATCAGGCTTAGCTTAGGCATACAACGTCCTTTTCCTATTCACATTCCTCTTGATCCTTCTCCCATATAGCCATATGGTGCTTTCATTAGATGAAGAGTTTGATAATTCCTTGTATTTCTTCCTCCTCAGTTCCACATGCTTAATGATTCACCACATCTTCTATCTCAATCACTTTGGCATATTTGGCTGGTAGCCTTTTCAACTTGTTCAAATATTCCTTAAGCTGACTTATAAAATTCTTGAATGAAACTAACCTCTAAATTGGATCGACATTGAAAATATTTGTCACCTCATTATCCTATTTGATTAAAACTTTTAATTTTTCTATAATATGATTAATCGGGAGAGCATCTATATTTTCATTGAAGAATTTACAATGAATATTGTAAAACTCTTCTGAAATGTCATTTAATCCATCCATGATTTTGACTCATTTCTCATCTAATTTTTTGATTAGATCCTACAATACCTGAGATCTAAACTCCATGGATTTTTGAAACTCAAAAATTTAGAGATGTCATCAATCACGCCCTCCTGGAAAAGTAGATATGAATAGATATCTCTAACTTCTCTCCAAGTAGTCAAATTAAGGTTCAAGTTATTACTATTCTTAGAGAGGACTTCATCTAACTTTCTAATAGAAGCTCTTTCAGCATGTAAATCATTGTACAATTCTACAACTATTTTAATAAATAGGTTAGCTTCCTAAAGAATGAACTCAATCCAACCATCAAATGGTCTCCATTTTTGATCTATCTTATCAACTACGTGATATGAAATATCATCAAAACTAGAAGAAATGGCCAGAGTAGTTGTAATTTGAGGATATGTGACTTGATCTGTTTTGTAACTTTAGTCAAAAGAGTAGTGAGTTGCTCGACCTTCCCTTTCAACTCATCTTTTTTGCCTTATTATTTTCATGTTTGTCCAATAAATTACCAAGGCCTAGTTACACATCCTTCTTATCCCCATCGTGCGTAGTTTTCCTTAATGCAAATCTGTAATCTACTACTGTAATGTTTTCTTTTGTTTTTCCTTTAGTGGGGGTAGCTATCTCTATGAATATCTCCCCTGATTGATTTATTGATAGGTTAGAGATAACTCTTATCCATTTGGATGGTCTCTTAGGAGTTGGATCCAACACATTAGGATCAATTACATCAATAAGGGGAACCTTATTATTCTTCTTAGGGGTCCGTGATACAACCATTTAGGTATAGTAGAAGAGGATGAAGGTGGCATAGTTGTAGAAAAACTTGGGACACTGGATACTACAATGGCATTGGTGACACTAATGGAAGGTGGAAGGGAAGTGACAACAATAGAGGGTGTAGTGGTTAGAATAGCCTCAAGAGTAGATGAAAAGGGGATGGAAATGGGAACAAAAGTATGACGAGGTTGTTGAGGAGTGAAAAATGTAGACCCAATCATCTCTCCAGCTGAAAGTGTAGGAAGGGATGAGAAAACTTGGGCCATGGAATGAGATGGAAAAGAATAAATGGGAAGAGACGGAATGAAATATGATAATGGAGGGAGTGGGTTTGGAAGTGGTGAAAATGGAAGTGAAGGGGAAAGTAGAAAATATTGAGACACAATTGGAGAAGCACTTACATCAATGACTTCAGATACCTGTAATTTTGGAGACACAACTTTAGTAGTGGAAGCCTTTGTAGAAGATGAACCTCCTACAACAAATGAAATATTCCTTGGGGTTATAACATCCTTATGATTTAACCTTTTGATTCTTGAGGATGTGGGGTGACTTAGTGTGGTCTCTGGGTTTGAAATTTCCCTATAGGATTATTCGACACTTTGGGTGAAATTCCAAAAGTTTCCAACCAATCATATGTCCTTCTTAAGATGGGTCCTACCCTTTCCTTTGTATTAAAAATTCTTCTTGATACCAATCAATCCATGATAGAGGCTAATTAGCAAATGTGTTCACTTTTGTAAACATGATCAAAAACATTTTAATCCATCTTCAATTCCTTCTAGAACATCGTAATACCAATTTATTTTACCTCACCCACGGTTAACCTCTCATGCTCTCGTTACCTTATAATAATCTCATCCCGACAATGGATCCAAATATCCTCCAACTAAGGAACATGAGTGTTGAATAGTCCTGTTTCACTGAATTTACCCCAGTAATCAAAGTTAGTTCTTAGATGAAATGCCTACGGGGGTAACTTGAGACATTTCTCTGCTACATTCTTGGATTTGTAGATACCTGGAACAATTGTACCTTCCAATTAAAATAAGAAATTGGACCCCTTTCTTATGTCATTTGTTTTGAATCTTATGATAATCCAATAATTGGCGAACTGGTTCTAATAGGACCCACTTATCACTCGGGCATCCTTGTAATTTGTTTGGAGCACCTAAGAAACCTAGAACTATGATGTATGTAAATGTCATGAATTTAAGATACATGCCTCCCCATTCTCTTACGTCCTAAAAGCTTCATCAGAGACTCTTAGATTATACAAATATTTGTTGAAATAATACAAAAGCACAATAAAGAAAGCATCATTCACTCTTAATAAATCTGTACTTCCTTCATCCATAGTAAGTTGAGGATAATACTCATAGATATAGGAAGTACTTTTGACAATTTTTGTGTTCAAACAAGTATAATCCTCCATTGCAGGTTGTAACATAGATAAGAAAATACATCATGAAAAAAATTCTTAGAGGTCAACACATCACATAATTTGAAACATATCAAATTACTCGATATGTTATCCCCATTTTATAAACTCCTTATTATTCTTAATGGTAGTAATATAAAGGAAGATACATTCTTGGAATTCTTTTCTTTGAAGCAATACCAAAACCCTACTTAAAAGCACAATGATGTCATTTAATTCTGGATGAAGTCCGAGTGGGGCAATATCTAGGGAAGTTTGGCAATACCTTTGGCCAAATACCTTTTAATCATGATATTCACACAAAATTCATATTATTTATCCCAATGTACGATTATAGACTATGGAGAAATTATCACATACCCTTCTACATCAAGAATCCTAAATAAATGCTCAAAAAAGTCACTATCCAAATTAATTACTACATTATTGTCATCATCCTCTTACATTTCTGGTGGCTTTATTGAAATGCATGATTCTGCTAAGACAAATTTTGGACATTTTATAGATGTGGGAAAAGTAGCGGCAAGATAAAGCCCATGTTAAATATGGATTGCATCCAAGGATTCTTATTAGGAGCCTTCAATTGTTCCAAAAATTGGCCATATCTACATGTCCTAGATTAGGATCCTCAATATTTTTACATCCAAGACAAGAAGGTGTGAGAAGAAAATTCGAAAAATGTATAGTTCATTTTTTCCTTTCCTTTTGAGAAGGAAAAAACATCAATTATGAATTTGGAATCTAATTAGACCAAGAATTATGCGATAAACCCCAAAACCTCCAAAACTGAAGTTTGAAAGCTTGAAGAAAAAACCCTCAAGTATCTAATTCCTCGAAGTTACCAAATATCCGAAACTATTAATTCCTAAATCCCAAAATTCCTCACCTCTAAAATACTCAAGGTTTACAAGGTGCAAAAGGTAGGGATTCCCGAAATCAAGTTGAGTAGCTCAAACCCAAAATTGAATAAGCTCAAAACCTAAACTCCTTTGACTCCAAAAGTCTCAAGAGAAGCTTTGAATTTCTTATGTTTGATATCCTAAGTAGTTATGAAACCTAAAAATTTGAAAATGGAAACTTAAAATATTATAGGATGAAATTCAAAAAATTTGACTTCTCGCCACGTGATAATCTTCTCAAAGTCCCTCAATCTGAAGAGACTTGGTGCCTACATGTTTAAAAGTTTTAATATTGAATATAAACCCAATCACCTTATTCAAGAGGATTGAGACCGAGAAACATAATATAGTGGCATCAATGATAAAAAAGAAAGAAAGAAAAAAAAAAGAAGAAAAGGAAAACATTAAACAAAAACCCCGATGATGAATATAAACTAAAAAGAAGAAAAACACAAGTTACCTTGAAAATGATGCCTTAGAAGTATGATTATGGTTCAGTAAAAATAGGATGTTAGAGTAAATCTCAAGGTGAAAATGATGGATAAAACCTCCGGATCTATGTAGGGAAATCGAGAATTAATGCCAATAGGCTACCACATGTGAGGTTGTTGGGAAATAAATTCTCTAAAGAGTCTAAAATTTGAAACTAAATACACAACCATTTGAACAATAAACCCCGAAGTCTGAAACCCAAAAGTCCAAAGTTCCAAAATTTTGGAAATTTGTCTTTTCGGAATTTAGAACTTGTGAATGGAAAAATACCCAAGGGTTAAAACCCAAAAGTCTGAAATTTCAAAAATTTGGCTTTTCAAAATTTAGGGTTTCATGAGATATCCTTACGCAAGAATAAAAATAACTCAAAATCCCAAAATGATGAACCTACGAAATCCGAAGTCTGAATTTTGGACTTCGAAGTTTGGAAAACTTCCATACTCAAAATTTTGAAAATTGAATTTTTATGATTAGTGAAATTTCTAAGGAAAACATTTACATAGAAGGGAAAAATTTGAAAATTTTAAACAACCTTCTTATCAAGGGTAAAAAATTTTCTAATACGTTGTGTATGTATGAGAAAAAAAGATAGGGTAAGGGTGAGGAGGAATACCTGTGAATGAAGGTAGAAGGTAGAGTGCGTGTGTTCTAATTTCTTGATCTAGTGTTGATTGCAAGAACTTCCTTTTTGCTAGGAAGAACTACCTGAAATGCAAAACAAGACCACAAGAGGAATATTAAACAATATATGTCAGTGGAATTCCTAATGTATACTTGATATGGGGAGAGTTATACTTCCTAGATGGCTTTCAATCCACTATTTAATACAATTCAATGCAATAAATAACATAAATAAACAACATCCTATTGTAGTTGATATGATTTAGGTATCTCATTCAAATACAATAAACAAATCTAATCTAACAAGTAAGGTTATGGTAAGATCTAGAGGTTAGATAGGTAGCCAAGGTGACTGGAACATGTCAGGATCAAGTTTTGGATGGTTTGGGCTATTTGGGTGAAGGTTATTAGGTTGTTGTTACATGTAGAATTACTAGATACAAAGACCGATGTCAATTAAGAGGAAACTGATGATGGTTTAGGTTAACCGCGCCGGTAGGGTTGAACTAATAGAAAATCAATGAAACATGGCTTTAGAATTTATTTGTGATTGCACAAAGAATGGGAGGATGAGGGTTAGGTTGCCAAAGAAGCTAAGAATTCTAAAATATGTCCTGAATCGTATGGGGAGATGTGAGGTTGTAGGTGGCTAGGTGGAGGGATTGACAAGAAAGTGAGAGGTGATGAGATGTAAAGGAAACTAGGACTCTCAAACATAGATAAAGAAATAGATCTAAATAAGTGTGGAAAGATGCAGATCCAAATACACTCACTTTTATTTGCGGACTAGTGATTAGATGTGGGTAATGGTTTATCTATGAAATTGGTAGCTAGTACCATGATAGTAATTCCTAGAATGTTACCATGAATTCTTAACCTTCATATCAGTCTTGGTGTTGATTCAAGATGTCTGGATGTGTGAGAGGGATCTGGTTCATGCTTGCATGTAGATATCTCTCTCTCAAACTCCAATAATTATTCCAACCTCTAGAAAAAGGTTACTAAAGTGAATATATGGTAACCGACGATGGTTTGGGTTAACTGAATTGGTTGGGGTTAACCGATGTCAGTTAAGGCAGGAAATCCTAGGTTACCAAAATAGTAGATATTTACTATCTTTTGACCGATTAATGTCTGTTGGTGTGGGTCTAAAATGGTATTTTTCACGTAAGTGAGCATGTTATTAAAAAAATAATAGGAATATAGTGTTAGGGTTAGACCAAGTCTTAGTTAGTTATGGTAAGTAGAGATTGAGTCCTAGTTAAAAGGAAACATGCTAAGAATAGGTCTATGATGAGGTGTCTAGGTGATGTGGTGGGGTGAGGTGTCTACGTGAGGTGGAAATCAATTTAATTAAGGTAATTAAATAATGAATATTGTGAGAAAGGGGAATTAATTTAATTATAAGTAATTAAATTAATATACATGTGGGCTAAAGGAGGAGTGTGACCCAAATTTGGTTTCTACATTTTGACCCTTTTTTCACGTAGCTTGTATTAGTAAGCTACACCGAAAAAAATAGGAAGTGGTTGCCCTATGTGTAGGTGAATGGAATCCCCTCAAACCAACAACCGATGAGGTGTTATATGGAATCAGTGAGTGGTTTAATAAATGTGTAGGTGGTGGAAGTGATGAATACTATGGTGAAGGGTTATGGTCTACTCAGAAATATGGAATAGGCCAGGTCAAATTTGGAATGGGTAATGGTTAAATCAGGTAAAATTGGTTAATGGGTAATGGAAATCAAATACACACAAACATATAGACTGCAACATGGTACTAGGTTGAAGATATTGCAAACTCTACATCATCCAAGGTCGATAGGTTTATCCAAATAAGGGTGAAGTGATTCAGGTATACAAGGCATAGGATATGGTCCTGAAACACAACGTAGGTCGGTGAAGGAACGTTTAGGTATGTTCTAGTACACCAAAGGTTTTTTTGGGATAAATGGCACATCAATAGGCAAGGTAAGGTCACTAGGCAAAAATACATGGGTAACGATATCACAAGGTATATCAAGTACACAAGGTCATTGGTCATACCAAGGGGGCCAAGTCTAAGTAAATAGGTCATGACACGGGTAAGGCCAAGGTATAGGTAACATAACAAATCCCGAGATGCAACTAAGGAAATGTAGGGGTATTTTGGGCTTGTAGGGAGGTTGCAATAAGTGTGGGTAACATCAAATGGTATTGGGCAATAAGGTTTTGAGGTCAAAAATGGGGAAATTGGGGTGAAAATGGTAATGGCATGTAAACGATGTCAAGGTTAAAAAATAACCGACATTGGTTTGGTATGATCGACATTGGTCAGTCGGGTTAGGGTTAATATAAAAAAATCCATATTTTATGGATTCATTTAAACTTATTGTTGTTGTGGAAAATGACAGAGCGGTGGGGTAAAAGGCAAAAGCGATGATACTAGGTGTGTGAGCTAAGATGGTGAGTGGTTAGTTTGTAATAGGTGTTAGGTAGGTGGGTCCATGAGATTGATTGGAGCCATTTGATTGGTTGTGAGGTGAGGAGTGGATTTGGTGAAGGAAAAGGAAGGAGAAGGTTCAGGTGGACCACCAACGCAGTTCCTAGATGTACCATAATGCCGACGATACCGATATGAGGTAAGATTCAATCCTTTGCTCTCATTTGGTTGAAATGATGTTTCAAATTGGGTTAGGTAAAAAGGGGATTTGGTTGAAATTGATTTTGGATTTATAGGTAAGAAAAAAATTAAATGAGAGAGGGGGTCCTAGATAGTGTAAATAGGGGTGGGAATGAAGGTAGGGTAGGTTTGGGTAGGGTAGTGTTATCCAAAATAAGCCCCTTCCTTATTTTGACTAACTTTCTTTCATTCCTTCCTTCCTTGTGTCTCAACCAAATTTTTCACTTTTTAGGCACTCAAAATTATTTAGAAATGGCTTCATCAGATAGAGAATTTTCTCACCTTTCCATAAAGGTAAAATTTTCCTTCTAACTCCTTGTATTTTGCAAGTTATGGCTTGGTGGAGTTTTTGAGGGAAATTTTCCCTGGGAAGGTCCGCAACCAATCGAATGTGCCACGTGGTGGCGGAATGGCGGGTCGGTGGAGGTAAGTTAGAAAAATTTCCAAAGGGCTCAACAGGGACGTAAAGAAAATTTTGGCCCAAAACCCCGCGAACCAATAGGAGGCCACCATGTGTCCATAGGGTTGGCAAGAGTTGGAGGGGGAGAAAACTTTGGATTTTAACCAAAAGAAGCAAAGGGCGAAAAGGAAAAAATTGGCCCATAGGCTTGCCAAGGAGGAAATGAAAACTTTGGTAATGTACCCCATGGCGAATAAGACTATGACACATGTCCCAGAAAGCAATGGGCATGGAAGGATTTGGTTAAATTTGCCAAAGTGTCTAAAAGGGCACAAAGAAGAAATTTTTCCTGCGGGCCTGTAGAGGAAAGAGAGTTGATTAAGGTCCACGCAAAATTAGAGTGTGAAACGTGGCGGCAGGGTGGTGGGGCACAGAGAAATTTTGGAATTTTTTCCAAAATTCAAAAAGTGTAAAATGGACATTTGAGCCCGTGGACAAATGGGGAAGAACCACGTGGCAAAGGAGTGGTGGGGCATGGATATTTTTGGGGAATTTTTCCCAAATTCAAAAAAGGGAAATTTTTTATGTTTCACCGCTAACTTGATTTTTGCCCTGTTTTCTCTCAATCTTTAGAGGTGCATATCTTTCGATCCAGAGCTCAGGTTTTCTCGATTTTGGTATCATTGGAAAGCTATTGAAGTCCTCTACATGATGGAATCTTAAATTTTGTTTTTTGGTGGAGTTTAGTGAGAGAAAAATGAGAAAAACACCTTTGCATGGGGAAAAGAGTAGAACCGACATTCAACCACCATTTTTAATGCAGTATGGCTTCCATTCTTCTCCAGCATGGTCGAAAATATTGGGGAATGAACTTTTAAGGGTACCCATGCTATTTTGATGGATTTAATTGGTGGTTGAATCATTCATTTTCATTTTCCCATGTTTCTCCTTCTCGAACTCGGGTTTTCATTGTTAAAAGCTAGATTTGGCTCATTTGTAAAGGGTTGGACATTTTTTTATGTTCTGTAGGCTCCCTCCTTCACCATGGCAAGTGGATTTGTGGAATATCAGACCTTTTTAGGACTATAACATGTTTTCTACCTCCTTGTTGTTGTAATGCACTGTATTTAAAAATGGAAATGACAATGCAAGCTCTATGAATGAATTTTCAATCCTTTCTTGTGTTGTTTGCTCTATCCCGATCCTTCATTACAATTTTAGAAATTTTTGCATGATTTGTGTTGCATTTTTATAATTTGTGTCAATCTATAGAAATAGATGTTCACCACTCCTTTGGTGTATCACCTTGTTAGTTTAGTTTTATCTTCTTTTCTCTCTTCTATCCTTGTCTCCTTGGCAAAATTAGAGTAGGATTTTGAGTTAAAGCTCTTTAAAATTTCATGCATACATCTGATCAAAGGAGTAGAGGAACAAACCTTTAATCTAGAGAGTTTTTCCCATTTTTGCAAGTCCAACACTTGGGGAAAATATTCCATGTTATGCGATCACACTGGATGCCCATTATCAAACTAAAAATCTGAGAAAATATCTAGGGGTGCTGTGAATTTTCTCTAATAGTTTTGGCATGCCCAGTGGGACCTTAGAGGTATTCATCTTCATTACAAGAAAGTTGATGTGCATTTTTGTGAGTTTCTTACTTAAAAAGAGCCCTTATCTGCACATCTGGTGACTCCAAAGAGATAAAATCAACTAGTTTCACTAGTCCAAGTCAGAAGATTCATGAGAAGGATCCAAACAAGGTCAAGGGCCAGAGAAGAGGGATTGTCTGAGTATCTACAGTTATCCCCAGGAAGAAGAGAGAGAGGAAGAATAATTCAAAGGTCTCCATCTCCACCAAATAGAACTCTATTAACCCCTCCACCTGGGTATACCTTTCACCCAATCAACAAGGGTTCTTAGGCCAATTAGAATGGCACAACATTACCCTTATGTCAACTTCACTGATAGTAGCCCACTTTCTCTCAATGCACAAAACCCAGCCAAGTTGTAGCATTGAAGAACATCCTATACTTTACTCGGGGAAAATCAGACCACTCTTGATGATCATGTCAAAGACATTGCTAATGTTTGTGCAATCCATGAGATTGTTGAGATGTAAATTTCACAAATTTTGGGCATCCTCTTTCAAAGGTAAAGCCTTGCAATGGTTTTGGATTCTTGGGGCAAGATCTATCCAAATTAGAACTAGTTGTGTATAGCTCTCCATGAGCGTTTGGAGAAAAGGAGATATTTTTCTCTATTGGAACAATTGACAACTATCAAGAAAGCTCCCAATGAGTAGCTAATAGACTTCAATTTCAGATTTCAAAGGACATTGGATGGAATCCCAAAGATAGTAAGGCCAATAACTAAAGGTGCTTTCTTATACTATCTCAAAGCTTTAAATTCTAATATTTCTATGTTAATTAAATCCATGGGAGCTACAAATGTACTTGCAGCTTATAACATTGCTATTAGGGCTGAAAATTGTTTGATCCAAGTTGGTAAACTGGCACTTAGGCCTCCCATGCCCTTATATCCAAACTTGGAAAGCCCAAGCACTAGTCAAGCACCTACTTTAGCTCTAATTCCCACTCCTAGAAATCATAGTTCAAATGAAACTTCTACTTCATCCTCTAGTGCCTCAAATGAACTTCAAGAAGTCATGAAACAATTACAAAATTTAGGCAATGAGCTGGTTAAACTCAAGAGGCAGCGAGCCCAAATTTTTAGACCTTCTTATCAGTCTCAAACTTAGCCTAATAGGCAACCATATCAACCTAATAGGCCACCAAATCCAACTGCAAATCAAAATAAAGTAAGGCCTCCTATCAATAGACCATTTTAGCCCTATAACCCCAACGCTGCATCTACCTCTAAAGCCTTAGTGCCAGTGAAAAATAATATAGCTCAAGAGTATGATTGGTGTTTCCCATGCAATGAACCTCACAACTAGTCTATGTGCTTCAATGGTGCTTTGAACCAAGATTTGATGGTGATAAAAACTGGTGTAGAAAGTGAGGTGAGTCAAGAAACAAACCAACAACAAGGAACATATCAGCAAAATATAACTCCAAATGAGACTACACTTATGAACTGGCATGCTAAAGATTTTTGTGGTATGAATCAAACAATTTCTCATAATGTAGCAGCTAACACATGGTCAAAGAAGAGGAATATTGGTGAAGGGTAGTCATTAGCTCTAGGTGATCCACAACCTTCCATCACTCCACAAAGTGTTGGCAAGCAAAATGTAGTTCCAAATGTGCAAGGACAGCCCAAGCCACCTTCTAGACCAGCTCAAATGCCAACTATTACAGCCCATGTACAAGAAAATAATGTGTAGGCTAAGGGGAAGCAAAGAGATGTTTCATCCCCATTTAACATCATTGAACAAATGAAGAAGACAAATGTGAATATATTTATGTGGGAATCACTATCCATCCCAGGACAAAGGGATCTACTACAAGATGCCATGAAGAATTGGTCAACTTCAAATCAAAAAGCTCATATGTAAGAGAAGGTACTCACAAATGTTGCTCAACTTGAGGGGAAGATTGGAGGATAGAAAGGTAAAGTTTTGAATCCCTCTCCATTCTATGTTTCATTTATCATTGGGGATAAACTAGTACACAATTATATGATTGATTCTAGGGCAAGTAGTTTTGTGATGCCCAAGCAAATAGCTGATCAGCTGGGCCTCCAATATGAAGTCATATCCAAAGGGGTGGTTCAACTAGATGGGAAAACATTAACAATGTAGGAGTAATTAAATATTTGAGCCTAACTTTTCATGCATGCCCCAATGTCACTATTTTTCAAGATGTGTCAGTGATAGATTTACCACTACTTTTTGCCCTATGTTTGTCAAGGGATTTCACAAATAGAATTGAGGGTATTTATTTTCTGATTCATCACACATGTTGTTTAGAAAAAGATATGGAACTAAGACCACAATCGGGTCCAAACCTATTACAAACTTTCACATTGAGCCTCATACTCCAAACCCAATCAATGCCAACTATTCAACATTTGATCAAGAGGATTATCCAGGCACAGATGAAGCTGACACCAAATTTGGAAGCATCCCAAATTTGACTCTTGATGAATGGGAAAGCAAGGTACATGATTTTTATCCCTAAAAGGAAATAGAGGAATTTAAACTAGGAGTTTATTGCATGCATGAAGAAAATCAGCCTATTCTTAGCATCACCAAGCTAGACCATAAAGATGACAATGAGGTATGACAGTTGTTCTTTGATGGATCAAGAAGTAGACAAGGTGCAGGGGGAGATATGCTTATTTCACCATCAGGAATTAAGTATTATTTAGTTTTTAGATTTTAGTTTGCATGTTCTAACAACACTATTGAATATGAAGCTTTGATACATGAATTGCATTGGTTAAGAAAGAGAGGTATAAAAAAATTACAAGTCTTTGGTGACAGGTGAACTGATTGTTAATCAAGTTAAAGGACAACATGCTACCAAAATGACCTACTCAAGAGTTATAATAATAGGGTGTGGGACCTCATTGAGGATTTTGAAGGCTTTGGCATCAACTTCATCCCTAGGAAAGAAAACCAAGCTGATGATAGGCTTGTAATAGTTGGAGCAACCTTTGATGTTGTGGAGAGTATCAAGGAAGATAAAGTACAGCCAAACATTCATGTGATTGTAAGGCCATCAGTGCCAGATAATAATGTAAGTTGGAAAGTGTTTGAAAGTGACCAACAAATCATCAATTTCTTGAAAAAGAAGCTGAGTTCTCACCAAAAATCAGAAAAGTTAGAACAACAAAGATGGTGATCAAGTGGTACAACCGAGAATCAAAAAATACCAAAAGGACTTATCACTTTGGAGTCCATCTTTAATCCAAATGATCAATTTAGGAAGGATAAAGCAAACATCCAAGTCAAGGGAGAAGATTCAAAGGTGCCCATCTCAAAGTGGGAGAAGGAAAATCACTTCAAATTGGTAAAGTGGCAACCAAGTAAGAAATGTATGATTTCATGCAACTTTTCCAAGATTTCTTGGATATATTTGTTTGGAGCTATGAAGAATTGAGAGGTTTCAACCCCAAGCTAGCTCAACACACAATTGAATTAGATATAAGTGCTAAACCCATCAGAAAAAAATAAAGACTGGTCAATCCACACATGGAGTCTCTCATGAAGAAGGAATTGAATAAGTTAATAGAGGCAAGTATCATATTTCCCATCAAGCATTCAAGCTAGGTTACAAACCTTGTTCCAGTTAGAAAGAAGAGTGAGTGGAGAAATCAAATTGTGTGTAGACTTTAGATATTTGAATAGAGCATCCCTTAAGGATCATTACCCACTTCCTTTTATGGAGTAGATTTTGCAAGTTGTCTTCTTTAGCTCTGAGAGGTTTTCATTTCTAGATGGTTATTCAGTGGTATAATTAGATCATGGTAAGGGAAGATGATCAGTTCAAAATAGCCTTCACCACCAAATGGGTAATCAATTTTTCTTAAAGGTTTGTTCCAGACTTTACAACCCTTACCAAGCTAATAACTATGATGTTGAAGAAAAGTATGGCTTTCAAATGGATAGTTGAAGGTAAGGCAAGTTTTGAGGCAATGAGGCTATCTCACAAGCTCCAACTCTCATTAACCAATATTTCTTTAAGGATTTTATCCTTTATGCATTTGGAGGTGATGATACAATTTTAGTACAACAGAACAAAGAAAATGTAGAGCAGCCAATTGCCTTCTTTAGCCAAAGCTTGGAGGACTATGAGGTAAGGTATTCCTTCATTGAGAAGCACGTTCTTGTAGTGATTAGGAGCTTGAAGAAATTTAAGCATCTAGTTTCAAACAACAAGGTCCAACTGCTGGTTTCTCATGTGGGAGTTAAGGACTTCCTCCTCAACAAATACCTAAATAAAAATGTACAAGGTGGATTACTAATGTCATGGAGTATGACATTGAGATCAAAGTCACCAAGTTGGTCTGAGGAAAAGGATTATGTGAGCAGCTGGTCTTGAGAAAATCAATGGAAGCAAGAAATGGAAAGGATGTTGTTTTGGCGTTGCAAGACAACCAAGAACAAAGAGGTGTTCAAGAAGAGAATGGTGGTATGCCCACTCCTTGTTGGACCCAAGACATAATGCACTTCTTACAAACAGGCCTATGCCCTCCAGAGATGAACAAAACCAAGAGAAGACACTTCAGATTGCAGGCTATTCCATATGCACTTGTTGATGGTGTCTTATTCAAAAAGGATATAAATGGAGTGCTACTGAGATGCATTGGGACAAATCAAATTAAGATAATGTTAGAAGAGTTCCATGGTGGATCAGATGGGGGTCATTTTTCTCCAAGAGTGATAGCCCTCAAGATTATGAAGGTTGGCTATTATTGGCCCAAGGTGTTTAGTGATTGTTATGTATGGATCAAGAGGTGCAAAAATTGTGCATTCTTCATAGGCAAGGAGAGATTAGCAGCCCTTCCATTACACCCAATTTCAGTTGACCAGCCATTCATGTAATGGGGTTTGGAATTCATTGGAGTCATTAACCCAAACTCAAACCAAGGACACAAGTGGATTCTAACAGCAACAAACTACTTCACCAAATGGACTGAGGCGGTGGCACTCAAAGAGGCAAATGAATCTAGCATTCTAGACTTCTATGAGGGGATAGTAACCAAATTTGGCATACCTACCACTATAATATCAGATAATGCATTGACATTCATAGGATCAAAGGTAAATGAATGGGTTGTTAAGAATGGGATCTATCTAAGTACTTCATCAAATTATCCCTCAAGGCAATGGCCAAGCTAAGTCTACCAACAAGAACCTATTAAATATCATCAAGAGGACTCTTGATGGTAATAAGAGGACTTGGCACACTAAACTTAAATCATCCTTATGGGCTGATAGGATAACTCCCAAGATATCCACAGTAACTCTCCATTTAGACTTATCTATGGAAGAGAAGCAATCTTGCCTATGACACTTGAGTTGCCAATGTTAGAACTCATGAAGCAATTGGAATTGTTGGAGTTTGAACCCATGGAGATTAGATATGTAGAATTGATGAAACTCCAAGAAATTAGAGAGAATGCAGCCCAAACAATGAAGAAGGACCAAGCCTTGATCAAGAGAGCCTTTGATAGGAAATTTAAGGCTAGAACCTTCCAAGTTGGAGATTTAGTGTTGAAATGGGATACAGACCGAGAAAATACAGGAATGCATTCAAAGTTTGATGCCATTTAGAGTGGCCCATGCATGGACACAAAATGTAAGAACAAAATTCCTTCCAATTGTCTACATTAGATGGTGAAGAACTACAGATTCAAGTTAATGGAATCCATCTAAAGCATTGCTACTAGAAGGGAAACTCCTCACCTTGTACATATTAGTTTAGATTTTCATTCCTCTAAGTGTTTGTGCACATTTTTTTTTGTAGCTTAGTTTCACATTTCCCTAAGTGCTCTGGCACAAGCTTTGTTATCCCAAGGATGCATCTTTACAGCCATCTCCTAGATCAAGTGATGTTCTACTCTCACAATCTTATTTCTAGAAGTTTTCTAATGAGTTGAGAGTACCAAGTAGTTAAGTTGATGACTCCATTGCCTAATGGATTACTTCAGAGCACCGGTCACTTCATCTAGCGGTGTAGATGACCCATCTGAGTCTCCAAAATTGTTATCCAAAATAAGCCCCTTGCTTATTTTGACTAACTTTATTTCATTCCTTCCTTCCTTGTGTCTCGTTCAATTTTTCACTTTTCAGGCACTCAAAATTATCTAGAAATGGCTTCATCAGATAGAGAATTTTCTCACCTTTCCAGAAAGGTAAAATTTTCCTTCTAACTCCTTGTATTTTGCAAGTTATGGCTCGGTGGAGTTTTTGAGGGAAATTTTCCCTAGGAAGGTTCGCAACTAATTAGAATGTGCCACATGGTGGTAGAATGGTGGGTCAGCGGAGGTAAGTTAGAAAATTTTCCAAAGGGATTGGTGGGGGCGTAAAGAAATTTTTGGCCCGAAGCCCCATGAACCAATAGGAGGCCACCACGTGTCCATAAGGCTGGCAGGAGTCGGAAGGGGAGACAAAGCTTTGGATTTTTACCAAAAGAAGCAAAGGGTGAAAAGGAAAAAATTGGCCCACAGGCCCGCCAAGGAGGAAATGAAAATTTTAGGCGGTAGCCCTGTGGCGAATAAGAATATGACACATGTCCTAGAGCGGTGAGGTGCGGAAGGATTTGGAGGAATTTTCCAAAGTGTCCAAAAGGGCACAAAGAAGAAGTTTTACCCATGGGCCCATAGAGGAAAGAAAGTTGATTAAGGCCCATGCCAAATCGAAGTCAGTGTGACACATGGCGGCAATGCAGTGGGGCACGGAGAAATTTTGGAATTTTTTCCAAAATTCAAAAAAGCGTAAAAAGGCCATTTGAGCCCACAGACGAATGAGGAAGTGCCATGTGGTAGCAGAATGGTGGGGAGTAGAGATTTTTGGGGAATTTTTCCCAAATTCAAAAAAGGGGAAAATTTTATGTTTCAAAACTGCGACCCGATTTTTTGCCCCTGTTTTTCTCTCAATCTTTAGAGGGGCATATCTTTCAATCTAGAACTCAGTTTTCTCGATTTTGGTATCATTGGAAAGCTATTAAGTCCTCTACATGATGGAATCTTAAATTTTGTTTTTCGGTGGAGTTTAGTGAGAGAAATATGAGAAAAATGTCTTTGGCAAGGGGAAAAGAGCAGAACCAACATTCAACCACCATTTTTAATGTAGTATGGCTTCCATTCTTCTCTAACATGGTTGAAAATCTTGGGAATGAACTTTTAAGGGTACCCATGCTATTTTTATGGATTTGGTTAGTGGTTGAATCATTCATTTTAATTTTCCCACGTTTCTCCTTCCTGAACTTGGGTTTTCATTGTTAAAAGTCAGATTTGGCTCATTTGTAAAGGGTTGGATTTTTTTATGTTCTACAGGCTCCCTCCTTCACCTTGGCAAGTGGATTTGTGGAATATCAGACCTTTTTAGGACTGCAACATGTTTTCTACCTCCTTGCTATTGTAATGCACTGTATTTAAAAATGGAAATGACAATGTAAGCTCTATGAATGAATTTTCAATCCTTTCTTGTGTTGTTTGCTCTATCTTGATCCTTCATTACAATTTTAGCAATTTGTGCATGATTTGTGTTACATTTTTATAATTTGTGTCAATTTGCAGAAATAGATGTTCACCACTCCTTTGGTGTATCACCTTGTTAGTTTAGTTTTATCTTCTTTTCTCTCTTCTATCCTTGTCTCCTTGGCAGAATTAGAGTAGGATTTTGAGTTAAACCTCTACAAATTTCATGCATACATCTGATCAGAGGAGTAGAGGAACCAACCTTTAATCTAGAGAGTTTTTTCCCATTTTTGCAAGTCCCACACTTGGGGAAAAGATTCCATGTTGTGCAATCACACTAGATGCCCATTATCAAACTAGAAATCTGAGAAAACATCTAGGGGTGTTGTGAATTTTCTCTATTTGGTAGACTAGGTGTTTTAGGGTGTTTTTGAGAATTTTGATAGCGAGGGGGTGGTTCATTTTTTTTAGGTGACAAAGACTAACGTCTGTTAGGGGTTGGATGACGTCGTTTGGCCTTGGATGACATCGGTCAAGTCTCAAATGAGCGACAGGTGAAATTGAACCAATGTCGATTGAGTCAAACTGGTCATGATTAGGGTGACTAGAATTAGTTAGGGATGATGAGGAATGGGGGGAAGGAAAGGGTAGGGGAAGGAAATTAGTCAAGGAGGGTTAAGGGAAGGTGTATGTAGGGAAAATATGGGAAAATGGGTGTTTGGGCAATGGTGGGGGTGACAAGTAGAATAAGGGAGAATAGGTGTAACAATACACTAGGAAAGAAAAAGGGGTAGTTGGTAGGGTTGTGATTTGGGTAGGGTGTCATGTAATAGGTGTGTTGGGTAAAAGGTATGTTGGGTATGGTCAAGGATGAACAATGTTTTGGTTTGTTAGATGCAGGCTAGGAGCATCTACGGATGAGGGATAAAGTAATGCCTCTATTGCTAGCGGTATGATCGAGCATGACTGTAGATGAGTGGAGGCACATTATGGACCTTGGCTTGATTGGGATCCATCATTATAGAAATATAGTTTGATATCCAATTTTGATGGTCGCACTCATCGATAGATCATATTCAATGACTAATACACTCTGTCTACCTATGGGTGAGATCATTGTCTCCCTAGACAATGTATACAGGATCCTATAGCTACCTATAGTGGGAGAAGAGGTGTATTCTATTTTATCGAGGCATCGAGGAGATGATAGTGGCGGTATTTAGAGAGGCATGGAAAAGTTGAGATATCGTAGCGTGAGCCTCAGCTATGGGACATGTACATGACCCATCCTCGAAGATGAGGTTGGTTGTCCTGATCATGGAGGAAGTGTGTTGTTTTGCATTTCCAGATGTGGAGGGTAGAATATTCCCATGAGTATTGATGGGGTTCTCCATAACATGATGGAGGATAGGACTGTTTCTACTTGGGCACCAACATTCTTAGTGCAATTATACAAAGAGTTGTGGGCCTATGGGAGGCTACGAAGGTTTAGTCTATGTTATACCTTCCTTCTTCACTTGGGCATACTAGCACATCGTATGTGTGTGTCCATTTGGTATGCAATGGCCTGATGCATTCAATATAGGCTTGGTTCGAGTTAATTCTGAGCATTGGGTACCAATGTTAGGGGAGAGCGCATGGGTACTAGGGTTACACATGATGTGGCATATTATAGGCACATACTAGAGGTATTATTGGGGGTTGACATCATTTGGATGCCATATGTTGGCTTCCCTTCCTACTCGAAACATGGAAATAGAGTTGGATGAGCTAAAAATTATCGAGGATGGATAGAGGGATGCCATGCCGATGAGCACAAGATGATACCTACCGAGAGGGTCGAGAAAACATTTTGGGCTACCCCAAGACATGCCTCCACCATTCCCACAGTACATGAGAGATGACGTGGAGAGGCCTATTCCTCTACCACAACTAACTATGCTAACAGGGTAGGAGGAGCAGGTGGTGGACTAGTAAATTGATGATGTCGGGGTTAATGACAGATATATGCACTAGTGGCAACGCACTATGGGAAACACCATCGAGGCTAGGGAAGCATGACTTAGCCACAATTACAGTTCAAAGGGACACATTACAGGGGCATGTGGCCACCCTTTTAACACATCTAGGAGTATTTTAGGGGCATCCTACAGGCTCGAGGCATAGGTTGCCACATTACAGGCACATATAGTAGCCCTATAGGACCATGTTACATAAGGGAAGGTACCCACATAGGGTGGGGATGGTGATGGGGGACAGGTAGCCACCTTACAGGCACATGTAGCAAGTTTATAGGGTTAGTTGGCCACTGCACATTCTCATATCAGGCCCTACATGCCCAAGTCATAACATAGGAACCCTCATAAGCCCAAGGATAGGGTCCCATATTATAGGAAACAACAGGATAGGATCCCATGGTACAGGGAGGAGGGAAGGGTTCATTGGTATAGGGATTAAGGCCATCATTAGCAGGACAAAGCTCACAATTTGTGAGACCTATGACACCACCACAAACAGTGTCGATAGTGAGATTCAGGGATGACCTGAATGAGGTATGATATTACCAAGATCACTTGATGACCACCGAGATAGATGTCCCCTATTATTTAGAGTACATAGCAGAGTATACCTTGAGTGAGAGGACAAGATCCCACATGCATAGTTGGTAGTAGATTATAAGTGACTAGTGAGCGCTGAGATAGGATCAGGTGAGGCCACTAGTTCACAGAGACCCGACCTGTACAAGCTTAGGAAAAGGCTAGGCGAGACCCATTGAGGGTGGAGAGATGCTTTGGTAAGGTGTCATGCTAGAGGAGAGGAGGAGGAGATAGATGAGATTAACATGGACATTAGATGGGATGACGATTGATATCTCTGTATATCGTCATTTTTATTATTTTTGGATATATATATCGGCCTTGTGTGTTGATGATAGCGAGGTTGTACATGATATTTTTTAAGATATTTTTGATCATATATCAGCACTTTGTGTGTTGAAGATGGTGAGGTCAGACTTTGTATATGAGATACTTGTATTATGTTGTATCGTTGTATATTTGATGGATGCACAGACTTTCATAGTGATATAAATAATGATATTTATGAGATGAGTGATTTACTCATGTTGTAATTTCATTTGTTGTTTGTATGTGGTGGAAATTAGGTGGATTAGGCATGGTGGAGTCAGGTCATTTTAGGCATGATGGAGTTAGGGCAGTTTAGGTATGGTGGAGTCAGGTCGGTGTAGGCATGGTGAAGTTAGCGTCGGTTTAGGTATGGTGGAGTCAGGTCGGTCTAGGCATGGTGGAGTCAAAGTTAATTACACATGGTTGAGTCTTGTTTTTAGTTTTGATTTAATTTCCAAGTTATTGGTAACATGGGAAATAAATGATAAGTTATATGTATGTTATGGTATAAATTTCCAAAATCTTTGATATCATGGAAATGTGAAATGATTGATTGATGTTTTGATGATGTGATAAAATGTTAGGTATATACATTTGTTTATTTTTAACTTCCAAGTGTTGTGAAAAGGGAAACTATGTAAGATATAATTATAATAGGAAAGTGGGGAGAAATGGGTAGGGTAAAGGGTGGCTGAACTAACCTCTAAGGTCCCCATGCCCTCGAAGTGTTGCCTACATAAGATAGGGAAGAATATGATGAGGTAGAGGAATGGGTTGGTAGGTTCTAGGCATGATTGAGTCTAGGTCATAAGCATGATTGAGTCTTAGGTGAAGGTGGAAATCTTTAAAATCTAGGCATCGACCGTCTGGTCATGTATAGGGTAATCAATAAGTAATGAAAAAGGTGGATGGTAAGAGGTGACAAAAATATCCACCTAATTGATAAGAACCATAACAATCCTACCATACCAAATATTGGATTATGAACCTAAGATCATAAAGCCATTGCATGTTTAACTATGATAAGGGTGAAGAAAGTCACATGATAATGAAATGTCATGTTTGTAGTAAGTCCCTTGAGAAGATAGAAAATTAGGGTGAAAAGGTAATGAGGTGAAAATGGGTGGTTTAGCATAACTTAGTGTACGACAAAATGTGTTACCTGACAAGAAACCCATGATAACAAATAGGCAAGTCCATGACAAAAAAGTTAATCATTTTCTTCTTTTGTTGTGTTTTTGATAGAAACCGATCGATGCGAAATTCTATGTGGGATGAGTATATTATCTCTTTAAAGTATTCTTGAAGCTAATCAAGGTGAGAATATTCTAAGTATGTAATTTTTTTTTTTGCAAGGATAGTCTCTTTTTATGATAGACTATGTGTAGTATGGTAAGCTTTGTATAGGTGTCCTTCGAGGGAGATGTATATTTATAGCGGCGAGATAGAGAAGAGATGTCCCTTTTGAGGAAGTCATCTTTTTCTAGAAGTTTGACTCAAGGAGTTGAATTCCATTTTTTTTGAAGTCTTTTAGACATTTAAGTCATGGAAAAGAGTATAGAGGAAGATTAGGTTTTTTAGAAGACAAAGCTATAACACACAAAGGTTAACTATGAAAGATATGGTTTCAAGTGATAAACAACCATGGGATTCTATCTTTGAAAAGATGAAAAGTATCCATGAAAATCATGCCATGAGTAGAGTCATGGTACTCATATTGAAGATAAGGCTAAAAGGTGATGGGTAATCATATGATTCTTGTTTAGTCATTGACCCCAAGAATAGGTAATATGAAAGGTGAAGGGTGCTCAAGGGATGAGCCGAGAAATAGACAAAAGGTGATATAGGACTCGATTCAATAATAGAATGGTCAAAGATGTAAGATGTTCAAGGTTTCAAGTTTGGGTTTACCTTCTAGTGAAGAAAAGTTATAAGCACCTGATCCATAGGTACGAGTAATGATATAGGGTCTAAGCCAATTAGTAGAAAATTTTCCCCATTTAATTTTTTATTCTTTCGCTATATGTTGATTTTCCTTTAGGATGATATTACTAACCTAGAATTTTTGTTCTGGAAACATTTATCATAGGCATGTTTGATACATTTTTGGTAGATGTGGAAAAGATCAAGAGTGTTGAGACGACATTCATCTAACAACTCAAGTTGTGCTAAACGGTCTTGGAAAAATTCATCATCATTTAGTATGTCTTGTAGTGAGATGATGCGAGAGGGATCAAATCTAGACATCGAGAGGCAAGACATCCTCTGTACCATAGACTAGAGAGAAAGGTGTGGCAGTATTTGAAGTGTGAATACTAGTTTGGTAATCCCAAAAGGAAAAAGGAATGTGTGTATGCAATCCTTCCCAAAGATCATCAACTACTTTCACAAGAATTTTGTTCAAGGATTTATTGGTTGATTCTTGGCCATTCATTTGTGGGTAGTAAGGTGAAGAGAAATTGAGTTGAATACCAAAAGTGGTGTAAAGATTTTTTAGGGTTTTGTTTTTTAATTGCTTTCCATTATCAATGATGAGGTGGTGAGGGACACCAAAGTGAAAAATAATGTGAGGTTGATGAATTCACAATTTTTCTCAGCTTGTTTATAAATGAGGGGAATGTCTTCTACCCATTTAGTGTAGTATTCTGTTGTGGTTATAATCCATTGATGGCATTGTGATGAATGAGGATTGATCTCTCTAACAAGATCCAAATCCCATAGAGAGAAAGACCAAAGGTCTCGTGTAACTTGTAAGGCATGACTAGGAGTGTTATGAAGATTAACATTTTTCTAGAATTTCACACAACATTTGACATAGTCACAACAATCATGGTTTAGGGTTGGCCAATAATAGCCTAGGTGGAGAATACATTTAGCGATAGCTAAGCCTCTAAAGTGACCTCCAAAAATTCCATCGTGAACTTCCTTTATGGTATAGGGAATTTCAAAACTTGTAAGGCATAGTAAGAGAATACCATTTAATCCTCATTTATAAAGAATACCTCTCATGATGAAATAGCGAGAGAAACCTTTTAAGAAAGGCACACTATTCATAACCATTATGTGAGAGATCGGGAGGTAGAATTGAAAGGGAAAGGTAGTCAACAAACTTTTTATACCAAAGGTCACATGGGTCAGTTCAACGGTTCTAATGAAGTTGAAGTCTCGAGATAAATAAGAAGGGGGTTGCAACCTTTATATTGTGACAAAGTTTTGGAGTCGAATACAAAGTGGGTATCCGAGAAGCCAAGCAGGACCATGGTATCCACAAATTTATTAGTAGAATGTGGGGTTTTTTAATTTTGTAATGATCAAAGGTAGTCAAAAGTATGTCACATGATATTTTTAATTTTGGATTATTTTGTTATGACACTAGTATATACCATTGACGTGGTTTACAACTAGTTGGGAATCACCAAAGATTTTAATTTATTTAACATCTAGGGTGATGGTAGTTTAAAGGCCTAATATGAGTGCTTCATATTCAACAATGTTGTTACTATAATCAAAATATAGTTTGAAAGATAAATGCATAGGTTTACCATAAAGAGGAATGAGGATAACACTTGCATCACCTACATGCTAACATTGGAAACTATCAAAGAATAAGGTCATCTAGTAAGTGGTATCATCTAAAGAGAGGGAAATAATGGATTCATCCGAAAAATCAAAGTTAGAGGGTTGATCTCCAGATAGAGGTGCATTTGCTAGTTGGTCAGCAATGGTTTGGCCCTCGATAGATTTTTGGTGGATGAATTCGAGTCAAGGTATACAAGAAGCATGATCCAACATGAAACACATTGATGTTGGTAGGGTTTAGTGTACATGTAATGTAAGGGATCAGTGTTAGTGACGAAAAAGTTTTTGTGGTTGAGTAGGTAATGACAAATTTAGTGATGAATGAGCATGACACCTAAGGAATGATCAATAGTAAAAATGTATAGGTAAAAACCGGTTGGTCATCTTTAGGAGGAATGACCATAGGTGGTTGGAGGAGATACTATTTTAAAGCGTCAAAGGCTTTGTGGCAGTCATCATCCTATTTGAAGGAGACATCATTTTTGAGGAGATGATGAAATGGTTGACAATTGTTAGAAAGTTGTAAAATAAACAGAAGATTAGATTACAACTTACCTTAAAAAATTGAATTTGATGAGAGATTAGTATGTAGAAGAAGTTCGAGAATAATTACTTTATCAAGATCAAATTCTATGCCACACAAAGAAATGATAAAATGGAGAAGATTTCCTGAAAGTACCTGAAGACACACTTCTTAGGTTGAAGATGACCTTAAGGAATATAAGGTGTTTGACCTGCTATTTGGATTTGGAAAGAAGGCCATCTAAATAATATTCAAATATGTGATGCATTATGTCATGGAAGATATAATTCATGGCTCATTGATATGTAGCACCAATGTTTTTAAGGCCAAAAGGCATGACTTGATAACATAAGGTCCCCCAAGGAGTGATGAAGGAGGTTTTGTGTTGGTCTTCTAGAGAAAGTATTATTTTATTATAACTCGAGAAACCGTCCATGAGTGATAACATCTCATGGTAAGCAAAGTGAGATCAACCAATTGGTCAATGCATATTAGAGGAAAGTCATCTTTAGAGAAAGCTAAGTTAAGGTCGTGAAATATGTGCAAATGCAAATTCCCCTATCATCACTTTTGTGACACGAATGGTATTATAAATCCATTGGGGATAGTCAATGGTAGGATGAAGGAAACCGAGAGAAGGAATTAGAGTTATTCTTTGATAAAAATGGCAATACGAGGATGCATTTTCCATAGCTTCTATTTTATGGGTTTGGCATCTAGAATGGTTACGATATTCTAGACCAAAATTTATGGGTCAATACTGGGCATATCAAAGATAGGACCAAGAAAAAGTGTTGCTATGGTCTCGAAGGAAAAAAGTAAAAGCTTCTTGTTCAACAACATCTAAATATTGGCCTATCTTTATAATGTGTGGATCATCATGAATGTTAATATTGACTTTAATGGTTGATTCATTTAACATGGTTTGCATCTCGAAGGCAACGACCGGTGAATATAAGAATTTTTACACCAAGGTAGGTGAGGATAGACTCATCGTCCCTAAAATTAAATGATGTTAATAGAAGGTGTATCATCATCAATCATGTTAGGATATAGTAAGGGAAAAGAAGCAAGAGCCTCGCCATCGCATTGATAAGTTAGAGGTCCCAGAGAAATGGTGTTCACAAAAAAAAAGTTAGGAGGAATAGATTCGAGATCTATGGACTCTGTGGGTAAATATGGTGACATTGGTGAATGGGGTGGAGAAGGTTTATCATCCTTAATGAGTTCAATGTAGGCCTTCTTGGAAGATGGTGTGGAAAATCCAATACCACTATGATATTTTTGTTTATGGGTGGTACATGGATGACGGTATGATGACCTTGTTTGTAAAAACCGAAGCCAAAGCCTTTCCATGCACAGCGGTGAAGGAAAGTGTGGGCAAAGCAACGGTTAGTGAGAGATTGGAGGTCAGATGAAAAGGGTCATGTTTGGGATGGAGGTTTAGGTGAATAGGTGTAGTATCAAGTCCCCCATATGTTAAGTTAGTGCGAAGGTGGGGAGGACCATAAGGAAAACCTCTCCTATGTGATAGTCATAATGAGGATGTTAGTGTAGGTTTCCATACTCTTGTGGAGTGAGGAATGTGTTGATATTGTAGAGGCGGTACTCCCCTAGAGTGAGGCATTGAAAAACACCTTCTAAGGGATCAGTAGTAGATATGTGGGTAGCAGGGATAGATGAATCACTAGACGATTGGGCAGGAGGGGTATCGGTCGGTTGGGAAGTAGATGGGCCAGCTATTAAAGCTACGACAATAGTAGTAGAATAGAGAGTTAGTGTGGGAGAGGTTTGGCAACATTGGTTGATGGGGCTATGGGTGAAGGAGAATTGGGGGTAGTGGTAGATGCCTTAATTGGTACAAGGACATCGTTAGGTCGGTATAACATGTTATAGGTTTTGAATGGTGAACAGGTCAACTAGGATGGTATAGTTATGCCCTTCATGTTCAAATTTTACACAATGGTGTAAAGTTGAAGGAACAAACCCATGACATGAAACCATGGTTAGACGAGCAACAGGTTATACTTGAACTCCCCCTCTAAGACATAGAATAATTCTGATATGCAAGGTCCCACACAAACGTGAAGAATAATGGTGCCAAGGGTGGAAGTGATGGCATCATTGAAGGAGTGCAACATAACTGGGTTATTATGCATGAAATTTGAAGGGATGCACATTTTATTGTATGCATGGGAGGAGATGATGTTGATGTTAGCACCACCATCAATCATAATGCACCATACGTGTATGTTATCAATATAGATGGAGATGAAAAGGGTGGGATCAGGGTCATCTGATTGGAGAGGTACAATCTCCTCATTAGAGAAACTGAGGGGGATACTTGATGAGTGGGTGTGGGGGTAGAAGAAGGAGATGATTTGGTAAGTGAGGCCATGTGGTGAGGGGTGATAATGGAGGCCACTAGTGTGGGGTCATTAGGTAAAAATTCAATGGATTATAAAACCTCCATAAGGGCTTGTCTATGAGATTCAAAAGTTTAGACAAGATCATACAAAGACATTTTTAGAGGGGATTGATGTAATTATTTTATCATTATATGATGGGTGACCCCATCAAAAATAGGGTATGTGGGTCATCGAATGGTGATTTTGGGTGTGGGTCTAGATGGTATATTGGGCATGGGGTTGGTTAATGGGCTAGTTGATTTTTCTTTTCCTTTGTCCTTTTGGGTGTGGGTGGCAACTTGAACCATGTTAATCTGAGGGAAGGAGGTAGATGGAGAAGGTATGTCATGAGTAGTGTAACGACATGATGGGAAAACCTAATGCGGGGTAAGAACCTTACAAATGAGTAGGGCACACTAGCATTTGGGTGGTGGTTTGGCCAACTCTCTGATACAAACCATGTTGATCTCAAATTTTAGAGGTGGATAAAAGGGTTGTGGGGGTGGAGATGTAGGTCATTGAAGAAGCAAGGGATGATGATGTGTGGTGATAGGTGAAGGTGGAACATGGTCCTCATCAAGAAGATCATCATCGTCAAAATTTTCTTCAGGAGGACATAATTGTAGAGAAGAACGATTTTGAGATCCTTACAACCTTCTACATCATGTCTTGGCACATGATGATAGGAAAAATTTTAGTTTCATCAAACCCTTTTGGTTTGGGTTTGAGGGGTCGTAAGGTCAAGAGGTGGTAATGTGATGATAGAAGTCTCTAAGAGGTTGGTTAGAATGTTGGCGTAGGACCCTACCAATGGATCACAATGGGAAGTGAGTGTGGGTTGGGTAAAGGTGTGGATGATTGTGAGGGAAGAGGTGTTATAGGAGAGGGAATGGGTTAGACCACTGGTTTGGTAGGTGGTACTATCTTAGGCTTTCATGGCATCTTCTTGGTAAAGTGTTGTAGAAGAGCTAGTAATGGAATGTTTTGATAATTTAACTACCTTATTGGAGGGTAGTGGGTTCTTATCTTTGGGTTACACCTTCTTGGGTAAAGGTGACATAGGAGTACATGATGCAGAAGGGAAAATAGATAGTGGAAGAGGACGGGTTACCCATGGGGAAATAGAGTTATGGTAGAAGTGGTTGGTAGAGGTTGGGTGGATGGTATGGGTTGAAGTCGTATAGGAAAATTTGGGGTTATAGTAACTGGTAGAGGTATATGTGGTAAGAAACATATATGGTGAGGGGGCGAGGGTGTTTGATGCGTAGGTAAATGAGGTATAACAAAGGGTCATGATGATGAGGTAGGTTTCTTAGCTTTTGATTGGCCTTAGGTAGGAGGTTGTTTGGCTAGGGTTGATGGGTGAGGTCCTAGGATGGATGGAAGGGGAAAAGGTGACAAAGGTGTGGTAGGTGAGACTAGTGTATGAGGCCTAGAGGTTGGGTCTTCCTTCTAGATAGAGGAACAATTTTGGTGTGGGTTTGGGAAGATGTGGCTAACTCTAATTTGACAAGTCGATGGGTAAGGCTTGACATCGCATGATGAACCCAAGGTAATGATGGGTCTAGACACGGGTGAAGGTATAGGTGTGGGCAGGTTCTTAGGAATTAGAATGGGTTTAGTCATGGGTAAAGGTTCAAATGTAGGTAGAGGTGATGAAGAAGAAACCATTTTGATAGTTATGGTTAAGGTTGATCTGTTTCTTAAAATACCTTTGGATAGATCGTGGAGTATCTTTAGAAAACATTTGAATTTAGTCAAAAGGGGAGCCAAAGATGTCCCATGAGCATGGAATTATCAACATAATCCAAGTGATTGGCCAGCCATGAAAATGGGACTTTCTATAAGAGGAGATGAAGTTGGTTTGGTGGGATCCTCGTAAAATATGTTTGTGAGATAGGGAATTGGTTAGCCTCGGATTATGTGGTAAAAGAGCGAGATCAGATCAACGGGATCCTGGGATTCTAATGGAAAATTATCCCCAATAGGTAGTAGGGTGTCCTAAATGATCTCCCATGGGTAGGAGAGATGGTAGGTGGGGTGAGATAGATTTCTCTTTTGGTGGAGGAGAAGGTGATGAAAATTCTCTTATGGGTGGGAGAGTTAATATTGTTGATTTTTCGGTAGGTCATGAGGTGATGGTAAAAAGAACATCAACAGAAATTGTGGAATCCTCCATGAGTGTAGGGGAGATGAAGGGGAATCCTATGAGGGTGAAGGAGTGGAAGAGGTATGCTCCTCTGTGGGTAGAGGAGCTCATGCTAGAATTTCCTCAATAGACAAAATAGGTGGAATTTGAGGAATGACCGATATGATATCAAAAATAGCATGGAATTCATGGACATTGTTGTCATTGGTTGAAGGTTCACTATTTTTATTAGATGATGGTGTATGATTAGGGAATGACTTCTTAAAGATGTGAAAATTTTGATTTGTTGGCACATTCGGGTTGTCCACGACGAGATCTCCATTATCTATCATCTCTTGACAATGTTCTTAAAATTTATGCAATTACCATCACTATGGCCTTTAACATGATGATAATTACAATAGTCATGTTCCTTATACCATGTAAGCATAGGGTGAGTAGGATCGAAACTAGTATGAGGTTTTATGGGGGAAGTGTAATGGCTCTAACTTTAAGAAGCTTTTCCAAGACTAAAGAATAGGGCTCTCCAATTGAAGTGTACTTTCTGTTGTTCCCATTGGAACTAAAAATTCTGAATAGGGGAAATATTAGAGGAAGGTTTGGCTTGATTAGAGGGATGAGATGGACCAGATTTGAGAACTAACGCTTTGAGAGATCCTTTGGATTTTTAATAATTATTTTATGGTTTTGAAGATGAAGAAGAATCATTTGATTTGAATGGGGTGTTCTTGTTTCATAATTAGATTTTATTTTCTTCAATGGCATGAATTTCCAACTTTCGTGTCATGGTAAATGCTTCATCGAAGGTATGGAAGGTTTGTACCTACAGAGTTGGTGAGATGTGTCTATCACAAGCTCTAGTGAACAACTCAATAAGTTCATCTTGAGGTAATTGAATGTTAATTGGTTGATAAGACTTCGCTAGTGAGAAAAGAAATATGCGATAGATTTTTGTCATACTATCGTGTCGAATATAGGTCAGTCATGGTGAATTTTTTGACTACATTGATCGAGAAGTGGTCCAGGAATGTTTGAGCCACTTGGTTAAAGGAGTAGATGGAATGTCTAGGTAAAATTTTGTACCAATCTAAGGTGGGTCCTATTAGGGACATGGGAAATGTTCACAGAGAGAAAAGCATCATCATGGGAAATTAGGTAGCACCCATGTTTGAATGACCGTAAGTGTTTTTGTGGGTCTTCTTTACTATTGAAATGATTGAACTTGGGAATTTCCCAATGCATGGGGTATGGGCGAATAGGAATATGGATGAATAGATCATTACAGATTTTTCATCATAAGTTCAAGGAGTTAGAGAGAGCCAAAAACTAATGCTTCTAATGTCTGCATCTTTTCCATCATCATCCTAATGAGGTCATTGGTGGGTTATGAGGAATGGGTGCCTCTTGTAGTAAAGGGAGGTTGATGATGGGTGTATGATGTGGATGACATCCCATTACATGGGGGTTCAAATATGAAAAATGTGAAGGGGGATAGATACAGGTGGAATATACCCCAAATAAGTGATAGACAAGATTGGGGGTTATTAGTGATGTGTCTAAATAGGTGGGGTGGTCATAACGATTCTTGTAGTAATTGGTGGTAGAGACTATGGGATGGAAAGGAAAAGGTTTTGGAAGGGGGTGTGGGTTGCTGACACTAGAGGGTGGTTGTGATGCAACCGGTATATATATGAAAAATGGGGGCACATATGGGGCCATGCTCAAGGTAGTTGATGAAGGAATGGTCGACACCATGGGTGTAATAGATGTCATTAGTGCAACATTTATAGTGTATGTGGGGCCCAGTTAAGATACCACAGGGGGTAAGGTGGATGAAGGAAATTTTGAGCTAGTGGTAGCTGACGTGGAAGTGGGAATGAGGGAAAGAGGAATAGATATGGGCATTCCATATACTAGTTGTCCTTGAGGAGTCTCGGGTAGATGAGTGGGAAAGATAGTATTGTAAGGCCATGGGATTCTAATCAAGGAGTCTTACAAACTCCTCATCACCGTAGAAATGGTGATAGGATGAGTTGGATCCATAGGTGATAGGATGGAAGGTGGTGATGGGCTGGGAGTGGCTGAAGACTAGCATGAAATATAAGGGTGTTATCTTGGTTGCAAGTCAACACCATGTGAATTAGCATGTATCAAGTAATCTGTATTTTTAGATGACACATAAAATAGTAGGAATGGAAAAGAATAGATACCGGTAGGTGGACTTGGTCAATGTTTCAATTAAAAATCAAAAAGGAAACCAACGCCGGTTAACACTGATGAATGATGGTTTTAAAGGACCAATGATGATTATAAGAATCGATACCACTGATTCTGTGGGAAAACACCAATTTGAGAAAATGAAGCAAAATTGATGAAAGATGAAATGGGGAAACTATATTGACACTGATATTAGAATGTTATGAATATGATGATGTCACAATGACTTCAAATAGAAAAGAGAAGGTGATGAAAGCTTTTTTGGGTAAAATAACCAAAAGAGATATGGTAACCGACACTGATAAGGTAAAATTACGATCATTGGAAATGAGAACCGATGATGGTTTCACTGGACCGACACCGATTATTGTGAAATCTGAAGAAGTGAAGAAAAATGGATTTTGTGAATTAAATCAAATGAAGAAACAACCCAAGAGACTTGAGGATGATAATATGAGGCCCTGACACACTCAAAATAGTCAAATACTCCAACTATGATGGGGAGTGTGAAAGGAAGAAGAAAATGAAGAAACATAATCCTCACAACTCAAAACACAATTCAGAAGAAAGCTAAGAAAAACACGTAATCCTACGAGTGAATTTTATGTTACTTTAGCTTATGCTATTTGAGACTAACTTGTGAATTTAGAACAAAGTTTTTTTGTTGGGAAGGCATCCTATGAAGAGGCAATCTAAAGGGGAGGTTTTAGGTTATGTTTTGGTGGGGGTGGTCCTTTCTCTGAGGTATGAATGGACAGAGAAACCAGTTGGGTGCCCACTATCAATCCTTTGATCATGTGATCATTGACAACTTCTTCTAGGTAAGATGTTGTTTAAGAATATGTATAAATTCATATTTGTGTAGTTTGGCAAAGAGAGAGAAGAGAGAAAGTGTTTTCTATGATTCAATTATGTCAACCATCAATAGGCATGACTTCTAGCATATAGGTTTCCCTCAATTTTAAATGTGAGATAATAATGCAACATACAAGGATGAAATGCAAAAAAATTTTATAACCCAAATCGATAGTTATATTCGATGTAGCAAATGATGAATAGGAGAGAGGATGATTTTCACTAATGTAGAAAAAAAAGAAGAATGATTCTTTTTAAATGCACCAAAAGAAATGTTTCATTTAGAGAAATTAGAAAGAAGGAAGATTACCAGAGAGAATATTTAGTGAATAAAAATTTAGAAAGGAAACACACAAGATGCAACCTATATGAATATAAAGAAACCCACAAATGAGGGTCCCACCAGGCATGCCAAAATGTTTTCACCGATAAGTTGCGTATGTATGAGAAAAATAGATAGGGTAAGGGTGAGGAGGAATACATGTGAATGAAGGTGGAAGGTAGAGTGCATGCGTTTTGATTTCCCGATCTAGTGTTGATTGCAAGAACTTCATTTTTCTAGGAGGAACTACCTGAAATGTAAAACAAGACCACAAGAGGAATATTAAACAATATATGTCAGTGGATTACCTAGCGTATGCTAGATCTAGGAAGTGTGATACTTCCTAGATGGTTGTCAATCCACTGTTTAATACAATTCAATGCAAGAAATAATGTAAATAAATAACATCCTACTGTAGTTGATATGATTTAGGTATCTCATTCAAATACAATAAGAAAATCTAATCTAACATGTAAGGTTATGATCAGATCTGGAGGTTAGATAGGTAGCCAAGGTGACTAGAATAGGTCAAGATCAAGTTTTGGATGGTTTGGGCTATTTGGGTGAAGGTTATTAGGTTGTTGTTATAGGAAGAATTACTGATATAGAGACCATACGACCGTCTTGAGAGGAAATCAAAGATGGTTTATGTTAACCGACATTAGTAGGGGTGAACTAATATAAACTCAATAAACTTGGTTTTGGATTTTATCTCGTGATTGATACAAAGAATGGGATAATGAGGGTTAGGTTTCTAAAGAAGTTGAGAATTCTCAAAGATGTCTGGAGTTAGGTATGGAGAGGGAGGTTGTAGGTGGTTAGGTGGAGGGATTGACAAGAAGGTGAGAGGTGATGAGATGCAAAGGAAACTAGGACTCTCAAATAGAAGATAAAGAAACTGATCTAAATAAGTGTGGAAAGATGCAAATCCAAATGTACTTACTTGTATTTACAGACTGGTGGTCAAATGAGGGTGATGGTTGATTTATGTAATTGGTGGTGAGTGTCACATAAGTACTTCCCAAAATGTTACCGTGAATGCTTAACCTTTAGATCAGTCTTGGTGCTGATTTAGGATGTTTAGATGTGTGAGAGGCTCGTTCATGCTTTCATGTAGATATCTCTCTCTCCAAACTCCAATAATTCTTCCAACCTCTGGGAAAAGGTTACCAAAGTGAATATATGGTAACCGATGATATTTTAGGTTAACCGGCATCGGTTTAGGGTTAACCAATGTTGGTTAAGGCAAGAAATCCTAGGTTTCCAAAACAATATATCTTGGCTATCTTTTGACTAGTTTTACCCATTGGTGTGAATCTAAAATGGTATTTTCTGCATAATTAAGTGAGCATACTATTAGAGAAAGAATAGGCATGTAGTTTTAGGGTTATAAAAAGTCTCAATTAGTTATGGTAAGTAGAGATTGAGTCCTAGTTAAAAGGAAACATGCTAAGAATAGGTCTATGATGAGGTGTTTAGGTGAGGTGGAAATTAATTTAATTAAGGTAATTAAATAATGAATATTGTGAGAATGGGCATTAATTTAACTATAGGTAATTAAATTAATATATTGTGGGGAGTGTGACCCAAATGGGAAAGTTAACATTTTTAGTGACATCTGGGAATGCTTTCCTTCAAATAATTAGGCTAGTAGGTAATTAAATTAAATATCTTATGTAATCCATTCCATTGGTAAAAAAAGTCCTAAACTAGAAATATTCAGAACACACACAAAAACAAGCAAAGCAAACAAGTAGAAGAAAATAAAAACAAAACAATGCAAAGCACTTGAGGAAACAAACATAAACTAAATTATACATGGTGATAGGATTTTCAAAAGCAAGCTTTAAGATGTATCCCATTCATATGAATGGGAAATTCATATCCATTGAGCCTCGATAAGAAAAATAAATTTACTTCCTTACAACTTGTGATTATATATGGCCCACTCTAGAGAGCATCAAACTTAGCATGCATGCCTTCTTATCAACACCCCAATTGAGAACTAAATCTCCTTCTTGAAACTTCTTATTGGATAATTTCTTGTCAAAATACTTCTTGACTTGAGATTGATGTTGTTCTAAAGTCTTTATTGCCTTGTTCCTAGTTTCTTCCAACTCTATTAGTTCGGATAATTTGACTATCATCGGATCATTTCCCTAATTTCCAATTGATTTGCCAACTCCAAATAAGGAATCTCTAGAGATATCAGAAGCTTCACTTCTCTCCCATACACTAGCATGAAAGGATAATTCCTAATAGCCCTCTTGGTTGTGATATGATATGCCCACAGAGTGGTTTTGTGCTGCATGTGCCAAGTTCTCCTATTGGTTTCCATCTTACACTTGATGATCCATATGAGATTATTTTTACTAGACTCAGCTAACCCATTTCCCTATGGATAGTAATTAGATGAATATTTTAGATAAAATACATTCTTGATGACCAATTTAGTTAATTTCAACCCAAGAAATGCCATTGCATTTTCTGAAATTAGTGTAAATGGGACACCAAAAGTGTCATAATTCCCTCTAGAAAATCAATAATAACCTTCTCATTACCTTCCTTAAGTGCCACAACTTCCATTCAATGAGTGAAGTATTCCATTGCAGTGAGGACCCATTTATGTCCATCACTAGATGGAGGATGAATCATTTTGATGAAATCCAATGCCCACTGGACAAAAGGTTAGTCAACCTGAATTGGATGAAAAGGAAGGGCTACCAATCTTTGCTTCCCTATGAAGAAAGCACACTCCTAGAATTTATTCACCCAGAGATGAGTATCCTTAAATAAATCTAGCCAATAGTAGCTAGCTCTCATGATTTTTACAGCAGGTAGTTTGTGCAGACTAGTGCCCTCCCGAAAAACCATTGTGAAACTCTTCCAAAATATTGTTTACTGTTTTGAGCCTATGCCCCAAAGGAGAAAATTGTTTAAGTACCGCGAAAGAGAAAATTTTCTACTATAACATAAGGAATAAACTCAAGACAAAAACTCCATCTTTGAGTTCTATCCATGTCATCGGGTATATTCTAGAGGAAATAAAAACTTCATCTTGGATAACTAGTCCACCCGACCATCCCCTACATCATCACTTAGAAACATTACATCCTCTTCATTCCAAGATTCAAAATCCATGGTGAGTTACTCGACACAACCCTTTATCTCTAACGATCTTGGTGACCTTGATGTGTACATCATATTCCATTACTTTGGTGATCCATTTGATACATTTCTCGTTCATATCTTTATTCAACAAAAAGTATTTAACTCTTGGATGAGATACCATTAGATGGATATTATTGTTGGAAAACATGTGTCTAAATTTCTTTAAGGCTCGGATGAAAGTGAAAAATTGTTTCTCAAAAAATGAATATTTGAGCTCAAAATATTTCAGGAACTGGCTAAAGAAAGAAATTGGTTGTTCCATTGATTCATCATTTTGCTGAGTGAGAATCCCAGAAACACTTTCTTGACCTAAAAATCATAGAGGATAAAATACCTATCAAATATTGGGTTTACCAATGTTGGTGCATGAGAGATGGAACTATTGATGGCCTCAAAACTTTCCTTACCCTCCTTTATCCAAGAGAAAGGCATATTTTTATTTAGCATGGATATTAATGGTTTAACTAAAACTATGAATCAAGAATGAATTTCCGCACAAAATTAATCATTCCAAGAAAAATATGAAGACCTTTATTATGACTTGGGAGAGATAAGGACAAAATTGAGTGTATCCTAGCCGGATCAATGGAGAGTTCTTCATTGAGACCACATGTCCCAAAAAAATTTCCTTCTCGTATGACGAAAATACATTTATTTGGATTTAAAGAAACCTCAAACTCTCTACATATTTTGAAAACTTTCGTCAAATGAGCAATATGATCATCAACATGCTTGAGTATACCATTATATCATCAATATATACCAATATAATATCATTAATAAGACCTTTGAAATTTGTATCCATATCCCATTGAAAGGTGGTGCCAACATTGGATAATCCGAATGACATTTTGTTGTAAGTGTATGTACCCCATTTGGTAGTGAATACTATTTTGAATTAATCGATTCCTTAACCAAGATTTGATTATATCTTTAATATCCATCAAGAAATGAAAACCTTTTGGCTCCCGATAGCATTAGGAGGATTTTCTCCATTGAAGGAAGAGGATAATGGTCCCGTAGTGAAGCCCAGTTTAAATTTCTCAAGTCCACACATAATCTGATATCCCCATTTTTCTTCCTAATGGGAAATAAATTAGCTACCTAAGAGGAATGTTTTATGGGAAAAATAATAGAAGATTCAATGAGCTTGACAAATCCTTCCTTATTAGCGGCTCAATCTGAGGATTCACTAGTCTTTGTTTCTCGCGAGACTAGCTTAACATTAGGATTGACCTCAATAGTATGTTTTTCTAGACATGGATGAAAACCATGTCGATCATAATAACTTCGATTAAAATTTCATTAAAATCCTAACAAATTTCAAAAAAACCTTTTTCTCCTTTGGTGTTCACACTTTTTCAATCTATAAAAGTTTATCCTTTGTTATTTCAACTTCTTCAAAATCATCATCTTTGATTACCATAATGGTGCTCTTTCCTCTAGCCTAATCATCCGAATTCAATATTGATTTAAGGGTAATCGTACGTACCCAAAATTGTAAGGGTACTACACTTCGGAAAAACATTACATGTGCCCCAATGATGATACAAGTCTCCTCACAAGGTGCTCAGGATTCAGAAAAGCCTTCCATGTGTACATTAACATCCCACATGCCCTGCTTAGCCTCTAAGTGCTTTGTTCTACTCTTCCCACTTCTTTTCTTTGTGTTTTGGTCTTCATTGATGAAACCGCTGCCCTACCCGGTGGTCGTTGTCTCATAACCGCCACCCAGCAGGGCGGCGGTCCTATAACCACCACCCCGCTCATGGCGGTGGTCCTTCACATGTTTTTCTAGAATGTTATTTTATCATGACTCACGTAAAATTTCAACATTTACGAGCTTCTTTCACTGCCTTTGCTCGTATTTATGATTCTAGTTCCCTGGAATAGTGTTTTTGCATTGTTTATGGTTAAAGAGTTCAAATTAGTTTTCACCTTTGGGTAAATGGGGATTCTATAAATAGCTAGTTGATCTTCAAGTAAATTACCCTCAAAAATTGCCTCTCATCTTCTCATTTCATATTTTTAGTCTTTCATTTCTTAGGAATTCATAGTTTTCAGTTGTTACATGCATAGTTAGTGTTGTTTTGTTGTTTAGAAGCCACATAATCTTCTTGTGCTAGTGTTGTTATTGTTTCATACAATCAATTGAGATAGGATAGTTTCATTTTTAGTCTAAAGCCATTAGAGTTGCAGGTTTTTCTCATCAAGAAGAATAGTCTCATGTTCTGGATGTTTTTTGTTGCATGACTCATGAATAAATCCCTCTAGGAATCGCATAAGCCAAGTTCTATTCTCTGCGCTATCCCTCTCCTACTCACATTGTATTTAGTCTGCACCTAAAGCTGCCATTGTTCTAATACATAATTTTGTTGATGCTAGCATTACACACTTTTCTGGATTCACGTGAGCATGAAGGAACGAGGAGACCACACTGAGGGGACAAAGCCACATACAATCGGATTCACCATTGTTCTACAAAATCCAAGTTCAAGCTTTCAAAGTTCTAGTTAAAATATATCAAATAGAATAGTGAATCATTTCATTTCAGTTAATCTCACTTTCGATATTACCAAGGAAGCTATGGGGATTGATAGTTTCTGAGAAACTATGATTCATTCCTCACTTCTGAGGTAGGATCGAGAGTCTTTCAAATAGATTAGATCAGTTATTTCATTATTTAGAATAGACTTACAACTGCATAGGCAAGTAGCTATACTCGGCCACCTTGTTTGTTTTAAATTTTGTTATTAGTTTAGTTGTCATTTGCTAGATATTTTAAATAATTTCTCTTTCAATTTCATTCAAATAGTTCATCAAAAACACAAAAATAGAGAAGTTATATATGTTGTAGATATACTTTACATAGTTAGTTTTACTTTGCTTTCGTGAGATTTACATTGTTTCGTTTGCATGACAATCACGGGACCTAGGGATCCCGAGAGAATATGTATTCGAGCCAATCGTGCCTCAACCCAAATTTGTCACAAAGCAATAACCCACATAGACCAAAATCTCAAATTTAGGTCTTCCAAACAATAGCAGACCTCTACAAGAAATTAGCTCATAGTTAAGAGGATTAAACATAGAAGACAACAGAGAGCATACGTTTTGGTCAAACCAGCCAAACTATAGATTACCCTAGATAAATGTCCATGTGACTATATAAGGGCTTGAAAAAGAGAAAATGTTTGGGTATGATCCTTTGGTACCACAACCGGACGTAGAGACATTCTAATCAACATAGACACTAGCTTAAGAATTCAAGTCACCAGAATGCCCATAAGATACTCTGAGAAGATTACACAACTGTTAGGTCTCAATATAGAGGCCGAAAAGGCATACAACTACTGGATATTAGGAATTAGGGATTGATTCTTCATATGACCATAGGAGGTCCACAACAACCATGAATTTACGGTTGTGATCCATAGGTCCCACAACCCAATGGGCCCACAGGTCAATCAGACGTTGATGCTGGTTTACACACATTAGTATTTAGATCCTCTCCACTTCCACCAATCATCATCACACAACTATCTTCACTAGACGTAATAACGAATCAAGCTAAAGATTTCGGAATAGATTGGAGAATCGACCATAGAATCCACTATATCCATTATCCATCATGTGACCTTATCCGGAGATATACACAAAACAATTCCAGTCAGTTTCCCCATATCCCACAACTTATAGATCGAATCACGCCGAGCTCAATATTGATTAGAGCCTTCGAGTAGTCATCCTCGCCGACCGATCTATCATGCTAGTTCAAGTTAGGAGAGCCTTCTTTGCCTTATATTCGTAGATTCCATTAGTGTGTGTTGAAGATATAAGATTGCCTAATTAATTTGTCCATACCCCACATATATTCCATCCCCATCGGTTGTCTCAGCATGACCTCGGGAGGTCGGGTGTGAGGAAGAGTTACTTCTAGATTCCCATGCTCACTTGTCACTTTTCCATCATACAAAATTGGTGAACCCGACGTGAAATAAATAGTTCTTCCTCTTTTATTTTTCACTTCTTCCATCCACCTTCACTCTTTCCCATTATTCTACGGGTATTCATATACCCCCCGAATATGTCGAGATTCAATGCATATGGTAGACATCTCCTAGGTCTTGAAGCATACTACGATCAACTGAATAGATAGCCATCACCCTCGCTCTCAGCATGGGGTGACAACTATTCAACTAACTCGATTGTCAACACAAACTCCGCCTCCAAGGACTAGATATAGTTCTTCTTTTTGAATAGAGGATTTGGACTAGCTCACTCAAACAGAATAACCAACCTTCGAGCTCGAACAACATGATGTTTACAAGAGAATCTGTTCGTCTCCTTAGGTGTTGCTTAAACCACAAATTAGTAGACAATTAGATCCATATCTATTTTTAGATAATGAACATTCAGTGTGTTATGCCAGGAGTGAACAATGCTCTCGAGAGTATGTACCCACCTATAGGAAGTTTACAAACATGACCTAAGGTCTCGTTTCAAGAAAACACCTCCATGCCTCTACCTATAGGAAATACCCTCGGTGAAACTTGGCAAGGAAACGATCAATTCATGGTTGGGTTTCATACCCCTTTGCAGCCTCAAATGATACAACAAACTCCACTAAGGCAAAATACTGTGACTTCACCAAATGAAGTCATCTCCACTTTAGTAGAAAAAGTTAGAGGGTTAGAACTTGCTCAAGCAAGTCAAAATTCTCAATTCATGCAGGTAGGAAATTCCAATCCTCCACATCATCCTGGCCAAGTAGACCTCCTCACAGGAATAGGCACGTTGGGCATGCCTCCTCAGTATTCACAACAAATGCCAACTAGAACCGTGTTTTCTAACACCGTTCCGGTGGAAAATATGATACCTCCCGATCTAGTACAAAATAATCCATTCTTGGGCAATACTCCTCCATACTTGAACATATATTCCAAGTCACCACAAGGAGATATGTTCTCTTCTCCCGGCATGTTCACTCAACCACAAGGATTTCCTTATGTCCCTGCAAATGCATATGTTGCGCCATATCAACAACCCATTCCACCTCCACCCCCTCAACAGGCACCATCGATGGTCGAAACCTATGTGATAAGAACGTATTCAAAATATTTTAAAGAGCCCTTAGACTTCACTATACGAAGCATCATGCTTCCAAAACCTCTTCCCGATTTTCCCAAATACAAAGGGGAAGGAGACCCGAATGCACACATTAAGGCCTATGCCACAGCCATTCAAGAACTACTCCCTTGGGATGGGGTTGTTGCCAAAATATTCCCAAAAAAATTTAAAGGGCATCACCCTTGATTGCTATAATAGAATACCCGAATCTTCCATCCATTCATTTAAAAAAATCATTTCGAGTTCATCAAGGCATTTGACATGAACAAACCGTTGAGGACAGGAATCAAGGAATTATTACATATTAAACAAGAACACAATGAATTTGTTGCTCATTTTATCCAGAGATGGCATATAGTCCTCTATTCTTCAGCAAGCGCTCCAAACATGGACCAAATGGAACTATGTAATTTATTCCTTCATTCTCTCAGCAGAGAGGTAAAGGAAGAAGTCCAAGAAGTTCCCACTAAGGACTTACGATGAAGTACTTGAGAGCACCCTCCGAATAGATCAAGTGGCAATAGATAGCGGTCGCAAGACGTATGGAAAAAATGGGAGGTTAATCACCCTTGTCCAAAATAATACGACTTATCCTACTACCAAAAACATAAATCAAGGACCTAAAATCCTTAACAAAAATCGTGGTGTAAAAAAAGATGGAGTAACTAATGAAACAAAAAAAGAAAATGTTGTAAATGCTCCACCACCAATTAACAATCAACAAAACAACAACTTTACCTCGAAAATCAACTCGGTGGATTTTAATCATCCACAACAACAAAAACAAAGGTAGACCTAGACATAGGGTCCAAGTCAAAATTCAATTGGATATCAAAACCAAAACCAAAACCAAAGACAAAAAATGCAAAACTTTAATAGTCAATGGTTTAATCAGAGTTTTGGACCACAATACGTGCCAAACCAACAACCTAGGAATTACAATCCTAACTCGTATTGTGGTTTCCAAAAATTTGAGGCCATGACACTAGAACTTTCCATGATTACAATAAGTTCATGCAACATCTGCTAGAAGAACAGAGACAACTTTTCATAGACATGTTCTTAGTAGATCCTGCATCACATGTGCCAAATACTTTGACAGGAGTGATCTCCCCTCAAAATTCTCCCCTTAAGATCTTTAATGATCCACTCCCAAATCATGATAAATTAAATCCAAAAGGGATGAACAAGGGTGCAATGACAGGAAACAATGATCATGAAGCCTTGACTTCGCTAAATCCACCTGTCGCACCGTAATTAGGAAATCAGCTATGACCCAAGATAGTTAGTTTAGTGGAGTTAGACACTAAACTACACGTGGAAGCCGTAACAAGGACACGAGAGTATTCCTCTCAGCCAAGTCCAAGTTACCCGCTAGAGATAGATAACATTCAACAACCATTAGTAAAACCCGTAGGTGCCTATGATTTAATTAATGACCTAACAAAGACCTTCTCTCATATCTCCTTTTTGGACTTATTGAAGAAATCTCCTACCCATAGGGCTTCTCTTTTAGAAGCATTACGTTTAGGTCATTTAATTAAAGTCACTCCACCTCCCGAAACACAAGTAAACCATATAGACTTTGATATTCACCCTCCAGGGCAGCTGGATAGGGATACCAAGTTTATATTTGACATAAAAAAAATGCCAACAGATGCTAAGATTACACGTAGAGGTGATCCGGCCTTACATTTACAAGTGTGGGTTTATAAAAATTACGTTAAACACACAATGGTTGATGATGGGGAAGTAGTTAACATAGTTCCCTTCTCTTTCCTGCAAAAGCTAGGGTATGGAGAAACAAATTGTTCCACGACTCAGAATACGCTAAGAGGATATGATAGCCTTAAAGCCACTTCAATTGGAACTATAATACTACCAGTCACCTTAGGACCCAAAAAAATCCTCACTGAGTTTTATATCATAGATCAGGAAACCAACTATAATAGGATCCTCGGCTGATTGTGGATACACCGTATGAAGGCAATCCCTTCTACATTATTTCAGGAAATAAGATTCCTACACTTGGGAAAGGTATTCATAGCAAAAGGTGATCTGAAACCATTCAATATACACCTAGTAGACCTGAAGAAAAGACCATGCGTTCACTCTGAGTTTGAACTCCTAACAAACCAACTTAATAAGCCAACCAACTCGAAATTGGAAGAAAATTCGGTACCTACAACAGAACTAGAAGTTATGAACCTAATCAAGAATATCCCAGCCCTCAAGGATGAGGCTAACATTGTAGAAATAGTATCACTAGGAACTACTGCAAAGATTGTCAAATTGCTAGAATAGGATATATGAATTTTCCTGCCATTTGATTCTGTAGGTATGGGATATACCCTAGGTGTTGGTTCTCTTCCAGCAGAAGAACTCTGAATGGTAGAAGTAACCAAAGCAGAAGAAGTGGACGTAGCAAATGTCCCAATGCCCATCTTCCCAACTAAATATTGGAGTCTCCATTTTGATGGAGCTAGATGTCGTTATGGGGTTGGGGCAGGTGTGATCTTTACTTCTTTTGAGGGAAATATTTTACCATTCACCTTTAAATTAAATTTTGAATGTACAAATAATGGCACCGAGTACGAGGCCCTCCTCCTTGGCCTCATCATAGCTAAGAGGCTCGGTGTTAATGACATCGAGTGCTAGGAGACTCACAATTAGTAGCAAACCAAGTCTCGAGGTGTATGAGACTAGAGGTGAACATTTCCAACTTTGTAAAACAGTGGTATTAGATTTGAGCAAAGGATTTAACTTCATATCAATTGAAGCAATCCCGTGAGAACAAAACCTTCTTACAAATTCGATAAAGCAACCTCAACTTCACGTTTCACTCCCAACAAAGTGAGTTAGAAGACACCCATTTCATGGTATACCTTTGTACTAAACCATTAATAAATAAAATGTCAAACCCTCTTTTAACAAACATAGCTAAGAATACATCTACTATCTTAGATCATGTTGATAGTGATAGAGCCACTCCCGATTACCTAAACGTCTATGCAGATTTACATCTCGCCCATCACGTGGTAGATTTGTCTTTAATCCCACATTCATCTTCTTACTTTAGAAATCCCATGATAGAGCTTCCCCATAAAAGGAGCTCGACATATACGCAGAAAGAAAATGGGGAAGATCTGGAACTACCTCCAGATCCCGCCTAAGTTTGAAGAAGGTAACGCTTCTTTAATTGAGAAAATGATTGATATTAACATTGGAATGGAGGAAGAATCAAGATCTTAAAACTAGGATCTTCGTTAACTCTAGAGGAGGTGGAAATACACACTCGAATCCTTAGAGAACATCAAAAGTATTTTTCATTTAATTATAAGGAAATGATAGGAATTGTACCACATATCATGGTACATAACCTTGTCACCAAACTAGATGCAAATCCAATTAAACAAAAATCAAGACTAATGAAACCCAAGGTAGATCTCATGGTAAAGGAAGAAGTAATGAAGCTTCTCCAAGTAGGGTTCATCAAACTGGTTGATTACTCTCAGTGGGTATCTAATATCGTCCCCGTTCTCAAAAAGAATGGGAAGATATGCATCTACATAGACTTTCGAGACATTAACAAGGCGTGTCCCAAGAACGACTTCCCATTACCATCCATTGACATCATTGTTGACGCAACAACTAGATTTCATCTCTTGCCTCTCATGGATGGATTCTCGAGACACAATCAAATCAGAATATCTAAACAAGACCAAGCCAAAACTACGTTTATAACTCCTTGGGGAACTTATTGCTACGTTGTTATGTCATTCGGTCTCAAGAACACTGGTGCTACATACCAACGGAAATGACATACATATTTCATGATCTTATTCATAAAATCATAGAATCTTATGTAGACAACTTGTTGGTCAAGGCCAGAAGTGTTGTGATCACCCGGAAGTGATCCGCATCATTCTTTCACATTTGATCGAATACAAAGTCACACTAAATCTAGAAAAATGCATATTTGGTGTGACAGGAGGGAAAATCCTAGGTTAAATTATATCATCATGAGGGATTGATGTAGACCTAGCCAAAATCTAGGCTATTCTTGAAATGATCCCACCTTCGGATGAATCTGGAATCAGATCGTTTCTCAGGAAACTCGATGCAATCCAAAGATTCATCCCAGATTTAAGCTTTGCCATCCATCCAATCAACAATCTACTCAAGAAAGATTATAGTATCAATTAGACCAAAGACTGTAATGAGGCTTTCAAAGAAGTTAAATGTTTCTTGTTATCACCACCTATGCTAATGCCTCCTAAGCCAGACCGCCCTTTAATCTTATATTCACGAGCTACCAATGTCTTGCTAGCCTACATGCTGGCTCAAGAAGATGATGACAAAAGAGAACATGTGATTTATTTCATTAGCCAAACATTACTTGATTATGAAACATGTTATACGCAGGCAGAATGAGAATGCCTTGCCATAGTCTTTGCAACCAAACGCCTAAGACATTACATGCTAAATCAAGAAACAAGGGTCATTATAAAAATAGACCATTTACAAACTTTCCTCATGCAAGGGTCCTTGTCTAAAAAGGCTGGATGCTTTATAACCTTAATGGGAGAATTCAAATTAACTTTTGTAAACCAAAAATCCATTAAGGGACAAATAATTGCAGATTGGTTAGCCGACAACCCATTAGACGGAGGCGATCTAGTAGACCTAGATTTTCCTGATGAATGCATATATTACATCAAAACCAAACCTCTTATCTCTAAATTTCCTTGGTATACTGATATCATTAATTATATCATAAACCATGTGTATCTAGAAGGTGCTACACTACAACAAAGAAGGCAAAGTTATGCATTATCGTAGCTAAATACGTTATTATAGAACAAGTGCTCTATTGTAAGGTTTTCGATGGAATGCTTCTAAGGT